>OZ014552.1:8618909-8850278 GCA_963966155.1 Clivina fossor | reverse complement strand
CACGAGATGAACCATTACTTTTATTCACAAACGTAAGTAGAAAGTCATATATTATTTAAATAATTTGGTCAACTCCACATATCAGGACTCCACTAAGTAATAGTAACACGTTAGAAGTTCCACGTACTGAATTGGATATAAAAAAGAATATTTTCACACTCCCAAATTTACCTAAAATAACAGAGAAATTAATTAACATTTTAAAATCAGACAACATAAAAATAATTAGAAAAAACATCTTACCTACTAAGAAAATTTACACTAAACTGAAAAGATGTCATTCCTATCAAGAAGCAGTCAAACTTGGTTTACAAGATTCCATGTGCAGATTGTGATGCGACATACATAGGGAACACGAAGCGATGGCTAGAAGAACGGTTGGCGTTACATAGATCGGATTGTAGGTTGAAACCTCAAGCAACGGCTTTATCAATTCATTCACATCAAAAACAACATAAGTTTGATTTTACGAACACGTCTGTGGTGTGTATTGAAGATAAATCATTTAAACGATCGCTTTTAGAAATGATCTATATTAAAACAGATAGCATGAGTGTAAACAAGCGCGCTGATATTCAACACCTCAGTATAATATATGACTTTCTACTTACGTTTGTGAATAAAAGTAATGGTTCATCTCGTGATATTACTTAGTTGTTTGGGTTTCAGTGATAAACAATCTGACTGTTGCGCGTGAAGCGTGTGTTGTCATCTAAATTTGTTTTGATTAAAACATAGGTTATGTTGTTATTGACATGAGTGCGTCGTTATATGTCACGTGACTAATTTTAGGTTGGTTATAATTTTCCCTCTAAAAAATCAGTTGATAATAAAAAATTTATTTTTATCAACCTTCGTAGTAATTAAAAATTAATTCGTGTCTAACGTCTTTTACATTTGGTATTGTAAAGAAAAAATTTAAGAATTTTTATATTACTGACAATTACTTATAACTAGTTTTTATTTTTATTTTTATTTATATATAAGAATACAATTTTAATTTTTGACGTACAAATTGTTATATATTTAATGGTATTTTAATTTTAATCTTATTCCAAAAAAACACTGTTTTGGTATCTGGATTGGTTTTTCCATGTTGGACATAATTTCTAAATATTGTTGATAAAGAACACACAGAATTCTCTACCATTGTAAGTTTATTAAATCATTTTACATTGTAATTACTAATTAGATTTGATTGTATTTTAACATAATTTTGTATTGTACAATAAATAGGTCAGCCTGATGAAGGAGACAAGCAACCTCCGAAAGCTCGCAACGTATACAATGAATTGAGTTATTAATATCATATTCTGTTTTGACTTCTAATCCCAATAATTTTCCTTTAAACATTTATATAAAGTCAACATTTTTTATTATATACTGAGTCATGGGTTTTTTTCAAAATATCGAACATCTATATGGTGACCACACCAAACTTATGTTAAAATCATGGATCAACATAAAAAAGAAGATTAATTCAATAGAAAATAGACGAATTTTCTTATTAAAATGCCGAAAATTAGGAATTTGTCCTAACCACATTGACAATGCTACAAAAACAGTGTTTGAAATACAGGAATTTAATACTGCAAAACAATCATCATTAGTTAACACACATCAAATACAAATTAATAAAAGATTGTTAAATTTAGAAATTTCATTAACATTACAAAATTTACATAACGCGAATAAAGAAACTAAAACATTATTAGATGAATTAAAACTCATATTACCAATGGAAGTGCTTGATACGTTTTTACAAAAACAAAATAGTAATTTAAAAAAACATTATAATAATATAAAGAACACTCAAATAAGAAAAATTAATAATTTAATCCTAAGACAAAGTGAACCGATAAAAGTTCAAGAAAAATGGTTAAAAAACATTAGCGACAAAACAATACCTAATGATATAGAACAATTTCTTGCTTTAGGGGCAAAATTTTGCACACAACCGACAAGTAATGTTGTGAATTTACCGTCTTTAATAGCTGACGTTGAATTAATCATTTCAACCAAACCTGATAACCAACAAAACATAGTAAGATCAAAATGTACTAATGTTGTAACGAATTATGTACAAGATAGTAATAATCAATATAATAAATTTAACCAATTACACATCAAAACCAAATCATTCTTAAAGAACAATCCGGACATAATAGTTACGGCATCAGACAAAGGTAACATCACAGTCATCATGAACTCTCAAGATTACAATACATACATAGAACAATTAATGTCTAACACACAGGATTACAAATTACTGAATACGGATCCGATCAGATCTATCCAAAACAAAGCGAACAAATACATAGATCAATTATATAAAATTGATGCAATAAATGAGAACCAACACAAATCTTTAAAAATCTACAATTCAGTTCCGGCCACATTATATTGTTTACCAAAAATACATAAATTAACAGAAGAAAATTCAAATATAAAAATGAGACCAATTTGCTGTTGCATTAATACGCCAACTAGCAATATAGCTAATTTCATAAAGAATATATTAACAATTTCATATAATAAAGACAATGAATATTATATTAACAACTCAATGGATTTTGTTGAAACAGTACAAAATATGAGATTGCCGGATGATCATGTATTGGTCAGCTTTGATGTGGAAAACTTATTTGGTAACATATCTCTTGAATTGATACATACAGTGTTAGAACAAAATTGGCCTAACATACAAAGTATTACAAATATTCCATACAACATGTTCTTAGAAATGGTAGATTTCATATTTTCGAATAATTTAATAACAGTTAAAAACAAATTATATATTCAGAAGTTTGGTACGCCTATGGGTGCCACTATTAGCCCCATAATAGCACAATTGGTTATGGATTTTCTATTGGATGATTGTGTGAAGAAATTTAACATGAAACCAGTGTTTATAAAGAAATATGTCGATGACGTAATTTGTGCAATCAAAGAAGATGAGATCCAATCTTCGTTAGATGTTTTGAATGTATTTAATGAACATCTTAATTTTACTGTTGAATATGAAACTAATAAGTCCATCCCATTTTTGGACATCTTATTAATTCGAGATGTGGATAACTGTATAAAAACTAGTTGGTACATTAAACCTACAGCGTCTTGTCGTTATATACATTTTGATTCTTACCACCAACAACACACAAAAATTAACACCATCCTTGGTTTAAAAAACAGGGTTGTCAGGTTATCTCATAATAACTACAAAAATGCTAATCTTAGTAAATTGTTTACAATATTGATCGATAATGGATATCCTAAGAAGTTAGTAAATAAAATAATTTGGTCAACTCCACATATCAGGACTCCACTAAGTAATAGTAACACGTTAGAAGTTCCACGTACTGAATTGGATATAAAAAAGAATATTTTCACACTCCCAAATTTACCTAAAATAACAGAGAAATTAATTAACATTTTAAAATCAGACAACATAAAAATAATTAGAAAAAACATCTTACCTACTAAGAAAATTTACACTAAACTGAAAGATGTCATTCCTATCAAGAAGCAGTCAAACTTGGTTTACAAGATTCCATGTGCAGATTGTGATGCGACATACATAGGGAACACGAAGCGATGGCTAGAAGAACGGTTGGCGTTACATAGATCGGATTGTAGGTTGAAACCTCAAGCAACGGCTTTATCAATTCATTCACATCAAAAACAACATAAGTTTGATTTTACGAACACGTCTGTGGTTTGTATTGAAGATAAATCATTTAAACGATCGCTTTTAGAAATGATCTATATTAAAACAGATAGCATGAGTGTAAACAAGCGCGCTGATATTCAACACCTCAGTATAATATATGACTTTCTACTTACGTTTGTGAATAAAAGTAATGGTTCATCTCGTGATATTACTTAGTTGTTTGGGTTTCAGTGATAAACAATCTGACTGTTGCGCGTGAAGCGTGTGTTGTCATCTAAATTTGTTTTGATTAAAACATAGGTTATGTTGTTATTGACATGAGTGCGTCGTTATATGTCACGTGACTAATTTTAGGTTGGTTATAATTTTCCCTCTAAAAAATCAGTTGATAATAAAAAATTTATTTTTATCAACCTTCGTAGTAATTAAAAATTAATTCGTGTCTAACGTCTTTTACATTTGGTATTGTAAAGAAAAAATTTAAGAATTTTTATATTACTGACAATTACTTATAACTAGTTTTTATTTTTATTTTTATTTATATATAAGAATACAATTTTAATTTTTGACGTACAAATTGTTATATATTTAATGGTATTTTAATTTTAATCTTATTCCAAAAAAACACTGTTTTGGTATCTGGATTGGTTTTTCCATGTTGGACATAATTTCTAAATATTGTTGATAAAGAACACACAGAATTCTCTACCATTGTAAGTTTATTAAATCATTTTACATTGTAATTACTAATTAGATTTGATTGTATTTTAACATAATTTTGTATTGTACAATAAATAGGTCAGCCTGATGAAGGAGACAAGCAACCTCCGAAAGCTCGCAACGTATACAATGAATTGAGTTATTAATATCATATTCTGTTTTGACTTCTAATCCCAATAATTTTCCTTTAAAAATATATATATATATATATATATACTTACTGTGTGTTTCAAATATGTACCAATATTTTCAACAAATTGATTGCATTATATATATATATATATATATATATATATATATATATATATATATATATATATATTGTGACAATTTGACATTGTCACTTGTTTGAAAGTTAAAATATTTCCGCTTACGAACGATTACATCGGCCTAACCTCAATATGGAACTGATGGATATCGCAATTATTATATCCTTATTACTTTTATATTATTTCGGTGTCTTTAATAGTTGAATTGAACAGATTTATGATTTCAATATCATTAATTTAGAACTTATAAATATTTTGACAACTGTCATTGAGATTCCTGTGAACCACAAGAGATGGCGTTACTGACATATCGCTGAATATTTTACGTCAGCGAATTAAATTGTGTTTTCTAAATTCAGTAATTGTTTTAGAATATTTAATTATTATATCAATGAACAATATTATTAGTAATATCGAAATAAGCGAAATAAAATTCGTTAGTAGTCGTCATTTCCGCGTCACGCCTGTTGAGTGGGGAGATTCCATAAATATATGCGTCGGCCTTGGTAGCGTTCTCTTGGCCAGCACGGCTCTGCCCGAACCAACGTCTCTTCTGCTCTTCTGCTCTTCTGCTCTTCTTCTTCAACCAGCGCTTGGCCGAGCTCTCTTCGACAAGGTCGCTTCGACAAATTTTCTTGAACCGACATCTCTAGTCCCGTTGCCGGAGTGAAATTGTTTTCAATGCGAATATGAGATTTTATAGTGTGAATATTTAGAATATTCAAGTTTTAGTAATTATAACGTTAGAAAATTTATGATTCCGGTGTGAATATTTTATTTTTGGTTGGAGAGCATATTTTATTTGAACGCTAGTAATTGCGTTGTAATATCGTCCTCGTGTTTGGCAACGATTGGAATTTGGCAATGTCTGAATGAAAAGTAGGTAAGCGATAATTGTGAAAATTTGAATCTAAATCTAGATCAAATTGTTTTCCTTTTGATTCATTTTAAATTCACGTGACCTTGATCAATGACTTACGATTTATTCAGTCATGTTGTTCAAATCTGTCTAGTTTATTGTGTCATTAGTCATTGGATTAATGAACAATTATTTTAAATTCTTTTGATAGATATTTGATGAGAAAATAATTTGTATTTCAAATTATTTTAGAAGAAGAAATTTTCTAATGCTTTGATTTATAATCGATTAAGATTTTAAATTCGTTTTTTATGAGAAAATTTTCTAAGATTTTGATTTATAGTCAATTGTTTTGAAAACAATTTCGCGACTGTCCCGATTCGACGAACCCTGTCGAATCCGGTTTCCCTGGGCCGTGGTGCCAATCATACTTTGCCTTTTTTTTTCCATTTCTGAGTAATTCTGCTTTCCTACATACTATCATGTATTGTAGTTTATGTGTTGTGTTGTCCAATATTCCAAGTGCAATCCTATTATTGTAACTTGCATGTCGTAATTGTGACGTCAATGGGCTGCTGTGGATGATTTGGTGAACCTGTGTGCGTGAGTTGATTGAAGCGTAGCGTCATTATTCTGCGTGCGTAATTCGGCTCGGATTAAAGTCCATTTTGATAGTCGGCCGTCTTCGTAAAGATAATTTTTTGTGATATTGTGGAAAACGTTCTCTTATGTTTGAGGCACGGAGCCTGTTTTATTAGTTTTGAGTTTGGAACGTACCACAGCTTTCTTTCGGAGACATTGCTCGCGTAGTTTCGACTTGTAGTCTAGACCATAGCAACGAAAGACTTTCGCCGCACGCGTCATTAGCAAAGCAAAGCCAATTGTTGTTTGTAAAGCCAATATGTTACTTTGTATTTATAATTTTATATTGAACTGTTAATTTATGATGAATCAGGACATTTAACTAGGTAAAGTTAACTTATTTTGTTTGGAATCGTGTGTAGTATATTTAGTTGCATACTGTCGAATTTTCATTGCATTGCGCTATCACATTCCTGATAGAATACGTTAAGTTCACTTAAGTCCTTTATTTGAGTCGTGTAACGATCTCTAATTTTTCTACCATTCTGCTATATTGATGATATTGTATGTTTGTATTCCTCTGTAATTTCAAGTGTATCAACTTTTGTTTCAAGTTCGATTTGTTTGATTATATCACATTTGTTAGTTCGGATTATTCTGCTGTGCCCTCTTATGTTTAGGGACCAGTCTGTGACTTTCAAAGACGTCTGAGTGGGATTCAGTCGTATTAGCAGCCTCAGTCTATCTTGGAAGCCAAATTTTGGATCAGCCGCTGAGTGAGATATACCATTATACAAATCGAGCACGAAGCAGTGACTGAACGATTTATGCTGAACGTACGAACGCCAACTGGGCATAATCAGATCTCGAGAGCGACCATTTTCTGGCAGTCTTCATCAACTACCAAACCGCTACTGCGTAATGCGTACTGTCGTCCCCTCAGCGTCTACGAAAGCTCAGAAGAAGATCTACTATAGCTAGACCACCCTCTAACCAGCAGACGTCAAACAATCTGTCTAGATACACTATCACGAATGACATACATTTCTTTGTATTGAAAAAGAACAAGTAACTCTGTAACGAATAAAATCATCAATATAACCCGTTTCGTTTTCAACTATCATCAGGTATATTTTTTTATTTAATTAAGTTATTTCATTTCCGAAACAAATTCTCGAAAAGACGAAAACAATACCTATCCCGTTAAGTTCCTTTTTGAGATTTGGTAAAGCGTCTCATTTTGCTTCAAAGATCCGCTTTCCTGGTGCCCATCCCATTAAGTAACATCATATATTAATCAAAGGTTCCTATCACCTTGAACCTACGACCCCGCTCTCCCCCCAAACCTCAAGAGCAACGGACAAATTGATGTGGCAGGTAGGTTAAAATCAGATGAATAAAACATATTTCAAAATTTGAACACTTTGATAAAATTTAATCAACAACATAAATTTTAAATTCATCTTAAATTGTCACACATAATAAGTGGCGCATCCAACGTGTGGGGCCTTGATTGATTTGTATCCGCAAATAATAAGTGTCACGCCAACGTGGCCTCGATTAGTTTTGTCACAATTTGTCTTCGAATAAATCCCTTCCTTCCTTTCAATTTTCCGAGAATTTGAGTTCGAAAATTTTTATGGTTATTATAAGTTATTATCGTTCATATTGGCTATTTTAATACTATTTGTTTGCTATCAGTATTTAATTTATTGTTTTGAATTATATTATTGTTGATATTGGCTATTTTAATATTATTTGTTTGCTATTCATTTATTTATTGAATATTTTGAATTATCTTGTGTTATTTATTATTTTGAATTATATTGTGTTATTTTTGATTACTAATTATACTTTGTAACATGGCGAACCTTCCGTATCGAATCGAGCACCTGTATGAGGACGAAATTGAACATGAGTTATCAATACGCAATGTCTCCGAATCCGGATCACTAAACAGCAAGCGAATCGTATTAGAAGGACTTCTACAGTTAGAGAAAGAACGAGTTCAGTCAATGATAAGGCCTGAATGCAGTCCTGTTCCTGTGAACGAATCCAGAGTATGTCAGTTAAAGTTGCATGAAGTATTGGGTATGCTAAAGATTTTGCCATTTCTTAATCCCGCTGAACGTAAGCTACATGATGAACTGTTGAATTCAAGAATTTTTTACTTGCAAGATCGCATTTGTTTATTATCATTAAACCATCAACAAGAACTCATCAAGTTGCTTTCGGTCACAAAAAATATGCACACGCAAATTCGTGAGTCAATTCGTGGCAATCCGTCTGCGAATCTGATTAATTTGAACTCAGAAGCTGACGCACCACCAGCTGGCTCATCGAACGAAACCTCTGTCTTGCGAAATACTTCGATCACTCCTTCCTATCTAGATCCTGGATTTTCGACTCTGTTAAATCGTATACAATTCGATTCGTCAACTATAAATCGCGAGAATGATAATTTAACTGCACGTAATCAACGCGATAATCCTGTTCCTGACGCTCGTGTACCATCACTAAATAATTCGTATCCTACTACGTCAACGCAAAATTTTATTCCGATTCCGAGTAACCATTTTGATTCAAGAACGCAAGTTAGTCGTTGGAATATTGTATTCGACGGTTTATCGGGTGTTAATCAATTTATTGAGCGAATTAGCGAAGCTGCGTATACTTACGGTGTATCGGATGAAACTTTATTTAGACAAGCTTCTTCGTTATTCACGAAAGATGCTTTGATCTGGCTCCGTATGGTGCGCCCAAGTGTCAAAACTTGGTCTGAATTAGTTGGCCGACTAAAGGAAACCTTCCTGCCGTCAAATTTCGAACTAGCTTTAATGGATGAAATACGTCAAAGGACACAAGGTTCAACGGAACGTGTAGAAATTTACATTGCTATTATGGAGAATTTATTTTCTCGCTTGTCACATCGACCAGACGAATCCTCGCGTGTTTCATTAATAATAAAAAATCTACAGCCACGGTTTCAACGTCTCTGCTCACTACAGTCATTTAATACTATTAGCGATTTGATTCGAACGTGTAAACGTATTGAAGATACTGAATTTAACGTAGCATCGTTTAAGAATCCTCCGTCCCCTAACCATTCGTTATTAGAACCTGATATGGCTTATCGACGTCCGCCGCGCGTTCATGTTGCTGAAATTACTCCGCACAACACTTCGTTTAAAATGAAATGTTGGAACTGCGACGAAAACGGGCATTCTTTTAATTCTTGTACTAAACCACGTAAAATCTTCTGCTATAAATGCGGAATGAAAAATCAAACTGCTGGCAAATGCAAACGCTGCTGTGAAAGGCAGACAAAAAACGTACACGCCGTTTCGGTTTCGTCAGCTCCCGAAAATTCGGCAGATTAAGTGCTGATAGAAAAGAATGGACCGCTTGGTTAAATACGATCCATCGTTTTGTACAAACCCCTGAAATTGCACCTGTATTAATAAATCCCGGTTCAGATGATCGCCCATTTATTACTGTTACTGCGTATAATAAGTCTATTACGGCATTGTTAGATTCTGGCGCGAATGTTTCTATTATTGGATATCGCGGCCTCTCCTTATTACGCTATTTAAAAATAAGCTTGTTACCAGTAGAACATGCTGCTATTGTTACAGCAGACGGCAAAGCCCAAGCTTCACTTGGCACCGTTCATTTACCGATTACTGCTCAGTCGCAAACGCGAACGATCACTTTCGTTATTGTCCCGTCAATCCGTCATACGATGATTCTCGGAGTAAATTTTTGTAAATCGTTTGGAATTTCTGTCAATTTTGCAACGAATTCGTGGACAGCTGCGCCTGAAGTTGCGTCTTGTATTGGCATTGCTAGTTCGGATGAATTATCGGATGTTCAAAGAAAATCACTCGATAGTTTAATCGCGGATTTTGAAAAGTTAGGTAAAGTAGGACTCGGAAAAACTCACTTAGTCGAACATATTATCGATACTGCTGATGCGCTTCCGATTAAGCAACGACAATATCCCCTGTCTGAAATTGTGCGTGGACATTTGAATAAAGAGTTAGATGAAATGTTAGAACTCGGTGTAATCCGTCCCTCATCATCCGCGTGGAGTTCACCCGTTCTGATGGTTAAGAAATCTGACGGAAGATATCGTTTTTGTTTTGATGGTCGAAAGGTAAATTCTGTTACGAAAAAAGATGCTTATCCTCTACCGCGTGTAGACTACATTCTTAATCAACTTCGCGGTGCAAAATATTTAACTTCGCTCGATTTAAAAAGTGCTTTTTGGCAAATTCCACTTTCCGCTTCATCTTGTGAAAAGACTGCTTTTTCAGTACCCGGTCGTGGTTTATTTGAATTTCAACGCATGCCGTTTGGTTTATGTAACGCTGGTCAGACACTACAACGTCTGATGGACAGAATCATTGGTGCCGAGCTTGAACCGAAAGTTTTCGTTTATTTGGACGATTGTATTATTGCGACAAATTCGTTCGAAGAACATTTAATTACGTTAAAAGAAGTTTCACATCGCTTTCAAAAAGCTGGTTTCACTGTAAATTTTGAAAAATGTAAATTTTGTAGACCCTCGCTGAACTACTTAGGTTTCGTAGTTGATAAATTTGGCTTACGTACAAATCCGGAAAAAGTATCCGCGATTGAACAGTTTCCGCGTCCGACGAATGTAACCGAAATTAAGCGATTTCTCGGCTTAGCCTCGTGGTACAGACGTTTCGTTCCGAGCTTCGCATCCCTTTCTGCTCCTATTTCTGATCTTACGAAGGGTAAGAAAAAGAAAATGGCTGTTGTATGGAACAGCTCGGCCGAAACCGCGTTCTGTAAGCTTAAAGAAGCACTCGTATCGTCTCCAGTACTCGTTAGTCCGGATTATTCTGTTCCTATCCGCAAATTTCGGATGTATACCGATGCATCTAATTTTGGTCTAGGCGCTGTATTAACGCAGGAAGACGCAGACGGCTCTGAACATGCTATTTCTTATATTAGTCGCACGCTTAATAAAGCGGAACGTAATTATTCTGTTACGGAACGCGAATGTCTCGCTGTAGTTTTTGCTATCGATAAATTCCGACCTTACGTGGAAGGTTTACATTTTACAGTCATTACGGACCATTATTCGTTATTATGGTTAATGCGAATGTCAGAACCAACAGGTAAACTTGCTCGTTGGGCAGTAAAGTTACAACAATTTGATTTCGAGCTTATTCATCGTCCTGGTAAGACAAATGAACTACCAGACGCGTTATCTCGTGCGCCCTTAGAAGTCGCTGTTATTGAAAGTTATGCTGATACCACGGACAAATGGTATATCTCGTTACGGCAACGTATTATCGAACAACCTATTTCTTTTCCTGATTGGCGTGTTGAAAATATTATAATTTTCAAATTACGAAATCATTCCTATGAATTACCGGCTAATCTGTCACCGTGGAAAATTGTAGTTCCCCGTTGCGAGCGTAAAGCGATTATTGAGCAATGTCATAATGTGCCAACCGCCGCACATCTCGGTATTTTTAAAACAGCTGCGCGTATCGCTGAACGATATTATTGGCCGCATTTACACTCATCTGTCGCTCATTTTGTACAACGTTGTAAAACTTGTTTAGCTCAGAAAGTTGAACAACGTCCGCCTATCGGACGTATGGGCAAAGAAAAAAATATTTCATCGCCATGGCAAGCAATATCCATCGATTTGATGGGTCCATTACCTGCCACCTCACATCCGAATCGATATCAATATATTCTCGCCGTATCGGACTGGTTTTCAAAATTTCTGTTATTGTTTCCGTTACGACAAGCTAACGCTCCGAAAATTTGTGAGATTCTCGAATCGGAAGTCTTTTTATTATTTGGAATTCCACAGATTATTATGTGCGATAATGGCACACAATTTACGAGTAAAAATTTCGAAAATTTGATTAAAAAGTATGAAATTTCCAAGTTATGGTACAATGCGAAATTTCATCCGCAGGTAAATTTTGTAGAACGTTCGAACCGCGTTGTGAAACAAGCTATTCGGTCATATTTGGATAATAATCATCGCGAGTGGGACAAAAATCTCACGTCTGTCGCTCAAGCTATTCGTACATCAGTGCATCAAGTCACTGGCTTCTCGCCGTCGTTTCTAACTTTCGGTCGACATGTACCCACATCCGGAAAATTTTATGGTAACGCTCCCAAGAATGTGTGTACTGATAGTCGTATTGCGTATGCCAATAGATTGGAATCCTTGGCAACCGTATTCAATACAGTGCAAGATCGTATTCATGCCGCGTACAATCGGAACGCGAAATATTACAATGCAAATCGTCGCCACTTAGAATTTTCTGTTGGAGATACTGTTTGGAAACGAAACTATGTTCTGTCGTCGGGTATTCGGCATTTTGCGTCGAAATTAGCGCCACGCTTTATTGAATGTCGCGTCGTGAACAAATTATCCCCAATTACTTATCGCCTTGCTAACCTCCTGAATGAAGATCAGGGTATTTGGCACGTTAAAGACCTAAAACCAGCTCCTGAAAGTTCTGAGGATGAAAACGAAAGCATAACATCTGACGATTCTGTAAATTCGGAGTAAATTTGTTATAAAGCAGTTAGTTAGTAATCTTTAAAATTTTTATTGTTATTCATTATTATTAGTAAATTTTATTGAATGTTACGGTTCATGTAAAAAGTATGAGTATAATTTTTTATGAGATAAAAAATTCTTTTGCAAGAGGGGCTGTGTGACAATTTAACATTGTCACTTGTTTGAAAGTTAAAATATTTCCGCTTACGAACGATTACATCGGCCTAACCTCAATATGGAACTGATGGATATCGCAATTATTATATCCTTATTACTTTTATATTATTTCGGTGTCTTTAATAGTTGAATTGAACAGATTTATGATTTCAATATCATTAATTTAGAACTTATAAATATTTTGACAACTGTCATTGAGATTCCTGTGAACCACAAGAGATGGCGTTACTGACATATCGCTGAATATTTTACGTCAGCGAATTAAATTGTGTTTTCTAAATTCAGTAATTGTTTTAGAATATTTAATTATTATATCAATGAACAATTTTATTAGTAATATCGAAATAAGCGAAATAAAATTCGTTAGTAGTCGTCATTTCCGCGTCACGCCTGTTGAGTGGGGAGATTCCATAAATATATGCGTCGGCCTTGGTAGCGTTCTCTTGGCCAGTACGGCTCTGCCCGAACCAACGTCTCTTCTGCTCTTCTGCTCTTCTGCTCTTCTTCTTCAACCAGCGCTTGGCCGAGCTCTCTTCGACAAGGTCGCTTCGACAAATTTTCTTGAACCGACATCTCTAGTCCCGTTGCCGGAGTGAAATTGTTTTCAATGCGAATATGAGATTTTATAGTGTGAATATTTAGAATATTCAAGTTTTAGTAATTATAACGTTAGAAAATTTATGATTCCGGTGTGAATATTTTATTTTTGGTTGGAGAGCATATTTTATTTGAACGCTAGTAATTGCGTTGTAATATCGTCCTCGTGTTTGGCAACGATTGGAATTTGGCAATGTCTGAATGAAAAGTAGGTAAGCGATAATTGTGAAAATTTGAATCTAAATCTAGATCAAATTGTTTTCCTTTTGATTCATTTTAAATTCACGTGACCTTGATCAATGACTTACGATTTATTCAGTCATGTTGTTCAAATCTGTCTAGTTTATTGTGTCATTAGTCATTGGATTAATGAACAATTATTTTAAATTCTTTTGATAGATATTTGATGAGAAAATAATTTGTATTTCAAATTATTTTAGAAGAAGAAATTTTCTAATGCTTTGATTTATAATCGATTAAGATTTTAAATTCGTTTTTTATGAGAAAATTTTCTAAGATTTTGATTTATAGTCAATTGTTTTGAAAACAATTTCGCGACTGTCCCGATTCGACGAACCCTGTCGAATCCGGTTTCCCTGGGCCGTGGTGCCAATCATACTTTGCCTTTTTTTTTCCATTTCTGAGTAATTCTGCTTTCCTACATACTATCATGTATTGTAGTTTATGTGTTGTGTTGTCCAATATTCCAAGTGCAATCCTATTATTGTAACTTGCATGTCGTAATTGTGACGTCAATGGGCTGCTGTGGATGATTTGGTGAACCTGTGTGCGTGAGTTGATTGAAGCGTAGCGTCATTATTCTGCGTGCGTAATTCGGCTCGGATTAAAGTCCATTTTGATAGTCGGCCGTCTTCGTAAAGATAATTTTTTGTGATATTGTGGAAAACGTTCTCTTATGTTTGAGGCACGGAGCCTGTTTTATTAGTTTTGAGTTTGGAACGTACCACAGCTTTCTTTCGGAGACATTGCTCGCGTAGTTTCGACTTGTAGTCTAGACCATAGCAACGAAAGACTTTCGCCGCACGCGTCATTAGCAAAGCAAAGCCAATTGTTGTTTGTAAAGCCAATATGTTACTTTGTATTTATAATTTTATATTGAACTGTTAATTTATGATGAATCAGGACATTTAACTAGGTAAAGTTAACTTATTTTGTTTGGAATCGTGTGTAGTATATTTAGTTGCATACTGTCGAATTTTCATTGCATTGCGCTATCACATTCCTGATAGAATACGTTAAGTTCACTTAAGTCCTTTATTTGAGTCGTGTAACGATCTCTAATTTTTCTACCATTCTGCTATATTGATGATATTGTATGTTTGTATTCCTCTGTAATTTCAAGTGTATCAACTTTTGTTTCAAGTTCGATTTGTTTGATTATATCACATTTGTTAGTTCGGATTATTCTGCTGTGCCCTCTTATGTTTAGGGACCAGTCTGTGACTTTCAAAGACGTCTGAGTGGGATTCAGTCGTATTAGCAGCCTCAGTCTATCTTGGAAGCCAAATTTTGGATCAGCCGCTGAGTGAGATATACCATTATACAAATCGAGCACGAAGCAGTGACTGAACGATTTATGCTGAACGTACGAACGCCAACTGGGCATAATCAGATCTCGAGAGCGACCATTTTCTGGCAGTCTTCATCAACTACCAAACCGCTACTGCGTAATGCGTACTGTCGTCCCCTCAGCGTCTACGAAAGCTCAGAAGAAGATCTACTATAGCTAGACCACCCTCTAACCAGCAGACGTCAAACAATCTGTCTAGATACACTATCACGAATGACATACATTTCTTTGTATTGAAAAAGAACAAGTAACTCTGTAACGAATAAAATCATCAATATAACCCGTTTCGTTTTCAACTATCATCAGGTATATTTTTTTATTTAATTAAGTTATTTCATTTCCGAAACAAATTCTCGAAAAGACGAAAACAATACCTATCCCGTTAAGTTCCTTTTTGAGATTTGGTAAAGCGTCTCATTTTGCTTCGAAGATCCGCTTTCCTGGTGCCCATCCCATTAAGTAACATCATATATTAATCAAAGGTTCCTATCACCTTGAACCTACGACCCCGCTCTCCCCCCAAACCTCAAGAGCAACGGACAAATTGATGTGGCAGGTAGGTTAAAATCAGATGAATAAAACATATTTCAAAATTTGAACACTTTGATAAAATTTAATCAACAACATAAATTTTAAATTCATCTTAAATTGTCACAATATATATATATATATATATATATATATATATATATATATATATATATATATATATATTGACCTAGTTGTACTGTCGTTTTTAAGAGTATTTAAATAATAATACTCAAGAATATTGAGATTTTATATTTTTCCCAAAATTTCACAAGATACTCAGTCATTGAATCGGCTGTTAAGCTATGCATCAACGACTGGCCAGTTTAACCGTAGACACGTGTTTCGGTCTTTAGGACCTCATCAGTACGGTGCTGTGATCAGTTGCTGTGAGGCAACTGATAACCGATGTTAATTCTGGCTGCCTTTTATAGCAAGTACTTCAAAGCGATAACGAAGAGAAGTAAATAAATACCACCAACGCCATCTATACGATAATGCGATAAGCAATTATAGTAATAGACCTTGAACAAATAAATGTTCGTATTGTCATTGTGAAATTTAATATAATAATACTCAAGAATATTGAGATTTTATATTTTTCCCAAAATTTCACAAGATACTCAGTCATTGAATCGGCTGTTAAGCTATGCATCAACGACTGGCCAGTTTAACCGTAGACACGTGTTTCGGTCTTTAGGACCTCATCAGTACGGTGCTGTGATCAGTTGCTGTGAGGCAACTGATAACCGAGGCAGCCAGAATTAACATCGGTTATCAGTTGCCTCACAGCAACTGATCACAGCACCGTACTGATGAGGTCCTAAAGACCGAAACACGTGTCTACGGTTAAACTGGCCAGTCGTTGATGCATAGCTTAACAGCCGATTCAATGACTGAGTATCTTGTGAAATTTTGGGAAAAATATAAAATCTCAATATTCTTGAGTATTATTATATTAAATTTCACAATGACAATACGAACATTTATTTGTTCAAGGTCTAGTATTTAAATAACCAATAATATTCTTCTTTATTACCAGTTTGACTGCAAGGAAAACTGGTATAGCGTTTGGTACGGTGTCTGTAACATTTTCAAAAAAAAAAAAATTTGTATATAGAAATTCTTTATATAGCCTCTAAATGACGAATATGAACTTAGTTTATGTGGGTGTATGGATGTGCGTCGTCAGCTCGCTCGCTCGGTCCTCAGACAAAATTTTGTGATCGCAACTCCTCCTAGACGGTTCAACCGATTTTAATGAAATTTTCAGGATAAATTTGTCTAGTGCCCAAGATGGTGATGTGGTTTTGGTTCTTTCCAGTGATGCCAACTTTCCGAGAAAAAAATTACTAAAGTTTTTAAAAATTCATTGTAACTACATTATTCGATTTTGATTAAATTTGCACGAAAGATTCCTCTAGTGCCCACATAAATTACGTAATTTTAATATAATACAGTGTTGCCAACTTTCCGAGAAAAAAATTACTTAAGTTTTTAAAAATTTATTGTGGCTACATTATTTATCCGATTTTGATCAAATTTTCAGGAAAGATTTCCCTAGTGCCCACATACATTTCGTAATTTTAATAAAATACAGTGTTGCCAACTTTCTGAGAAAAAAATTACTAAAATTTTAAAAAATTTATTATGACCACGTTATTTAACCGACTTTAATCAAATTTTCACTAAAGATTCTCCTGGTGCCCGCAGTAATTATGCAATTTTAACAAAATACAGTGTTGCCAACATATCGAGAAAAAAAATACTAAAATTAAAAAAATTCATTGTGGCTACATTATTTATCCGATTTTGATCAAATTTTCAGAAAAGTTTTTCCTACTGCTCACATAAATTATAATTTTATTAAACTACGGTGTTGCGAACTTTCCGAAAAAAAAATTAATAATTTTCTAAAAATTTGTTATGCCCACATTATTTATCTGATTTTAATGAAATTTTTTACAGAAGATACTCCTAGCGCCTATAATATTATATATTAGCAAAATACAATGTTGCCAACTTTTGATGAAAAAAATTTGTATTCCTATTTCTTATCATTTTTGTGATAATGTCAAAGTGGTCTATATATGGGTTTACCCATATACTTCTAATCTTGTTTATGTGAATTTTTAAACATAAACATCAAAAGCTATGAGGTTGCTTGTTCTTAATTAGGGATTAGAAGTTGCTTGTTCTTAATTAGGGATTAGGGGTTGCTTGTTCTTATTTATCGTATTAGCTGTATACATAATGTACGTTTTATTTATTTATTAAAAAAAATATTTTGATTTTCTTGATAAATAATTTATATGTATATACTTATTTTATTTGTTTGTAATATCATAAAAAAACCTGAAAAATGTAAAATAAATATAGATTTTTCTTAACATAGAACATAATCTTTCAGAACACATTAAAAATGAAACAGCTTTTAGGTTGTAGTTCTTTATTAATATAATCGACGTTTCGATGAATTTAACATTCGGTTTCATCAGGAAAAAAGGTATAAATAGATTTTTATTAACATAGTAAAAAATCTTTCAAAACTCATTATATAAAATAAAACTTCCTTATGTTCCAGTTCTGTATTAATATTTATTTATAATCAACGATCGTTGCACGATGAAAACTAGCGTTGAATTTTGTCGAAACGTTGATTAAATATAAATTTTAATACAGAACTTGAACCTAAAAAAAGCAGTTTTATATTAGATTTAATAGAAGAAACATCAATTTTTAAATTTTAAAAGATTTGTATAATATTATTTACTATTTAGTTTAGAAACATAGGCTTTTAAAAGTGATTTTTGTCAAAATTACTTTTGACGTTTACTTAAAATTACTTATTAAGTAATTCAAATTTTTTTTTATTTAAATGACAGTAGTGGTAGATGACGTTAGTGCGTATGTTCTCACAAATTTGTCCAAATATTTAGTGAAATTAAATCAATCGCAAATATTTATACATGATTTATTTCAAATATTTATTCATAAATTATTAACAAATTATTAGCGGTCTGTAGCCTTTATTTTCCTGATGCACGTTTAGTTTATCCAAACGTCAAATTTGTTAATTATAACAAAACAGAACGTAAATTTAAATTTTATATAAATAATCGTTAATTTTTTCTTAAATTTGCAAATACGTTTTAAAACAAGTGAAAGTGTTTAACGTCTGTTTTAAAGTAAAACAGTTGATGATTGAAAAAAAAAACAACTGATTGACCGATGTAAAATATCTGCGGGTTAGAAACAAAAAAAAATCGTTGACATTTGACATGCATGATGTACTTTGTTTGTCCTGTCATTTGTCAAACAAGTGACAGGCGCGCCATTTTGAATTGACCCTCAACCGTACAAACACATTCACGTAGCCACAATACATACTATGAACAAGTATAAAACCACAATATAAATCTGTCAACGAATGAAATAGGTCAATATTTTTTTATTGTATTGATATGTATACGCTATATATCTGAACTAATCTCTTTTTTTACAAACCTTTATGGTTTTGTGATCTATAACAATTTAGTTTTATTTGCAGCAATCTGAAACTAAGTTTGATATGGTTCCTGTGTTATCACAATGAATTGGACAAAATGCTTATATTTTTTTTGCATGAAGTTCAAATTAACAAATTTAATTGAAATATATGTTTATGTTTATATTTCTCATGTAAAATGTTTGTTTTTTAATATTTTATTACGCTAATAGTAAATTTTGAAAACATGTCATTTTATTAATGGCAATGATTATAAAATTTATTATAAAACTGAGTAAAATTTTGTTGACTTTACCATTATAGCAATAATTTCAAATAATTTCAACTCACTAAATAAAATTTTAATGAATATTTTACGTTTTAGTATACAAGTAATGAATATCAAAATATTGATATTACATTACTATATTGCCTATGTAGAAGGAAGTAATTATGTTATTAGTACAATAATGTATATTATTGTATAATAGTTAGTTACTATATACATCAATGGTGGCAACACCAAACATGACTACACGGTCAAGTGTATTTCATTTGACATCTCTTTAAAATTATTCAATAAAGTTAAGCTTATTGATAGTTGAAGTATTTACTATGGCTGGAATATGAATTTGATTATTGAAAATATGTGAAGAAATGCATTTTGGTGCCGCAGGTTAAAGTTCTGTAATGTTATTTGTATCATTTATCCTAATGAAGACGGACGTTGAGTTTGTCGAAACGTCGATTGTAAATAAATATTAATACAAAACTTTAATCAAATTTTTTCAGTCGAATAGTGATAAATTGTAAATGTAGATGTTTTTCAGATTATAAATTGAAAATAGATAATAATAACGGAAAATGGCAATGGCCGTAAAATTTATCAAGATTATACATATTTGGTGACAGTTCCAAAATTATCTATAGTGTATTTGGAGATTGGAAATTTACATTTTGATCATAAAACGGGGAGAGCGCATCAATTATTGATTTTCATTTGTTATTAAAAACCTTTTATACTACTCAATCATTAAACGATAAATGCGGAGAAAAAATATGATGAAATATTGTCGACACGGTTATCGCATAAAAATGTCTTAGTTTTTGGGTTAGCGCCATATGGGGGATGCATTCGGGGCAACACGGCCGAACCTGTATTGAATAAATAAAACATTGTTACAATGTATGACTCTTCCACATGGATCAGTAGGAGTTGCGGACATTAGAGATGAAAGGGGAAAAGAATATCAGCACCTCAGTGGAACAGCGATGAATACACGACTGTGTGAATTTTAAGATGTTTGTTATAGATTAGAAATAATTATTAAAAAAGAAGTAATATACTACGTTTTTAAAACGGACTAAAAAGTATAAAATAATTTCTCTTAGCCCCCATACAGATTGTCCTGAAAGCTTGTGATTATGAATTTTTAATATCTATCTAGCTGTCGTTGCGCTCCACGTTTTTCGTTTTGAATTTTACAAGTATGGTCATAGCTATTAAAGTTTACAATCATAAATTTTCAAGACAATTTGTATGGGGTCACAAATCCGTATGGTGTCAGGAATCTGTATGGGGTTTTAAATTTGTATTAGAGATTCGGATATATGAATCCGTATTCTAAAGCTTTTTTTTTTTCGAACAACTTAAAAACAGAAACATCTACAAAATAAAAGATTTTTTTTTATTATTGTTTATTTTGATTTATACACGCAGTAATGTTAGTGCTTTCCAGCTAGTACATTTTTAGTTTTTAGACAAAATAGTCGCATAATAATAAAAAAAATCCCCATGGGATGCATACAAATATCTAAGTGGACTTGCAGTATGTGATTGTATATTCTTTCTACTAGTGACTAACAAAATAATCTTAATTCTCGTTAAAGTGGCGTATTCGTCACTATCCCACTAATATTCTCATATGTTGTGCTCTTGCCGAATGGTTGTTCCAAATTTTTACTCTGCAACTTGGTTTCCTGCTGCAGTTCTGCTAATTTTATGCCACAAAAAATTGGTATTGTCTTTTTTTTACGTAAAAAACATTAGGCTCAAATTACTTTCAAATTAGATAATAGGTTTTTATAAATGTGTTTTTCGTGTTTTTTTAACGGGTACAATGAAAATATTGAACAAGGAAAAAATTTTATATTTTATATTAACCTATATACGAAATATTTTTTAAATGTAAGTATATACAAAAAAATTTGCGTAACTTTAATTTTATTAAATGTAGGATAGGTGATTTAGGATTGGAGATAAAAAATAATATTTATTCTTCAAGCGTATCATTATATTAGTATTACGTTAACATATTGCCTTAAAAAAAGATTATTATATTACTAATACAATAATGACATTATTAGTTATTATACATCACTGATGGTGGCAGCATCAAACATTACTACAACGTCAAGTATATTTAATCTGACATATTTGCCGATCATATTGTAAAACACTGTTACGTCAAGTTAATATACAATTGTATTGTTTATTTTTGCTTGAATTTTAATTTGTTTATTGGCAATTTGTGAAGTGCAAGAAATTGAATATGCACCGATAAAAGTAGTTAGAAACTGCATATTTGAAAAAGGAAACACGGTGTTTTTGTGTGAAGCTGAAGTTGCTTGTTTAGATAGGGATGTTTGGAGGAAACTGATTTCGAGATAGTGTAAAGAGTTTCTGCCACACCCTTTTGGATTCATAGCGTGATTGTAATTATATGTAAGAGATATCAGAAAATGTTGCAAATTAAAAGAATTTTTTTAAAAAAACATAACCTATGTTTAAATTTGAAATCTCTAATTTGCTTACGGTTTTTCCTACTTCCGATTTTGTCAGCAAGACCAATAAATTAATTGCGTGTGTTTTGGTTATTTAATTTTTTTAAAAGCTTCATAGATCATTGCGTTTTTAAAATAAAAGGATGAAACTGGTGTTCTGATACATCTTGTCCATGTAAACGTAAATTAATATCAGTTAAATAAATATTTACGAAACATAACATCGATCTGACGATAAAAAATTTATTAGTATTGTTTGTAAATAGTAATGATAAAAAGTGTTTTTATTACTCACATATATACGATGCTAGGATATTAACATGTAGAAACATAACGTCATGAGAATTACAGGGGTTGTGGGGGTGCTTGTAACATGTGTATTTGTGTGTACATAAGTACGTTACATACATATATGCATATGTTTACGTAAATGCTAAGTTTACAACAGTTCCGGTACGTAGATTGAATGGTCCAAACATTGAAATTACGACCCCATTATTTAGATAAATATTTAATGTTGACACCCTCGCGCGGGACTGGTTGAAACGTGCACAACTGTGAATACACGCGAAATTTTGGCGTATTTTTTTGTTGTTGTTCGCGCGTGTAATTTGTACAATCACTCGTTTATTGAAACTCCCTTCATCCATAGGTTTATAAATGTTTCATTAATTTTACTGAAAAACTAATCAGTTTAAACTGATTAATATTGGATTTGTATAAAATCGATCGTGCGTGTTAGTTGTGTTCAGGGTGAAAAAAATTTACAGTCAAAATTTATTTTATCATATTTAATTGGTGATGTAGTTTTTAATATAATTAATTATTTATGTATGTGTTTTGACTTATTTGTTTTGAAATATTATTAATCAGAGTGAGTTTCTGAAAATTTTTTAATCAAATAATCAGTTTTATATCAATGCAATACAGTAATATTTGTCATATGCAGATTTGATGCTATTAAATTGATGATAAAAATGAAATTATATTTCAAATATTAAATACGTTAATTTGTAATTTTGAATATGTAATTTTGTAATTTCAAGAATAACTTTTAATAAATTTGTTATTAGAAAATTTATATTCGTTTTAAGACGATTTGTATTTTTATGCTTTGAAATATTAGATTAACAAAATAATTAAAAATATTTGTATTTGAAATTTATAAATTTATTTGTTGTTTTCTGAATTTTATAATAATAATAATAATTTAAAAATGCGAGATCCATATTTATTAACAGTAGATTGATAAGAGAAGCAATAGAAATTTAAAATTTTAAATAAAATTTGGCTTCCTTTAATTAAAAATTTATAATTTTTATGATCTAGTTATTTATTTGTTACCTAGTAACTTGTTTCTATGTACTGTTTATTTACTATAAATATCATTTGTATATTTTTTCCTAATGAAGACGGACGTTGAGTGCGTCGAAACGGCAATAATTAATAAATATTAATACAGAACTATAACTAAAAGCTGTTTTATTTTAATATATAAATTTTTTACTATGTTAATAATTTTTGTTTTGTGTTTCAGGTGAGTACAATTTTTATTATCAGTTATTTCGTGGGTGAATTTTTTCGTTAAATGTAAGTAATATTTTTATATTACAATTTAGAATATGTGAAAAATATTTTTTGAAACGAAAAAACGAAAACACTTATATTAAAAATTATTAAGTCAAGTTGATTTACAATTACATTGTTCATTTTTGCTTGAATTTTAATTTGATTACTGAAAATGTGTGACGAAATGCAATGTATACAACCCAGGCTTGTCAGAAATTGTATATTTGACCAAAGAATGATTAATTGCAGTTTTGAATGGTGTCTAAATGAATAATCACGAAACAAGTACTTTGTACTTGCGGTCAAGATTCTCGTAGGACTGTCGTATCAAATGTGATGATAGTATTTAAAAATCTCATTTCTAAATGTCGCATCTCAACACCAGTTATAATCCATCTGATTACAGTACGTGACAAATATAATTTCCAACTTTGATTTCACAAAATTTTGTTTTGTTTCGTGTTTTTTAATTTCTACATTTGTTTTTAAGCGAAATGAGACACAAAATATACGCATTTACATCTGTATATGACAAGGCATTGTACGTCCAAATTGTCAGAGAAAGAAAAAAAAACATATATAACAAATCATTTTTTTTTTTTAGAAAAAGACAAACAAAAGGCTAGTTTTCATTGTCTGATGGTATATGTTTAAGCCAAGGTGTTGTTTGTTTCCAAAAACAAGTAGAGCCATTTTGTCCGACAATTTTCGTATTTAAACTGCAATAAGGCATTAGTTAGCAACGACCTCTCCCTACACCGTTACTAAGCTCCAACAAGGATATTTCTTTCTACCCTGCTAGTTCTATCTCGCTTAGGTATACGAGTAAATGTGTAAACAAAAGTTATGTATAACACCATATACTCCTCCAACTAACCTAACCTAACCTAACCTAACTTAGACTACAAAATATGCAAACAACTAAAAGATATTAGATTATTCTATACCCTATGTTGTTGAATTTCGTCGAAACGTCGATTAGACATAAACTTTAATAGAATACAGAACTTAAACCTAAAGCAGTTTTATTTTATATAATGAGTTTTGAAAGACTTTACTATATTAAAAATTTTAAAATAATTTTAGTTTGTCTAAAGCTGCTAAACACATTAGTTCGTGTTACGAGTTCGGTTTTAAAATTAGTTTTAACTAATATCGGTTTTAAGATAACGTAACTTACATAAGAGCTGGACTAAATAAATGTTTAAAGAAAATTTTTACAAATAATATTTTGCAAACATATAATATTTCAAAATCTTTTCGCATAACTCTATGTTTTATTAAATGAGTTTTTGTTCTATAGACACACTTCACTAGATATACAAATATTTATTAGACATTCGCACAAGATAAAGCTAGAGTTTCTTGTTGGAATGTTTGGAGAGCAGTAATTTCGGGATAGTGGTAAGAGTTTGTGCCACACCCATTTGGAAACATGGTACGATAGTGTATAATAATAAAGAATAAAATATGCAATCATAAAATATTTAATTATTTCAAAAGTTATTAAAATATTTAACAGCGTAGCTATTTTATTCAGGTATGTAACAACTTTTTTTTTAATAACATATAAATTAAAACAATTGAAACATAAAAATTGCATTAAAATTGATATACAAACAAAAAAATATGTCAACCGGTAAAAAAAGTACAATAAAAATCTACCAAAATTTCACTGTCACACGGAATTATTCAAAAAAATAATGATAGATATGCGGTTCCACAAAAAGTTAATTTATATCGATTTGACATTTCTTTTTGTCTTTGTTTTATTTTATATATTTCTAGTGAGTAGTTATGTTTTTTTCATATATTAATGTCAGTCGGATATTGTTATCAAAAATCTCGAGTCACAATGTGATAACATTAATTGGCGTAAAATTAGCTACGCTAATATTATTACAATAATTTTTTGACACTAACTATCTGAAATCATTCAAAACTTGTTGACAATAAAACTAAAAAAAGTCGAATTTGTTAAGTCGCTTAATTAATACAAAAAAAAGAGAAAAAGAACCAGAACGTAAATGAAAATTACTCATCTGGAAACTAGAAGCAGAAACTCTTAATTAGATTTTTTCTACAATCCGCTCAAGCTCATCGCGAAGAAAGAAAACTTGTGTTTTTCTTTATGTTCAGGTCTATTAAGGACCATAGTTGCGACAACAATGTCAACACAAACACATATACACAAGCGTGTAATAAATAAAAACAAAATACATATATAGTATAGTATACTAACTACAGTTCTAACCAGAGCTAGTCACCGCAACCAACTAAGAAAATTAACTTTAATTGCTTCAACTAGTTTGAAACAATCGATAATTCGCAATCAAGAAATATAATAAACGTAAACACACACAAAAAATCTCTTATTAGTTTCACATTATTTAAAAAAAAACCACAAATATTATTAAAATTAAATTGCTTTGGTTAAAGTTCTGTATTAATATTTATTTAAAATAGATGTTTCAACGAAACTCAATGTCCGTCTTTATCATGATAAATTATATAAATGACATTACAGTAAATAACAGAAAATAGAAATAATAATACAATTTATAGATTTTTATACATCCTGTATATACTAAATTGTAAATTTATATTATAAGTATTAACACTAGAACTACCAGGATTTGTTCTATACCTATTTCTACCAACCGGTCAAAATGACCGGTTTGATGTGTAGTTGCATGTGTAGTTACTGAATAAATATATGGAATATTATGTATATGATAAAAATATTTGTTCACAACTTACTTTTACAATATTAGCAACAATGATAAAATATTTGCCAAAATATTGTTCACTTTTTATATTTATTTCACCTCGCACCAGAAGCACCAACAAGAAAATGAAACTACTTAGCCGCAGAAATGTGAACCAGAATAGAATCTTTTTATTCGTGGGACTCCCCGTATTTAGAGTAAAAAATATGTTTTGTGTATGCTACAACGTTGACAGAGTGTGTTGCTAACGCGTGTTTTAATTTTTTTGCATTTGCACAAGCAATCCTAAACTCTGGTAATGTTTTTATATGACGGTCAGAATGACCGGTTGGTATATTTAGGTATACCACATATTTATCTCTGTAAAATGAAATCGCACGAATCTAAAATTTTGTAAAATTAAAGATTTCATAAATTTAGAAAAATACATAGTATTCTAAAAACAATATTTTTTGTAATTATGAACAAAAAGTGGTGATAAACTGATGCAACCGGTCATTTTGACCGGTTGGTAGTTCTAGTGTTAAAGCAAGTATAGAACTATTTGTTGATTAAGCTAACATTTTCATTAATTAGAAAATCTAATAGCAATTATATAATTTTTCACTACTATTCCATTAGGCTTTTCTTTGTGCGTAAGTGTATGTGTATGTGTGCATTAATCCACTTGCTACGGAAAACTGTTTATACGTACTTAAATTCTCGGAATAGAGACAAAACACATTCATAGTTTACCACAAATTTACGGATGGCCGCACACATTTATTCGGGATACGCATATACTCATTACCAGTCCGACTGTAAAGAAAGAAGGGAACTAACTTTTGTATAATTAGTCCCTATGTTATGTCGACAGATGTCAGGCATGCATACAGGATACAGAAGCTCGCGTGCCGATAGAGAAAACAAAAATCTCGGACATCTCGAAATGCACCTCGAAAACTATGTTAATTTACGGTCGAACAAAGTTAGCGCTAGGACTAGCCATTTACGAATGAGTTGTCGTCCCACTTATTTCTACTAATTAAAACTGTTTATACGCCCGATGAGTAGTTGGAGTGCTATTATTGAGAGAGAGGTTTGCGTGAGCGAAAGTTTGCAAGTAGCAGGAAAAGAAGAGCATGCTATGAGAGGTATCATGATTGTGGATGGAGCTAGAGTTATTTATCTAGGATAGAAATGTTTGGAGAAAAGTAACTTCTGAATAGTGGAAAGAGTTTGTGCCACATTCTTTTTGAGTACACTTAACCTAATTATATTTTTAATTAACTTACTTATCTTTTGTTAGAATGATGTTGCATCTAGGGCCTTAAAAATATATAAATGTGATAATCATTTTTTTTGTGCCTCTTAAATTTTTTGCAATTTGTCCGCTGTAGGACAATAAGTAAATTTACGTTATCTTAAAATTACATGATCCGAATTTACTTAATTAACAATATATTAATTAAACCTAAAAGTCAAATCTATTTAGTCTCCCAAATAGTGCAAGATAATCACAAAAGTTAAGCATAGACGCGTATTATGAACAATTAAATAAATATTGTTAATTCAAGTAAGTACATTATACACAGCAATATGTATGTCAAGGCGCCTTATATAGATATACATTTTAATTAAGCCAATCCTTAATAACAAGCCAGTATTAACTTGGCACGTAGCTTTACCGTTTTCAACTCCTGCAGATACCAAATAAATCATGAGCCCTCCTCCAAATTCCTGCAGGCACACACACACACACAATAGTAAGAAAGGCGCCACCATGGATTTTAAACGTCCATTTTTCATTCGAATAAGTTTTGCAGGACGAAAACTTTCAGAGCGTGTGACCAGAGTATGGAAATAGTCCTCAGCGAGTGTCCTTCGGATTTAGTGTTGAAAATGGACGCCAGAGAGAGGAATTTAAACGACGAATCAAAGTGCAATACATCAACGAAAGGATTGCACTTTGTTCTTAAATAAATTGAGAGTTTATTATCGTTAATACTTCTTCGAGACTCTATTCTTTTTCTGGGAATGTCGTAAAAAAAATATCTAGTGCGATAAATAAAATTATATTCGTACTGTCGATAACACCATTAAGGATCTTTATTGGTTTCTGCTGTTGGTATTATTGTCATATAATAGTATATTATGTTACGAAGAGTAGAAAGTGACGATTATTGTATTGAGCCCAGATATTTGTGGTTGAGGCAAAGCCAAGTTCAAGCAATTTGGACGAAACACAAAGAGAACTTTCTATTCTGAGTCAGACATATACATTTTTACTAAAAATAAATAGAAATACATGCTAAATAATCTTAAACTTACTAACAGTTGTAAAATAGTATGTATACATATTTCGAAGTTTAACGAGTTATTACTAACAACATTTATTTGGAACATTTTTCGATACGGCTAAATATGTTTTTTTTATATTTTTTATATTTTTATGATAATTCTGTAAGTAGGTGACATATTTATATCAAGACAGTTGTTTTTAGTTACCATGACGGTCAGTTCTGTGACGCTTACACCAGATTTTTAATTTTAATATTATAATGAATTTTGAATTTTGATAAATATAGTATCGTTTTTAATGTAATAATAAAAAAAATTAGGAAGGTCAAAATTGTATGTACATTGTAAAAAAAATTATGTAAATTTACATGAATAAATATAGTAAAATTACTATAATTATCTACATAAATAAACAGAGATTTTTTTACAGTGTGGATTAACTGTATATAATTGATATTTTTCGTTATTAAATATTATTCTCTTGTACTTTATTATTTAATTATTAATCAATTTTGTCATTTTAAAATCGCTATGCACATAATACATAATCCACTTTAAAAGTTTCATCAAAGTTTTTTTTTTCTGTCGAGCTTTTCATAATGTAAACAAAATAAATTGAAAGTTTAAATTTTTCATTAAACTTATTATGTTGCCTTATCTATATCTGTTACACATTTTGCGTTCGCGGTATCAAATAAATTATTCAACTACAACCTTATTCATTAAATATCAATAACGTCTTTGTATCAGGTTCAAGAAAAACCACAACGCATCGTTCATTTAAAATGCGAATCAAGTATTGGGAGAAATTTAGAAATTCCGATTATGCTTGATGATTTTATGTTGTAGCACATAAGTGGAAGGAAGTGTTAAGAGGATGTGTTAAGCTCGTGTGACACGGTGCATTAAAATGCAGAAAATTAACGCGTTAAAGTGCGCAGTACACTGTAAAAATATATGTAATTTTACATGTTCTGTAAAACAAAAAATACAAAATGTTGTTATTTTTATTGTTAAAACCTATGTAAAATTCCATAAATTTAAGATATATATTTTACAGTGTAGTTTAATTTTCTATAATTTTTACGAAAATTGATCTATAGATCGTATCACACAGACTTAACAGGTATAAAATATAAGCCAAAATAGTTAGGGAATTATTTGTAAATTTCAAAAATATATACACAGTGAAATGCTTAGTCTGAGGTTGCAAATCAAAATTTGTTTGAAATATTAATTTTTTATATTGATTTTATTAGGTTAAATATTGTCAATATTTGATTAATAAAAATTAAATTAAATTTAATTAATTTAATTTTTCTAATATTTCTAAATAGGAATTTAAAAATTCAACTAATTGGAACATTAGATATATTTTTTGTTTTCATTTAGTTTTTATTTGAAAATGATGTCTTTAATAATAGAGAAAATTTTTCACTAAGTCCTAAAACACTATTATATTAAAAATTTGCATTGTAATTCAAGCAGACATTGTTGATACTACGTCTTAGAATCCTTATGAAAATATTATATGAAAAAACAAATATATTCATCATATTAAAATAAAACGTCTTTAGATTCTAGTTCTGTATTAATATTTATTAATAAATCGCCGTTTCGACGAACTCAATGCAGAGTCTTCATCAGGAAAAAGATAGAAATGACATTTATAGTAAATAAATTTACTAATTTTTATTGAGTTGAGTTCGTCGAAACGTCGATCTGTTAATAAATATTAATACAGAACTAGAATCTGATGCCGGTTTATATTAATTACTTTTTTTAGGGAATGGACTTATTTAAGTACTTTTTAGGGTAAGTGTTTTCGAACAGTGTACAAAATGCTACAGAAGAGATCACAAATTGGTTTTGGGGTAAAATTAAAGTTTGTATGAGTTGCCAAACTAAAAGTTTCGGTTTTCCCGAGAATCCGTTGTTGAAAGATCCCACACCGTGCTAGTATAAGTACCAATTCCGTATATTTCTACTCCTCTCTTGGATTCGAGATAATTTTAATTAAGGAAATAAATTTCACGTGTTTTACTTTGCTGGGCGGTGGCCTAGCTATTTTACGGTTAGGTTAGGTTAGCAGTTGTTCACTGGTGTGTGTGTGCGTGTGTGTGTGTTTGGAGTATGGTTTGTGCACTGAACTGAAATAAATTTTCAATTTTCATTTTCGACCGTTGGAATAAATTTCGAGTTTGTTTTCATTCATATTTTATGTGTCATATACATTATACATGCACCGCGAACTGCGAAGAATATGTGTATATGTTATATGATGTTTAGGCAATTTATTTAAATTTCCTCTCTCTTCTATTATATTATGAAATTTCATTTTCAAGATGTGTGAAATTTTATTTCGAAATTTATGAACAGGTTTATTATTTATTTTTGGTTATATTATGTCAATCTAAATGGAGTAATAAAGTTATATTTAGTTTATACCTAGCACTTGTAATTGATTCTTACGTTAACTATTTATGTAGTAGAAGTATCATATAATAATACTTGTTAACTGTTCATTATAAACTTAAATTATTTCTAATGATCGTTTCTGTTTTGTTGTCGCTCGAAACTGATAATAATTCGATAATGATTGTCTGACTTATACCGCTATTAACCCCAGATACATATGCAGATTAGTATTAAATTTATAAATCTGCTGTGGCCACTACAGAATCGACCGTTATCGTATTAAATAAATATTTAGCGATATCGAAAAATGTTCCAAAATAAAAATTGGTAGTTATAATTTGTTTAGCTACAATTTTTTCGAAATATACCTCTGTTGCGAAATGTTTGTAAAATACATAAAATTGACATGAGTAAATTACTAGTTCCTATTGACAGAACCAAAAGTTGATCAAACTGAGTTATTCAACTCCTAAGCTTAAATATAAAATTTTATAACAATTTATTCAGCCGAATTTATTCTACACGTGTATACAGGCCGACACACGGACATCACGCTAAAAATTTGACTTGTATTACTATAAGCCTAATTCGTGCTTATCTGTAAAAATCTCGATATAGCAAATTTGATTTAATTGAAATACTTCCCATATGATATGTGATATAACAGTCAGTAAAAATACACAATTACGTTGTTGATATTATAATTTTTATTAAATAGTTACTGGGGTTTCGACTAAATAATTTTCAGACTAACTGAATTCTGAAATCAGTTAGTCTATTTTGACTTAGCGGTCGAGACTGCAGAACTTATTTAATAAAAATTGTGATATCAACAACATAATTGTGTATTTTTTCATTTAATATGTTTTGCAGCTGTCTGTCAAACACGAACAGTGATTATTGTACATTGCAAATCAAGTGTAATTTTTATATTTATTGCAAGAAATAAACAAAAAAACTATCGAAAATTGTCGTAAGAGTCATAACGCGTATGCGCAGTAAATTGAAAACAAAAGCTGTGTCGGGATTTAAACGTAATTATAATAAAAATTGAGTTATTGTTAATTAAGCTATGTTTTGTGTCGAAGGTATAAGAAATATGTCAATGAACTAAAACAAATTTACTAACTAGTCATAGATTACCAATTCAAGAAGCACGTCTATTATATTTTCATTGGTTTCGAACAAAAACCATAAATTTATGTTTGAAGAAAATGCGTTTTAAAACTTTTCGAACATCATTAGTTCTAAGAAAGTTGTTCAAAATTATAACTCACTTTCAAGTAGAAAAAAATGTGTTTTCTTTTTTGTAAAATTCTTGCTCTACCAAACTTTTAAACTGAAATAATTTTATAAAATAATTAATTTTAACGAATAGTCAATATCTATCAATTGAAAATTGAAATCATATTTTATACTATTATAAAATACAATAATTGTATATTTATTTTTCAATTTTATCTTGAACAGATTTTGATGAAATGAGATGAATTTATTGTTTATGAGTGTGGAAAGCGATTCAGCTAGGTTTAATTTTGGAAAAATTTATTTACAATAATAATATTAATATAAATAATAATTTATTTATATTTATTATATTAATATAAAAAATGATATTAAATGACAAACAGTCTTGGTTGAAAAATTGAGCTGTGTTTTACCTTTTTGTTTATTTATTACGTCAAGTTTTAATTATTTAGATTAAAGCAGCTTTAGGTTTTAGTTCTTTAATAATTTATTAATAAATCAACGTTTCGACGAACTGAACGTGCGTCTTCATCAGGAAAAAAATGATATGTATAGTAAATAAACAGAACATGGAAACAAGTTATTAGAAAACAAAATAAGAAACTAGATCTTGAAATTTATGAATGTCATTTTTATCTAACTTCCCGAGGAGTTAGAGACTTGAAACTTTAAACATAGTGCAGAACTAGATGCCAGTGCAATATAAATTAACGAATTAATTAATAATATTAAAAATATTAAATTAAAGTTAATTAATTAATTTAATAATTATAATTAATAAAATTATAATTATTAAATCATAATTAATTAAATTAATTAATTAAATTAAAGTTAAAATTAAACAAGACTAAAAACGTGGGGCGCATGTAATATATGTAAGAAGTGTAGGAAGTCGTTGCCTAACGTTTTTCTGTATGGGTTTATATTTTTCAGTTCGTGTTAAAATTGTAGTAAATTAATTTTTTTTATTTAAATATTTTTTCTTGATGAAGACACACGTTCAGCTCATCGAAACATTGAATTATTAATAAATTATTACACAACTAGAACCTAAAGCCGTTTTATTCTAAAATAATAAGTTCTGAAAATTTTTTTCCTATGTTAATTATTTACTTTGTTGACAAAATAAACTACGGATTCGTAAGCATTACTAATTTGATCAAAGAAAGATTTAAAGTTATGTTTTGTTTTTGTAAAAAAATAAGGAAATGAAGAAAATATTTTAAGAGAATCAAAATAAATAACAATTTGGTGAATTTGTATACGTGGGCGCAAAACACGCGTGATGTATTTTAGTAAAGTGAAATGGGCTTTCTTCCTATAAGAAGTTTTAATGTTTGGCTTCTTTCGTAAAGAAAATCTTCTTTCCGAACTTTACCATTCCATCGAACTTTTCATATTTGTTTTGAAATTGTTCTATTTTTATTTACTTCTTATATTTTCTCTCTTTCTCTCTCTTTGTTTCGTTTTCTGTTTAAAGGAAACCAATACACGAATGAAAGTTTAGTTCGGCCATATTTTTGCCTGTTTCGTTCTTTCTAAATGACATCATATTGCTTCTACTTTTGCGCGCGGATAGTGTATATACTTTTTTATATGGACTGCATCTGACGGTCTTTTGCACCGATTTTTGGAATTTAATAAAGTTTTGACTTTTCCAAATAAAATTTACGACACAAAAGAGCATATCTTGTTATCGCCCAAGTGTACCCAAATGTACGTTCGTATCAAATATCGGAAAATCTTAATCTAATTTTGTTTGACATTTTATAATAAAAATTTTGTATTGGTGTTTTTCGTAATTTTAATTTAAAATCGAATACCTAATTTATTAATTTTTGTATATGAATATGAATTAATTTTAAAATAACTGCAGATAAAGCTATTTAGATGATTTTTTTACAATTGTTTATTTGATTTTGATATTTTTCATGAAAATTTACATTTACTAATTAATAACTTAAATAATTAAGTTAGTAAAATAATATATTTATATATGTGTTAATATTATTGTATATTAACTGATTTGTCATTTATTTTTTATATATCTTGTCCTGTAATTGGTTGAATAACTTGTTGGGCAATAAAGTCATTATTATTATTAAATATATACTAATTTGTAATAGAATTTTAATTTGCGCTCATATTTTTGTAAAATAAAAACAAATGATCTGCAAAATGTAAACAAAAAGCTACCTAATGACATATAAAAAAAAACTAAAATTTTACATTATTTATGTTTTTTACATTTTTTACGCATTTTTTTTTTTTTTAGATAATGAGTTGACGACGCACACACAAACACCCTCATAAACTAAGTTTGGGTTTGTTCATAGGCTATATGAAGGATTTCTATATAATTACTTTTAATTATTGAAAATGTTACAGAAACCGTACTGATCACTTTTTCTTTGCAGTCAGAGTGGTAAAAAAAGAACTAATAAAACTAAAACTAAACTAATCAATAAAATTAATAAATTTACATTATTCATAATTTATTATTCCTGATTTAATGTTTATAATAATTAGTCGTTCTAGTGTACGAATAGTTCGATGTAGGTGTAATGTAGAGTGGTGAACATCAGTACTAAGTAGGGATGAAATAGTTTCGCTTCATTCAAGTAGCGTAAGATTAGTGTGGCTTGAGTAAAGTGTGATTATCGTGAAATTATACAATTAGGTAGTAATGACGGCACTTACCAAACGACTTTGTGTCTTGACAAATGGAGCAAATAATAACCCTTTATATACATATGTATATATGGTACTCATTAATATTACATATTCACGGAAAATACCTAAAATTTTACTGATTGGTACAAAAAAAAAAAATACGTAAAATATAAAATATTGTTTTATATATTTTTTTTACTGTTAACTGAATTGTCTATTTCCAAAATTTGTTATGTCCTAATAATATTATGAATAAAACAAAAAAAAAAGTATTAATTAAAGTATTCTGTATTTGAGATTTGGATCGACATTTGGCCAAAATATTGTGCATGATTATTTGTTTGTTAAAATGTAAGTAATTTAATTTAAAACTTATTTAAAAAAAAATATAATATATTTTTAATATACCATGTTTTTAACATAAACTAAATCATTTTCAGAACTCATTATTTGAGAATAAAACGGCTTTAGGTTGTAGTTCTGTAATAATTTATTAATAAATCGACGTTTCGATAAACTGAACGTACGTCTTCATCAAGAAAAATCATTTATATAATAATAATAAAAAAATTAATATACTACATTTTTAACAAGAACTAAAAAGTATTAAATACTTCCTCCTAGCCCCATATAGAAAAACGTGGGTTAACGACAGCTACTCCCTACACTCCTTACTATTATCTATTGCATGCGCCTCGCGTTTTTCTCTATGGGGTTATAAATTTGTATGGGGCTAGGAGAAATTATTTTTTACTTTTTAGTCCTTGTTAAAAATGTGGTATATTATAAATTTTCATTTTATTTAAATAATTATTTTCTGCTTTTTGGTTTTGTTTAACTTTAACCTAATTAATTAATTTAATTAATTACAATTTAATGTTTCCCTCGTTTGTAAAAAAGATACAACAAAAAAACGTATTTAAAGATTTTATTTTTGTGTAATATTATAACAAAAAAGTTAATAGCAATAATTGAGTTGGCTGTGCAATATTTCGTAAAAATAATATATCATTGGTAAATGAAAAATATTTGTTTCGTTTTTCTTCTACGCTGCTTCATTCGTACAAAGAGGAAAATTGAATTTTACTGTTGGTGTAGGAAAGAGATATGACAACAAATTACAAGTTTCCGGCGACAAGAATCTTATTCCGCACTCACAAGTGCTTCCCTCCCCATCCCACGTACTTTAATTCATCTGTAAGACAATAAGGCTACAATTTATAACAATGATACACAATAATGTTCGCTTAAAACTTATATATCCATTGTCTTCTCTTATCCCTTTCAACCTCGACATTTGCTATAAGGTGTAACTTGGCTTTTCAGCGAACTGTTACTTGTATTTATAATTTGATATGGTTACAGGGAATAGTTATAGCTTCTTGTTTTAGGCAAATATTGTTTTCTTATCGCGATGTTCCCTGGTAATTATAAGATAAAATTACGTCGAGCTAAGATGACAGTATGGCTTTTTGTGTTTTTCATTCTCGTGCACACTGAATTACTGTTATATTTCCTTATTGTTGTGGTTTTCCACATTGAACTGATTGTGAGCTGTTTGAAATGAGGTTAGGTGTTTTTCCTTCTATTGCTTTAAGTAGTTTTGTACGATATTATTTGTTTGTTATTTTGTGTTTTTTATTAAATGATTATTATTTTTATTATGCTTTTTAATGGGGTCATCTAGTAAAAATTAAAATCAGTATATTTTTTTTAATGTAAATCGAAACTTTATTTATTCACAATCATGCCAGGTTTCCAATAGGGTGTGGACACAAACTCTTTTCACTATTAATATTGTCCAAATTTAATGAATGACCAGTGATACAATAAATAATATATAAAATGTTAATATATGATGTTACTAATTAGTAAATGAAATATAGTAAAAAAAATTTAGAATTCATTATATTAAAATAAAACGGCTGTAGGATAATGTTCTGAATTAATTTTTATTAATAATCAGACGTTTCGATGTACTTACCGTATATCATCATCAGATAAAATGATACAAATGAGTAAATAAACAGAAAATAAATAAAAAATATGATTTTTACTATGACGAAAATAATTTCCCTTAAACCTCAAAACAATTTATAAACGCTAAATACGTATTTTGAAAGCTAAACTTTCATCATCAGTGGCAAAAGTTAAAAAAGATTGAAACTAATATCTTACCAGTGATCTTAAGATCACACAAACACTAAACGCACCCAGCGGTCAAAGGACATTCAGTGTCCTTTTTAACTCGTGTGGTTAAATACTAATTTTATTATTTTTTCTATAATTATGTAGTTTTCTTGATTGTTATGTTATAATAATTTCGTATAATGGTTGCCATTTTAAAATGTTTTGTTCATTGGACGAATTCAGTTTTTTGTTTTACTGTCTCTGCGAATTGTAAGTTTAACTTGTGCTTTTATCTTAAAGAATGTTATATTACATGTATGCTATTGTAGCTCTATGATAATCATATAAATATATATAGAAAGCTTGGATAGTATTTCAATTAAGTTTCATTTTTTAAAAGCTCTAACAGACTGCTTTTAACTCACAAAATTTTTATCTTTATATACATATATATATATATATATATATATATATATATATATATATATATATATATATATGTAGAGTTTTGTATTTCTACAAAATAGATTAATGTAGAGAAAGAACAATATAACAGTAACGAAATTGGAACGAAAAATTCTTAATGACTTTTTCATAATTTCTTATCCTACTTGATGCGAGTGTAACTTGGGCTCATCAGAAAATTCATTACTCACTTGGTTTCAACAAAAAACTAATTAGACACGAGCAATTTTTTGCCTTTGATTTATAATTCCGTTCATCATAAATTAATATTAAAACGCAGTTAAATAAACCCTCCTCTCTCCAAACCCTTTATAAAAGATTACATCATTACTTAAGCGATGCTGTAGAACTTTTTTCTAGTGAAAAATTCAACAACCAGATTCTCAGCTTTATTTTGTTCTCGTTTGTAACTACAGTTTTTTGTTGCGAAATTACACAATGTTTTAAAACATTGAAGCAATGGTGTGCCTATTGCGGTATGCTTCTCTATAGTTCTTTAGCATGTGGGCAAAATGAAGGAAAATTAATATATTATCATTGAGGTTGAGGTGTGCCCCCGTTGTATTAGAAGTTTTCAAAGCGTACATTAATAACCAGGGAAACTTAACGTCTGCTAAAACGGTTCTTTTGTCAGCCTCTCTGTGTTATACGAACAAGTTTACGGGACAAAAAATTGTCGACCGCGCTTTTAGAGTTTCAGTTGGACCGATAGGGAGGGGGGACTATTAAACCTGCTCTGTTTGAGCAATTTTTTAGTGTAAAAACATATATTTCAGGATTATAATACTTATAGAATTTTTCAGGAGTTTATGAAGAAAATAAAATGCGTTATACAACAGTTTGTTTATTCGAATTGTTTTATAATTTTATTTTATTAATAATATCAGCATATTGGGATAATTACATGTACACGAGTATAATAATAATTTATTTGTTTAACAGTGTACACCAATAACAGAACAAATATAATAAGATTGAACAACAGAAAAGAAACCAATATAGAACTATGATAAATAATAATAAAATAATAATAGATTTTTTTACTCTGTTCGTATCTGTTTCTCGCGCAAAATTAAAATTGTGAAAACATTTCAACAGTAATAGCCTTTTGATAGGAATTTATCTGGGTATATCTGTTGGAAAAATACTATGAAAAGAAGTAAAAATCGATCTGTTCAGTAGTTTCTTTATTTCCCGAGAGCTTTTTTTTTACTTTTTACTCTTTATTTCTCCACGCCCTTTTGAAAGAAAGTGTGCGTTTATTTTCCGCATGTGTGTGCAACTCTATACTAGCCAGATTTAGCACAAACATGCTACACGAATAGTAATTTTTGCTTTCACCCATTTACTGCGTATCTAGATTCTAGCGGCCTCTTTTAATTTAGCACGAAATTAGCCTTGTGCTTGTTAATTGACTGCGACGAAATGAGTTTGGCGCTGAATATAGACGACCTCCATTGCCCTTTGAGATAGGATAGGATAGGATAGAGGATCCTTCTTCGTATAGTTATGCTAGTGACTAGTAGTCAGCTGTTTGCAGAAGCCCAAAGTGTCGTATTTGTGTACTAACGGTTACTTGCCGAGAATTATAATTTTCGGTTGAAGTTTTAACTTTTACAGGCACGCACTTAACGTTCACACTAAAATTTTGCCTGGAGGTCTAAATGGGAAATTAAGTAAGATGCTTCTACATATACGTGTACAATAGTAGTGTCATGTAAAAAATAAAGGTGACAGAACGCAATAATTTTTTTTTTGTTACCGTATGTATTTTTTGTTTGTTTTAAGAAATTTTAAGTGAAATTGTATTTGATACATTGTATTCCTTGCGCAGTCGGCTATTAGTTTTATAGTGATTTGATATTAATACAGAACTTAAACCTACAACCATTTTATTTAATTTTTAATTTTTAAGTTTTAATGAAATTTACTTTTTATCCGCTATAGTTAAAATACTATGTATAAAATGTTGAGATTGAATGAAAAACGAAGAAAAAATATATGTAAATAATGCAAAAGTTAAAACAAGTTACGAAACAAAATCCTAGCGAGTTATATTTGTTTGAAATTCAAAATACATTTAACTTTTCTTGTGATTCACTTAATAATATTTAATGAATTAATTTAAAAGTTGGTCTCAACAAAATTTATTAAAATCATTCGGTTCTTAACTTTTGTTACTTTTTTGTTCAAAATGGAAAAATACACGGAAGATTCGAAATGTTGTTTATTATTAATTATCGAAATAAAGTTTTTTCTTTTTTTTCTTTGAAGCAACAGTTTATGAATATTTACAAATCTAAGATTCTTTTAAATGTATTATTATAAGTTTAATATTAATTTGAAATATCTTTCAGAACTCATTAAGCATATTAAAATAAAACTGCTTTAGGTTAAATTTCGGTATTAATATTTATTTATTCAATGTTTCGACGAACTCAACGTCCGTCTGCATCAGAAAAAATGATACAAATGGCATTTACAGTAAATAAACAAAACATAGAAACAAGTTACTGGGTAACAAATAGATTTTTAATTAATGGAAGCCAAATTTTATTTAACTCACTGCCTTCACAGTGAGTGATATTAATTTTCTCTTTAGAAATTTCTATTGCTTATCTTATCTGTAATAATTTTAAAACCAATTAATATTAACAGCAAATTGATAAAAGATATAGATGTATGATAAAATAGTACTACTCTTTTCTTTATAATTCTATTAGTTAGGTAGCCAAAGTACTTCTAATAGATTACATTCGGATCTCAGATTCATTAATTTATAATATAAATGTACGAAATTGTTATTATTGTTGACATTTTATATAATATTAATATTTATCGTAGCGAAATAACAACATTTATAACAAACATGTAATTATTTATTAATTTAATAATACGACGTTGTCGTACTACACATAATTAATAATAGTTGACAAGTAAATCTGAAACTGTAATCAAGTTACGACGTACGTGGGATGGAAATGAAATAGTATTTTAAGACATAATCTTCAATTCGAACAAACTTTATTCAATCGCAATTTAACTATTGACATTTGTTCATTAAAACCGAAATATATTGTAAATAGAGCACATTGACCCGGTACACGCAACTTTCTAATAACCTCTGCTTTACAACTTTCGTTCTTTAGGTAAATTGAAAATTCCCGCAAAATTATATTAGATGGAAATAGCCGAGTCACCATTAGGGTTTGGGTACCGGAAGCACCTTGAGTAAAACAATTTTCAAACAAGAAAGCTTTATATATGTACAGGATATTAGCGAAACATTGAAAGGATGTTTAAATTCTTTACGTAGTGAATTCGACAGGTACTACGAAAGAATTTCTCGAGAAAATTAGGAAAAGTAATTGCTTTGATTTTTCATTTTTTTTTTGACATATTCTAAATATGTTTGTACGTCTTTATACAGTATTTTTGGCAGTTGACATGTTATTTAAATTTAAATACATATATTCTTTTTTTTTTGTTTGAAATAATTGTATTTATAATTAAAATTTTATATGCATTGAAATATTTCAGTTTGATAATTCTACTATATAATAAAATTTGTATTATTTTTTACATTTTGTTTTTTACAAAACAGGTTGTCAGTTAATCAAATTTATATTTTTATTCATAAAATTGAAAATAAAAATTTACATATAAGGTAAATAAAGTGAAATTTAAAGCAGAATTGGTAAATATATAAAATGTATACTTAATCAGTATTAACATAGTAAAAACTCTTTTCGAATTCATATAAAATAAAACAGCTTTAGGTTCTGTATTAAAATTTATTTATAATCAACGTTTCGATGTAACTCAACGCTCATCTTCATCAGGAAAACTGATAGTAAAATTGAATTAGGCTTTTCTTTCGGTAGAAATTGGCAAATATTATGTTGGCGCACACTAAACTATAGTTAAACATACCCTCTAACCGCTGTATAAGTAGATTTTGGGGCGGTAATGCTTTATAAGATGTATTTTCATCATTTTTATGTCAATTTGACATTTTTGAAAGCTATCTACTGTTTATATATTTTCACTATCAGTTTTCCTGATGAAGACTAGCGTTGAGATTTGTCGAAACGTTGATTATAAATCAGTATTGTTAAATTGACAGGTAACGTTGTTATCAGTAATTTACTTTTACTATCACCTTTGTTTGACAAATTTTTTTATTATTTTTTCTTTATTCGTTAACAAGGTTTGAGCCTTGCACAGTATATGGAATCGTGGATACGCCGAGCGAGACTTTGTATACAACAACATGGTGATAACTTCGAACATATTTTATAGTGGACAATGCTGATTAAATAATAGATTACTAGAGTTTAAAACAAAGTAATCTTTTAATGTAAAAACAAAAAGAATTATTATCTCGCTTATGAGACGAATTTTACTAAGGCGTTTGTGAGGTTAATCGACTCTTTTTGATTTGTAATATCGCTCCCTAAAAGGATACCTAGAAGACCGTAAACACCCTGTATATAAACGTGGAAATGATTTCATGTAATAGTAAATTTGAAGTAAAACAATTATAATTGAAATAATTGAAATTACTAAAGTGGAATGTTGAGGAGCGATATTACATTGTTCTGAAGAGATACATATTTATTTACAAACAATGAATTCGCTGAAGTTGCGAATTTATAATTTAAACATTTTGAAAATATTTATTTTGACATTAACTCTTGTACGTTTTCCATTATTTTCCATTATGTTTGTAAATTTTAGCAAATTATTCATATCGTAATTTGCAATATTGTTTTCAAATGTATCTTTTGTTTCATAGACATAAAATTTGTAACTAACTTTTTTTTTGTTAAAGTGAAATATATGTTTACATTATACAAATAATTTAATTTTTTTTTATAGTTACATATAATTCACGCTATATATGGTGTGGCAAAAACTCATTTTTATTAAGTAGTTTTTGCCAAACATTCTTGTCCCAGACAAGCAACGTTTGCTGTATTCACATTTATGGTAAATGATCTTTTACAAGAGCAGTTTTGTGTTTTACATTAAAGTTAAATTATTAATTAAAGCCATTTAATCAATTTCATTAAAATGTAATATGGAACTTGTGTTAGGAAATTCTAACAAGAACAAATTTACATTTACATACAGACGTGGAACTTAAATTTAAATTTAAAGCTAATATTTACTATTTATCGTATTTGCTAAACTTTTATGACGAAAAAAATACCGTTAAATCTTCTAAAATATAAGTACTTTTATAAAATCACACAAACATTTTTTTAATGAATTTCAATTGAATAAAAAATGGGGTTTGTGGATTACAAGTTTGACAAATTTTGTTAAAGAATCTTATAATAGTATATTACGATACAAGGCTGCTAAATTAACAATAACTGTAACAACATGATTTTGCAAAAAATAAATATGTATTTCTATATTTTTTAAATTTTCTGTAAAAAATTATTTTTTGTTTTAATTTATAAAATTTTATAAATATATTTTGCAATTCCAATTTATAATTTTGATATTTATGGGAATGATGTTCGGCAAATTTAATAAAAAAAAAAGAAAAAGGAAAAATGTAATTAACTAAAAACCAATCTTTTAACACAGAGGTCTTCTAGCGAGCACAAAATCATCCAAAAGGTAGTCTGATATAAAAAATAAATCTCGTGGCTTAACGCTTCTTTAAAAATTCAAATCGGATTAAATACAAACCGCTAAACAATCAGGATTATCTAGGATATAGTTCCGACGATTTATACATTTAAACGATGTAAAAAAATAAACGTAACTTTATAGGATTTATTGCTGACCAAAAAGTAATATATACGTAATGAACGTATATGTCCTAACCTTAATTAATGGATATTTTATAACCACATTTTTTGGTTGTATTTTTATATTTACAGATTGGAAAAATATTGTTTGTTTAAATACATATAAACACAAAAAAGATGATTTTCAACAATTTTTTATATCTTAATAAAATCGCCCAAAATAAAACTGTTTGTTTCATGTAAGTATACATATTTTCAGCTATAAATACGATTTTCTTTGGAAGAATCTCACCGAGTTAGAAGCGATTGTATACTCGTTCGCAAAAAAGACATGCTTTCATATTCTTAATGAAATTCCGCTCTAGATCAATCTATTTTACATTAACAATATTCATAAATTATATATATGAACTTAGATTGAAAGAAACAAGATCAAAATTTCACCTGAGTTCATACAAATAGAATTTATGAATATTGTTCATGTAAAATAGGTTGATTTAGAGCGGAATTTCATTAAGAATGTGATCCCATGATAATTTTGTTTCTACCCAGGTGCTACACGTCACCCCATCTCCAAGGGGACGTCTTTTCTGCGGTCGAGTGTACAACAATGTAGTAAACAAATTTTATATAACCGGTTCAAAATAATCAATCTTATTGTGTATTCAGTAAAATATAATAATCTAATTTTAATAATAACAATTTACTGTAATTTATACTAAATATCTCAGATCATAAACAATTCTAAATAGACATGATAAATCTTTAAGATAGCAATAACCAAATAGCAATAGAGTTTGTTAAAAGCAGCCGCAGTTACTAGTACAATTAACCTTGAGTCCTTGTGACAACAAAGCCTATAAATCCGGAAGGAAGTATAATTTCTCCGGCCGTAATCCGGTATATCCGGGGTCGAAAACGGCCTGCTAAAGGTCCCCTAATAGTACGACTCTTATCATAAACCGGAAACACGAGTTATTCGCCGGCAATACTTAACCTAAAACTATTGCATACAATACTAACCTTTAGGTATTAACAGTTTCAGGTGTATACGACAAGCGCGATTATATATTTTTTTATGACCGCACTAAAAGAATTTTTAATTAGATATACATATAATGATATTTCAATTAAATGAATTTATAATTGACGTAATTTAAAAGTCGAAATTAAAACGTGATTTTACAAGTAAAATATAAAATTACCCATTATATTATTTATTTGTTTACCTTAAAAATCTACTCACCAGCAATATTATTTTTCAAGTAAAACAAACATAAAAATATATTACATAATGTTGGTAACAGTTCTGTTATTATGTATTTTTAAACAATTATGAATAAAATGTACAACAGTTGAGTAATTATACCCAGAAATACAGGACATCATAGTGTCTCATGGTTTGTAAATAAAATTACATCATTTTATTTAATGTGTAATTACAATCTATATCAATTCAACAAGAAACAGAAATATAAAAATATATAAACATATCTGCTTTTTATATTTAAATTAGAATGTGCCGCTTTTTAAAAAAAAAATGGAAAATCTATTCGGCAAAATAAATAAAATTCTTTTCAAACTTAGAAATTCAAGGAAATTAAATTTACAAATAATATTTATTTTTTATACGATAAGCAATCCAAATTCACAGAAGAAAACGGAAGCAAAAAAAAATCTTGTAAGTCGATAGATATACATACATACGTACACAGAGGCGTAGCAAGACCTTTCTGGGCCGGTGTGCCACTGATTTTAAGGGGCCCCTCTCTACTCCTTGTATTGTTTAAAATTTTAATGTTTTTTTGGCTCATTTTAAGTTCTAAATGTCATTTTAATTTTTTAAATTTGTGTCTGTTTGTGCCTTATTCGAAAAAAAATTCAAATAAAAGTTGTTTTATTTTTATGATAATCAAAATTAATTAAAATTATTTTTTGTTAAAAAGCAATCTGTATTTTCAAAATTAATAAATTAAAGTGAAATGCCTAAAGAAACAACTTGCCAGGAAATATATATGTATATACCTAATAATGTTGGCTTAACCATAGACAAGGAATGTGTGAAGATTTTCGATTTAATAGTTCAGAAGATAATTTTAGGATAAACGTTTTCAACTATACTTTTCAAATATACTGACGATTTAACCGCAGATTTTAAGACACAGATATTATATTTTAGGAAAACCTTTAAAAAACAGTTACAAAATATTAATTCGGTATTTGAATTAGAAGAATTAATATTTACAGAATATTCTATTCTAAGTTCGGCATTTCCGAAACTTTGTACCGCTCTTATTTTATTCTTAACATTCCCCGTATCAACTTCTAGCGCCAAAAGAACATTTTCAAAATTAAAACTTATTAAAACATATTTAAGAAACTCTGTGGGGGAGCACGTAAATTAAATTTAAGTGAAATAATTAGCATTTTTGCTTCAATGAAAGCGAGAAAAGTTAAGTTTAGTTAAAGTTAATGAACTATGTTTGTAAACCTAAACTTTAAATTTGATTTGTACTGTATGTTTTTGTGTTTGTAAACTTAAGGGGGCATAGTAGTTTTTTATGATCAAAAAATCGATTTTTTTTTAATTTAATATTATTAAAGAGTAATGTCTAAAGAATCGTTTTCACGAAACCGCATGTCAAAATTATAAAAATTACGAAAGTTACATCACTTTTTGTAAAGAAACATAAAAATTCACTTGGGCTTTTCTTATGTGACATTAAACTCATTCTGAAAATTCAACCGCGTTTTTTACGAAACCATATTTTTTTTGTCGGTTCCAGTGATATATCTAGAACAAACAATCGGATTTATTTGAATTTTTGTTCTTCTGAAAGCTAATAGAATTCCGCATCGTTTGACCCATCCTTTTTTTAAAATTTTGATTTGTTATATATTTTTTACGTTAAAGAAGTCAAAACAAAGGGCAAAAAATTGACCTCTTTTTTTGCAAGCCCGCCATTTTGCGAAAAAAAAAACAATTTTCAAAAAAGATCGGTCAAACGATGGGGAATATATTCAACTTTAATAATCCGAAACGATTTTTGTTTCCGATAACCCAGTACCGAGATATCTACGGAACCGTGGACCTAGGCACTTCAGCTTTCGGGGGAGGGGGTGAAAAAATTCGGACGTATTTTTCAATAAAGGATCTACATTATACAAAAAGTTTCAATGCTTTACGTCTTCCCGTTATTGAGAAAAAAAAAAAATGAAAGTGGACTATTTTTTCATTGAAAAAAGTACTATGCCCCCTTAAAAGAATCTATAAAAATATATTTAACTTACTATAATAAATTAATTTATATAATAAATGTATTTAATCCTATGAATGGTATTTAAGAAAATAAGGCCCCATTGGGCACTTTGGCTCGTGGGCCCTTCTCGCTCATGGGCCCGTGTGCATCGCACTACTTGCACCCCCGGTTGCTACGCCCCTGTACGTACATATCGTTTTTTTTTCCACATCACTTGTCACAAGTCTGTTTTTACAAAGATATAGGACAGACAGTTAAAGAGAGAGAAAACGATAGGAAATATTGAGGTGAAAAGAACGAGGATGGAAAATAGTGAAAAAGAAGTGTAGAAAAAAAAAGCGAAGATCGCAACCAGATTCTATTTCTTTCGTGCTGATGTGCCACAAGCAATTCGTCTGATCTTTATGACAAACAGTTGAATCGTCTTCTGCTTCAGATTTTTCCGTTAGCTAGAAAGGTTTTGAAGTTCGAGCAAGCATCAGTTTAATAATTCAATACAATTTTGTTGAATTCTAATAATATTTCACTAAAAAAACCTGATTCGAACACGAGTTTTTTTCTTTTTATTTTAGCGTTGTTTTATTAATATGTAGTATGTATTTTAAAAAAAATCGGGCTTAGATTATAGTTTTGTATTAATATTTATTAATAACCGATGTTTCGACCAACTTAACATACGTCTTCATCAGGAAAAAAGATACAAATGACATTTACAACAAATAAACAGAACATAGAAAGTTACCTAGTAACTTGTTTTCAAAAAACAAAGTTTTTAAATTTTTTATAATAAAAATATAAGAAATTTTTATATTTCATTTTATTTCTAAAAATATTTCAGAACTTATTATATTAAAATTAAACAGCTTTAGCTTATAGTTCTATATTAATATTTATTAATAATCGACTTTTTGACGAACTTTTTATTGTTTCTATGTTCTGTTTATTTACTGTAAATATCATTTGTATCAGTTTAGATGATAAAAACGTACGTTGAGTTTGTCGAAACGTCAATTATTTATAAATATTAATACAGAACTATAACCTAAAACCGTTTTATTTTAATATTTGTATATGTTTTGAAAATTAATAAAAATATTTTCTCAGTTTAATAATCATTCTCTATAGATAAACTTTTATTCCATAATCTGTTATCTCATTGTAACAGCGGGCTCTAGCACAGAATTTCTTTAAAAGTTAGTTTATGGCCATGAAACTATATTTTAAAAATAGTTTCTTTTTAGTTAGTTTCAAGCCATAAAACTATATTTTAGAAATAGTTTAAAAAAAAATGTCAAAGATTTTGTAAAGAGTATTTTCCTAAAATCACACATAATATTTCAAAGTCAAGTCAATTGCAAGTTCGTGTCAAAAATTCAAAATTTATTCGTTTTTTTTTTATTTAGTGGAACTAATTTCTAAGATGTTAGAAATTTTAGTTTTTTCTCTATTCTTTATCAAAAGGGTAAAACCTTGTAAAAATTCTAACAATGAACTGACTCGCTTGTATTGCATGAAGGTCCCGCGGCCCTATAATAAAAATTGGAAAGTTACTTAAGTGAACGAATTCTAAAATGACACCTGCGTTTCGTAGAAATTTTATTGTTAAATTTGTAACCAATCAGAGTGGTAGCCACCCTCTCACGGAAGGGGTGACCAATTAAAGTATTGGTTTCAAAAATTGGAACTCCCACTCTGATACAAAAATCTTAGGATTTTTCTCTTAAAAAGGGCTGTAGACAGAAAAAGAGTTAGTTAGTGACTTACAAGTTAGAACAGAGTTAGAACAGAGTTAGAACAAGTCAAAAGAAATCAGAGTCTAGTCAGCGAATTAATTAGAGTGCATTTAAGTGAGTCAATTTTAATACATTGTTGAAAAAGTTTAAAGTCAAAGTTGATCAGAATTATAACTTAAAATCGGTTCGGAAAGTTCAGAGTTTAAGAAGTTCGAAGTCAATTTTAAAATTATCATAAACAAAAACTTAAAATCAGTTCGGAAGGTTCAGATCTTAAGTGATTGTTCTGATAATTGATCGTAAAATCACAAGAATGTGTGATCTAAGGAAAATACTTTTTAGTAATTAATTTTTGTTAATTTTGTTCGCTGTTAGATATATATATATATATTTTTTTATGCAACGAAGCAATTTAAAGCATTTTTCACAAATTCATTTTATGTATTTTATTGTGTATTTTTATATTTCAATAACTATTATTTATATTTTATTTTTATTCATTTTATTTGTTAATAAATATTCTTGTAAAAATTAAACTGCGATTATTACCAAATCCATAGCATTTACCTTTTTCAGATTTATTTATTGATTAAATTCGAATCTAATCAAAATTGTTACATTAAGCTTAACTTAATGTAACTGGTGGCAGCATATATAAGTATAGAAACAAATAGCTATTAGTAGTAAATAAATCGATATTTTGCACAACTAATAACTATAAGTTGTTTATTATTTTAAATGTCAGAACGGTGGCAAATATTAATTGTTAGTGTTTAAAATTAATAATCTTTTTTATTAGTAATTATAAATTTTACCGCCGTCCTGTAACATATTTGGTGGCAAAGCGGTGAGATATTCAAATATCAGCCTTTAGTAATATATTTGTTTACAGAGCGGTAAAATATTAAAAATATCAGCCGTCCTGTAACATCATTTAGATGATAAATAAATCTATGTCTTTTATCTAGATTTTTTTTTTCTTTACCTGTTCTTAACTGAAACTATTGAAACTACTGAAAATATTAAAATTAAAAATTATCTTCAATATCAAGATAAAATAAATTTACATTATCTCATTATGTTTTGTTTTTTTTAGTTAGCATTAATTTTTTCCATAATTTATACACTAAAATAAAAATTTTAGAATCACTTTTAAAAGCAAACAGTAAATATTCATTACCCAATTTCATCGTTGTTTACTTTATCATATGCATTATCTAAGAAACAATTTCTTTAATCAACTAATAACAGATCCTGCAACATTATTTTCCGCGCAAAAGTTGAAAACAATGTTAGACTCCGGCTAAATATATATATACCAGTAATCATATTTAGTATGTGTTAAGCGTACAGGAATTCCTGAAGGGGATCATATTTAAATTGGCTGAAAGCCTCATAATTTCTTATTCAGTATAAGTAGGTATTTGGATAATGGCGAGTTCGTCCTTTTGTCGAGCCTGAAAGAAGAAAAAGGAGTCTTTCGATGGTGTTTGGAGAGGCAACGCGCCAAAAAACCGTTCTAAGAATCGAGTGAACTTTTCGCTTGAGTAAAATTGGTTTTACTAGCTGGGATAGGTCAGATAAGAGATTTTTTTCTACCGCAAATAACTTGGGAATTTCAGATACTTGGCTAAAGATATATATATTTTAATATAATAAATTGTTTAAGTTATAGTAGTTTTAATTAAAGATAATTTTTGTTTATTTAAATATTAATAATAATTTATTGTATTATAGAAATTGTCGGCGAAATGTTGAGTTCGTCGAAACGTTGATTATTAATAAATATTAATACACAACTATAATTTAAAGCCGTTTAATTTTAATATAATATAATGAGTTCTGAAAGATTTTTTACTATATTATATATATATATATATATATATATATATATATATATATATATATATATATACCGGGTGTCTACTTTTTTTTTGTTACATAGGGAATACAATGCTAAAATTTTCATTTGGTGATAAATTTTCCCCTAATTATTATAGAACAAAAGTACAAATACAAAAGTTGTTTAGAATTCAAAAATGCATCAAATGATGCCAAATTTATCAATATAGGATGTTCCGATCAAGAATTAGAAGCAAATTAAAATTTCCATTTTTGCGCTCTTTACATCAAAGTGCCATGGAAATTAAACAAATAATTTCATTTCTTCTGGAGTTTGAGTTTGACAGATCGTATTTATTTTATTGTTACGTTCTGTATTATTATCATTATTATTGAAAATAATGAATAAACTTAAGGTAAATGAAAAAGTTCAGTGCGTAAAATGGTATTTTACTGGAAATTCGATACGACGAGTAAGAGATTTATTCAGCGCTTTCTTTGAAAACCGTCCCATACCTTCCGCTATGACTATTCGTAGGATAATTAAACAATTCGAAGAAACTGGAAGTGTGTTAAAACGTTGTAAAAATTGTAGAAAAATCAACGCAGAAGATCAGGAGGAGAATTTAAATCAAAATGCAATTAAAGAAAATACATTGAATATACTTTTGTGTGTAACGGAAAACCCAAATGTTAGTGTGCGTCAACTTGGTGCTGAATTAAATTTGCATCCTTCAACAATACATAAGGTACTAAAAAATGAAAAATATCATTCTTATAAATATTCCACGCACCAAGAGATATTTGAAGCGGATAAAATGGCTAGAAGCGAATTTAGTAACATTATTATGGAAAAATCCAATTTAGACAGAAACTTCTTGAAATCTATTTGTTTTACTGACGAGCCTACGTTTACTTTACACGGCGAACCTAATACACAAAACTTTAGAATATGGAGCCAAACAAATCCTCATTTAATGGTAGCAACACGTACCCAATATCCAGAAAAAGTTAATGTATGGGCTGGAATTTTTGGCAGGTGTATAATTGGGCCATTTTTTATTGAAAATAATTTAAACAACGAAAAATATTTGGATATGTTGCAAAATCATATTGGTCCGCAGTTAGAAGAGTGTGCAACTCAAGATAATGTTGTCTGGTATCAACAAGACGGATGTCCGGCACATTACAGCTGCAACATTAAATTATATTTGGATCAATGTTTTCCAAATTCATGGATTGGTAGAGGTGGTCCAATTAATTGGCCAGCTAGATCGCCCGATTTAGCACCGTGCGATTTCTTTTTATGGCCATATTTGAAGGAGAAAATTTATAAACGACATATCAAAAATCTTGTTGATTTGAAAAATGCCATTGTTGAAGAGTGCAATAATATAACACAAACACAATTAAGCTCTGTACGTCACGAATTTTATAACAGATTAGGTTATTGTTTGGCAGTTAATGGCGATTTATTTGAACATTTAATTTAAATTGTTAGTTTCGTTTTTGTTCTCCTATATCTTGTATTCATGAATTTTTCTGTTTTATAGGTATATTGAATATTGTAATAAATAAAGAAAGTTTTACGGAGTTCAGCTATTTACTATTTATTAAACTCTTATCCGACGTTTCACTGCACAACTTACAGCATCCTCAGGGATAAGTTTAAATTATTATAATAAATATATTAGGCATAATGCCAGTCATCTAATTCAAATGTATTGTTTTTATAACTTGAAGTTAATAAATAAATTAAACAATTACTTAAAATTATAATGGAGACATTCACAATTTAAAACCACAGCTAGTACGTAGTGTACAGCCGAGTAAAATACCCTTTCATTGTAATAAATAATAAATACTTAATACTTTTTATACTTAATAGCTTTTCATTTACATTAAGTTTATTCATTATTTTCAATAATAATAATAATAATAATAATAATAATAATAATAATACAGAACGTAACAATAAAATAAATACGATCTGTCAAACTCAAACTCCAGAAGAAATGAAATTATTTGTTTAATTTCCGTGGCACTTTGATGTAAAGAGCGCAAAAATGGAAATTTTAATTTGCTTCTAATTCTTGATCAGAACATCCTATATTGATAAATTTGGCATTATTTGATGCATTTTTGAATTCTAAACAACTTTTGTATTTGTACTTTTGTTCTATAATAATTAGGGGAAAATTTATCACCAAATGAAAATTTTAGCATTTTATTCCCTATGTAACAAAAAAAAAGTAGACACCCGGTATATATATATATATATATATATATATATATATATATATATATAGGAATAGAAGAATATGTATTAGACACGGACATACTGAGAAAAATGGATATTTACGGTAAATATATTTTATATTTAAAAAAGTGACACAAACACAAGATATTAAAATTAGCAACATAAGTATATTAAAAAGTTAGCAGTAAATAGTGTTGGCGTAAAAATATAGTGTTGTTAATTTAAATATCACACATTGTTATTCGTAATATATAATATATTAGCACAAATTATATTGTATAATAAAATTTAATATACGGTATACTTACCATAAATATATGCATATCATAAATGCAAATATATAAGTATATTTAAAATAAATAATTGGGATATTAAATATAAAAATAATTATTTAAAAAAAAACATTGTATCAATTTATCGGTTTCCATTTTTATAACTGACTATAGAGTGTCAACTTTTCAAAATATTTCGTTTCTTTTATATGACTTTGAGGTTAAATTTGTTTTTATACGTTTTATGTAAAAATTAATTCATAAATATTTTAAAATCGTCGAAATGTTGATCACTTTATAATCCATTAATAAAAACGAAAACCGATAAATCTCGTTAAAATATTTTTTCTTATTTAATTAATATTAATGATATACATATAGCTAATATTAACTATTTTATAATATATAATATATAGAAATCTTTAATAAATCTCGCGTATCTGGTTTAACATCAAAATTAATATCGGAAGAATGGTGATCCGGATCAGGTCCTATTTGTATATATCTTGAAGATTTGCGTCGTCATTCTCCTGCATTTCTAACTCATTTTGAAGCTTCACGTCAGACTGAAGTTTCAGAAAAGATTGTTGCTCTTCAGCCAGAAACATCCGATCAATCATCATTAATTCCGATGTGGGTACTTCACGCTACATATTCAAAAACAAAAATCAAATGAGTTTTTGTTCAAATACACCTTACTATATATTATGTAGAATAAACTGTTGAATTTCTTACCATACTTTCTTTTAAATGTCGTGCTGTTAATTCGAAAATCTCATCCGCTTTATCTAGATCTTTCTGTGATAAAACTGGCTGATTATAGCAATGATATCTTTAAATAATAATAAAAAAAAACAAAATTAGTGTTGTCCTCCCCTAGCATGTAAAATATTTAATACTAACCTTACTAATCGCTTACAAGCATCTGCTTTACTTGCAAACTAACCTTTAAAACTAGGGTACAAATCTTCAAAGTCCCACTTTATTAACAACTCTTGCACAAATTTGTCACACATTTCAATTATAATAATTATATATTATTATTATATTAGGTATTTTATGAACAATAAACAAACAGAAACTTCGCAAGTGATGCGTTACCTTACTGCGTATTTTATTAATAACAGAAACACATGCTTGCCTGTTCGTTAGACAAATAAACATACAATGTATTCACTTTAATGTTATAGATATTTGAATTTAATATACAAAATATTTAATTTAATATTCGTATAAATTCGTATATATTCGTAAATATTCGTAGATGCAATATACGAAATTTTAAATATGCAGATATTTGGCTTAAGTATATATTGGTTAACCATAAGTATATTTTTAAATTGAATTTACATGTATCATAGTTTTAAATATTTGCAGGGTTAGTTTAATAACATGCATATTTAAATTAAATATCTTATTTTTAAATATACAATTTTAAATATCCATTTTTCTCAGTGCACCGTACCAAATAAACAGTAATTGTTTATAACAAAAATATTAATGTTTTTCAATAATTTTCAAATACAAATATATATATATAATAATACTCAAGAATATTGAGATTTTATATTTTTCCCAAAATTTCACAAGATACTCAGTCATTGAATCGGCTGTTAAGCTATGCATCAATGACTGGCCAGTTTAACCGTAGACACGTGTTTCGGTCTTTAGGACCTCATCAGTACGAACATTTATTTGTTCAAGGTCTATTACTATAATTGCTTATCGCATTATTGTATAGATGGCGTTGGTGGTATTTATTTACTTCTCATCGTTATCGCTTTGAAGTACTTGCTATAAAGATGAGGTCCTAAAGACCGAAACACGTGTCTACGGTTAAACTGGCCAGTCATTGATGCATAGCTTAACAGCCGATTCAATGACTGAGTATCTTGTGAAATTTTGGGAAAAATATAAAATCTCAATATTCTTGAGTATTATTATATTAAATTTCACAATGACAATACGAACATTTATTTGTTCAAGGTCTATTAATATATATATATATATATATATATATATATATATATATAGCACACGCTAGATACGTATATTGTGAAATAATAATATAATATTGTAATATAATGTATGTTGTAATATTGCAAACATATTTATTGGAATATGGCAATATAAATCAATTTATATAGATAGAAACAATTTGTGATATGAGATAAATCGACTTGATATTTTGTAATATGAAATATGTACATCACCATTTGAGTACTTCAGTGAAATAGTGACAAATATGTCATTTTATGAGTTTCGAGATAATGTCGTTTAAAGATTAAAAATAACTATCAATAATATTTTCAAATGGGGATAGCTGAATATAATATTAGACTTATATCCAAATTGACTGAAGTATGTGGTTGGAGCTTTTTGTACTGCTCAAAACCGAATGTGACTTATTTGTTACTCTTCCACTGAGGTCCGTGTATTGCCTATAACAGCGTGTATATATCTAATAACAAATTTATAACATGATAAAGCAACATTAAAGTTTATTTGTGTTGTATTATAATTTTCAATAAGATATTAAATTTTAGATATTTGTGTGTTAATGAAAAATTGTTAAATTAACACAAGATTTTCTATTAAAATAACACACATTATATTGTGTTAAAATCGCAAAGTGTTAAAATATATTTTTAAACATATTAATTTAACTTTATATATTGTGTTGTGTTAATTAGTTCAGATGGTTAGGACATCTTGAGCGAATATCTAATGAACGTTTAATTTTGAGATAATGGAAAGAGTTTTTGTCACACCATTTTGGGTACGTGGCGTGATTGTGTATGTATGTCAAATTTGGTATGAGTACAATACTTTTTTTATCATATATAAAATCTTACAATATCGTAATTAATTATAATGTTAAATTCCCTATCAGGTTTGTTATTGTTTTTAGCAATGACGCATTTCGACTTTTCTGTCATCCTCAGATTGTCTGAGTTTGGTCCGTGTTTATGGTTTAAGTGAACCACAAACGCGGACCAAACTCAGAAAATCTGAACCTGATAGGGAATTTAATAACATTAAAATGAATCAAGACCCAAGAACAAAAGTTTATCTTTTGACATTAATATTACAATATCGTACTTAAGAAAGCAACTTTCAGAAAAACTATAAACAATATTGTCAGAAAAAAATGGGACAACCCCAGTTATACTACATTAAAATATATGGTGACGAAAAGCAACTGTTTTAGTTTGTCACTCATCCACATTGTAAATCTTTTCTTTCTTACCTTGGAGGGCAAAAGAAAATCTTAAAATGATATTTCGGGCGTTTGGTTTCCATCGTGTGAGCGCCTCGGGCGTATTCGCTGGACGCTAGGGCAATCATAAATACATTTGGCGGTCGACTCCGGTGGCTCCGGTGTCGGGGTAAAGTCACCATCGCACCCGAAACCGTAACTGTATTACTCTCTCTGCGTCTTTCGGCAGCTCAGCGAATCTGTATTTTGTCACAAATATCACGAAAAAATTGAGTTCGTTTTTTTTTCTTTTTGCCTCGTACTACTTTTTGTATCTATGCACAACGGCAAACACTAGAAGAACAGGTTTTTGATTTGAAATATATAGTAGAAATATTGCCTTGAGTTTTGTTCTTTGTACCTTCAGGTTTGGCATCGCAAACTCTGCGGAATATTTTATTAGTTTAGACTGAATTTTTTCTCTTTGTAAAAGTTATATTTTATTATTTTTGTTCTATTTTAATATTTGATTAGCATGTAAAAAATTTTTTTACATTTATATTTATATAATGATTTTGAAGCTATACGTTTGCGTGGACGTCGGATGAGTAGTTGGAGTGATATGATTGAGAGTGTTTTGCGTGAGTAAAAGTTTCCAAGTCGTAGGAATAGAAGAGCATGTATGAGAGGAATTATGAATACGGATGAAACTAAAGTTGCTTGTCTGGATAGGGATGTTTGAAGGAAACTGATTTCGGGATAGTGAAAAGAGTTTGTGTGTCACCATTTTAGGTACATGGCGTAATTGTGTATGTATATTAATGCGATTTTTGTCTAATATAATTGAAATATTTATTAATATAGTAAAAAAATTCAGAACTCGTTATATTAAAATAAAATGACTTTAGGTTATAGTTCTGTATTAAGTAATATTTATTAGTAATCGATGTTTCAACGATTTAATTATATATAATATTATATCAAAAATATACGTATTTTATATAAATAATGATAGTAGAATTAAACAAAAGATAACCTAAAAATAGTGAGTACATTTACATAAACGTTTAACATCATTTACACGTACACATACAAACATGTTATAACCGCAAAACAAATTAATAAAACTAATTGCGTTTTAAATAACAAAAACGAAGCGTTTAAATTTTGCTACGCGCTAACCATTTCAGGGAATGGTCCATCATGTTTGTTTTTGACATAGTTAGTCTGTCAATGTACGTCATACATTACTATTCGTACACAATTCGAAAAAACAAAAAAGTGTCGGACTGTGATTTTTGTCTGGTTATTCAGTGGCGTTCGTTAACCACGATATGTTTTCACGAAATCTCCGTTTCGCAATTGTTATGTTCTGGTATACAGTGTTGTTCAAACACGGATTACAAGTTTAGAATTTGTTTTATGAGTGTTGTTTTTCTTTGTTTTTTTATTTTGTGTTAGTTGGCATAGATGTCTCTTGTGGCGTGTCGAATATGGCTATAGTGATTGATATGGTTTATTTTGGTTTTTTTGTTTTGTTTTTTAATATTTTGTCCAATTTGATTTGTTTGCGATAACTATGTTTTGTTTTGTAATTTAATAATTTGAATTTGTATTGCGTATTAATGTAATTTGCAAGTATTATAACAATGTTAATGATAATAATTAAATATTGTATAATAAAATTAACATGGGGTTATCTATTAAATTTAATTTGTTTATGTTTTAAACTAGAGTTAAAAATAAGGGATTTGTATTTTCTATTTTTTAATACGTTGAGCAAATACAGAGAAAAAAATTGTTAAATTTACTAAATTTGGCTTTCTTTATTTAATATATTTATATATATATATATATATATATATATATATATATATATATTATATATATATATTATATATATATATATATATATATTTTATATATATATATATTATAGACTGTGTCAAAAAAATCGAAGTTCTAAATTTCGAGCTGCTCATCGGGAAAATGTTAGAAAATGCTTAAACAAAGTTGGTCGACACGTAAAAACCAAAGTTTTTTCTGCCCTGGGGGCGCGCCACTAAAAAATGTGCATTTTTTAAAGGATTTCTGGAAATAATCATATTTGTGTAAATTAAATACAATTATTTACAAATACAATTATTTCCAGAAATCCTTTAAAAAATGCACATTTTTTAGTGGCGCGCCCCCTGGGTAGTAGAAACTTTGGTTTTTACGTGTCGACCAACTTTGTTTAAGTATTTTTTAACGTTTTCCCGATGAGCAGCTCGAAATTTAAACCTTCGATTTTTTTGACACAGTCTATAATATATATATATATAAAATATATATATATATATATATATAATATATATATATAATATAGGATATATATATATATATATATATATATATATATATATATAATATAGGATTCGACTTGTTTGTTAATTTTGAATTTTAATTGGTTTTTGAAAAAACAGTAAAATTTATTTATATTTTTCAGTTTTTTTTTTGTTTGTATAACGTATAAAATTACATTTGTTTTAATTTATAACTATTATATTGTTTTTTAACTATTTATTATATTTATTCTATTTATTATTTTAATAATTGACTTGTATAAGTGTTAATTATCTGTGTATAATTTTAAAATTTTTTTTAATTTGTTCGTTTTGTGTTAACTTGGATTACAAAAAAGAGTTTTACATTGAATGAGAATGAAAACAGAAAAAGCATACCATTTTTAAAAATATTCATTTATTACAACAGCAATTAAATATCTGGTCATACTTGTAAGTTTTTACATACTATGTTAATTTAAACTGTATTGTTTTGGTTTTAACGATTGTAATTTTTTTTTGTTTTTCTAAAAAATTATTTCAGTGCTTCCCTGAAGAAGCCACAAATGTGTGGCGAAATATAGGATTTGTAATAAATTGATAGATATTAAATGCTAGCATTTTAATAACCTAGTCAATCATATACCGTATCCCGTTATATAAAATTTCTCAACTTATATTCACGGTAGTTATTCTAAATTAACTATATATATATATATATATATATATATATATATATATATATATATATATATACAGTCGATTCCGCTTAATTGGGACACATCGGGACTAGGGCATTTTGTCCCAATTAAGCGGCTGTCCCAATTAACCGAATTTTACATAAAATTAAGCAATCCATATTTTTCTTTCAATAATTTTATTTTATAAATTCTTGGAAAAAACTATAAACTACATATAACCAAAAAAATATAAACTTTTAAGAAAAAATAATAATAAATTCCAAAATAAAATAATAAATAAATACATACATTTTTAATTCAATTCAAAAATGTGTCAAGTGTAGTCTGGCTTTTGTTTTTGAAACATTTCACTTCTACACTTATCCAGCAAAGCAATTTTACTAGAAACTGTCATATCACTTCTTGGCATCTTGGCAAGAGTCATTTTTTTTTAAATAAAATCGACAAAATGTAAATTTAACGAACCTTCCACGCGCGAGGTGTAGTGGTAACTGAATCATAACTGAATACGTAACGATTGAGACAGCAGGGTAGACTCTCACAGCTTTAATGACCGGTGCCGCGCCACGCCGACGCGAGGGTAAACATTAACCTTTGAGCGCGCGTGGGTCCGTACTTCATACGTGAATGAATGTGTTGGGAAAAAAGTTCACAGCGCGCGATACTAATGTAATTAATTGATACATATTTGCTAGTTTTATAAATATAATTTTCCATGTTGTGAATCAAAAAGATATGAAGCGTATCATATTAAATTAATTTTTTGTAAATATTTTTTCTTGTGAATACATATTTGTTACATAATATATACTGTGATCTTAAATTTACTGTCCCAATTAAGCGGAATGTTGTCCCAATTAAACGTGTAAATTTACTGTTGGTTCCTTGGTTTGGTTTCTGTTCTTTGAGATTTGGCCCAAATAAGCGGCTGTCCCAATTAAGCGGTGTCCCAATTAAGCGGAATCGACTGTATATATATATATATATATATATATATATATATATATATATATATATATATATATATATATATTAATATTTATCAATAATTGATGTTTCGAAAAAGTGATACAAATTACATAGTAAAAATCTTTCAGAACTCATTATATTAAAATAAACCGGATTTAGGTTATAGTTCTGTATTAGAATTTATTAATAATTGACGTTTCGACGAACTCAACGTCCGTCTTCATAAAAAAATGACATTTGCAGTACGTTGAGTTCGTCGAAACTTTGATAAATAATAAATACTAATATAGAACGTGTAACTTAAAACCGTTTTATTTTGATACAAATGACATTTACAGTAAATAAACAAAACATAGTAACAAACAAACATAGTACTACGTAACAAAATAAGTAACTACATCATAAAATTTATAAATTTGGGTTCCTTTAATTAAAAATTTATAAATTTTATAATTTTGTTTCTATGTTCTGTTTATTTATTGTATATGTAATTTGTATCATTCTTTTATTTTATTGTAATTAAAAAAAAATAAGAAATAATCTTTTCTATGATTTAAAAGAATATCTATAAGGATCCTGATCTAGATCTTTTGAAAAATCATCTGGTACAAAACCTCTAATTACTAACATCATAATATAAAAATTTTATAAATAATTTATTAAAATACGTACAAATATTGTACAAATAATAATGTATAATTTTTTCTGATGATAATGTACGTAGAGAACTTGATCTTAAAGCATTTTTATTTTAATATAGTTAGTTCTGAAAGATTTTGTACTATATTAAAATAATTTATTATTATATATTAAGCATAAAGATTCGATTTCAAATTTTATCGAATGACTTCTTTTTCACTATTATTATAAGCTGTCAAATAATACAAATAGAGTGAAGAAGTCAACATTGAACGCATTGCTTATAAATATATAATGTAAATAGAACCGTTTCGGCCAATGTAAACAAAAGGGGCTACAGCTAGACGGAACAATTTTAGGTGGCTGTGTTGTAGCTAATGCGTACAAAAACTTTTGTTTTCGCACATCTTGTCGGATTATTCCGAAAGACCCGAGTCTCGGTTCGAAGCAACCTATGATGGGATGCCAGCCAACGTGTCTACGTATCTATGCGTTAGTGTGTGTACTCAAGCAATCCTAAAGCCACACAAATCATACACCATCAAACGGAGCAATGATGTGTGTATGTGTGTGTGTGTGTTTGTGTGTGACGGACTGGGTTAAATTATGCCCATGTATTAACGTTAACTTAGACTTAACATAAGCTAATGTTACCGGCTGGCTAATGATGTATTGTTTTAGTTGAAGTAGGTCCTATGGATTATGTAATATTTACAAATTTGTCCATCAATTAAGCGGAAATTTATTAATACGGTTATATGAGATAATTATATATATATATATATATATATATATATATATATATATATATATATATAATAACAATAATAATTCAATTCGGGATATTTATGAATATCATAAATAGTAGGTTAATCTGCATTACTGCATTTAATATATTCTGTCTGCTTTAAAGGAAGTTTATTTTGTGTTTTATTAACTTCTAAATTCATACTGAAATAAAATATTTTATCTTCAACTCTAATAAATATTAGTAGTAAAATGGTTTAAAAGAGAATCATGTTTTTAGGAAGTATTTCACTCTGATAAAGAAATGCATATTCAACGATTTTTAGAGATATTTATCAATTTTAAGATTATTTTCAGAAAGTACTAATAAATTTTAGTATATTTATATTTAGGTTAACCATGTATTATAAAATTTTTATGACTGTGTATGTATTTTTATGAAATGTAATGATTTTTTGATGAATATTTTATGAAAGTGTTGCAAATATATTAATTATATTAATATCTGATGATAAACACGGTGAATTAATCATAATATTTAAATAAAACGGCTTTAGGTTATAGTTCTATATTAATATTTATTAATAATGGACGTTCCAACGAACTCTTCATCAGGAAAAATGATACAAATGACATTTACGGTAAATAAACAGAACAGAGAATCAAGTTAGAGAAAAAATATAAATTTATAAAGATAAAGATAACATTAATCAGTGTGAAGGCACTGATTTAAATAAAGTTTAGCTTTTTTAATTAAAAATTTACAAAACTTTTATGATCTAGTTTTGTTACCTAGTATCTTGTTTTTGTGTTCTGTTTATTTACTGTAAATGTCATTTGTATCTTTTTTCCTGATGAAGACATACGTTGAGTTCATCAAAACATCGATTATTAATAAATATTAATACAGAACTATAACCCAAAGTCGATTTTTTAACACTATTCATATATGAAATAAAAATTTATTTTTCATAAACAAAAGAGTCTAGAAATGACAATTGAACACAAAACTCTATATTCTTTAAAGCAGTGATAAAATATAAAACCTTACCAAAAAAAATATCAAGTTATTTAAATAATAATATTATTATTATTAAAATAAACAGGGGAATACGGGCCTAAATTTTTATATATTTTGTTTATAAAATATATTGTTGGGATAGTGTAATATAAAATAAATATTGAGTGATATCACATTGCGTCACATTTAAATGTAAACATATAGCGATCAAAAATGTTTTCATCAATTTTGCTTGCCAAATATATCGTCATCTGTACCCTAATAGGAGACATATATCAAACTGACTTTGACACCAAACCTCTATATATAGTGGCAAGGTTCAGCAGTATTGGAACCGAAATTCACAGTTCGTCTTGAAAGGGGTGAATACGAAAGTTTCAGAAAAAATAAGAAAGACGTTAAAAAAGCGTCGTCGTCGGTTTGATTCCGGTTCTAGGACCAACGGCATCATTCTGATAACAAACGGACGTAATCTGTAATATTGTCGGTAAGTCAGGGAAACCGCAAGGGGCATCTTTGATAGGGACGGGGTTGGTCTCATGATGCGATCGAATATCTATATATTTCGTATACGCGTCGTTTGTTTCTGCCACGAGCAGGAGCCATCGTTGAATAGGATTGTCGGGGGTAGTCTGGTGAAAGACTGAATAATTTCTTGCTGGTTGGTGTATATTTATGCTTAAGTCAGTAACATTTCTGGATTTGATTTCTATAGAATGTAAGAAGGAAGGTCGATTTTGCGACAGTTGTTCTTTTAATACGAATCGATTTTTGGTCTGACCGAAATTTCGCATATATTTAGCTTAGCAAATTGTCGATCTAAATAGTTTTACTTATTTACGACTAGACGTAGACAAAATTTTCAAACATTTTTTTCATATTTCGATCAAAATGTATGATTTGCAAAAACTTTAAGAAATTTTCATGAAAAAACTAGTCTTCAACGAAAAATGTGTGGAACACTTTTCGATAGAGAAAAACATACTACATAATATAATAATTATTTAAATAAAAATTTTTAATATACCACGTTTTTAAAACGGACTAAAAAGTATAAAATAATTTCTCCTAGCCTCATTCAGATTTATAACTCCTTACAGGTTCCTGACCCTATACAGATTGTCCTGTAAATTTTTGTATTAAAAACTATGAAAAATTCACAGTCACAAATTTTCAGGACAATCTGTATGGGATCAGGAATCTGTATGGGGTTATAAATCTGTATGGAGCTGGGAGAAATTATTTTATACTTTATAGTCCGTTTTAAAAACATGGTACATTAATTTTTTTTTTATTTATTTAAATAATTATTTTTTGATTTTTAGTCTTGCGAATGTGTTCTGTATTTTCTGCAGTTATTTTTTTGTAGTTTTTGTATTTTAAAAAAAAAAAAATTACTAAATACACGAATGTACAGAATTCGAAATAGGGCACAAGATAAAAATTAATATTTTTAATATTATTCACTAATTAGTTAACTAATTAATTAGTTAATATTGCATTGTCATTCAGTTGTGAGTTATTTTTAAAGTTTAAAGTCTTTAGCACATCGGGAAGTTGGTTTAAAATCGATTGTAAAATTTGTACCACAAACAAACAAATCGATAAGACAACAAAGTAGGCAAATAAAAACATGTTAAAATAGTTTAAATTTCTTAAAAACTTAACATCGAATAAGAAAATGACGAAAAATAAATTTTAGAATAATTTTTACATAATTTTTATTAATTTGTGACAATATTGCAGATATTGTGGTGATAAATAAACTCTGTTTAAAATAAAGATAAATTATAATAACATTAAAAATATAGCATAGTAAAAAAAATTCTGAACTCATTATATTTAATTAAAACGGCTTTAAATTATAATTCTTTATTAACAAATATTAATACAGAACTATACACCTAAATGCGTTTTAATTTATTATAAATGTAATTTTACGCATTCATTTAAATTGTGAATTGAAAAACACTTGTGTGTAGTTTGTACGAAGTACAAAAAAAAGAAGAAAATTGTTGTAATGTGAAACGTAGAAAACATGTTATTTTCACGAAATCATTTCAAGTTTTTCTCTTCACCTCCCCTACACCCCATTTCCCAGTCAACATAAAATTGTATGAAAACATCGGTTCTTATTTTACTTTGTATGCTTCTGACACCATTCGTTTTCTCACTGGCTATTTGTCGCTGCACACGGACAACACGAAAGCAAATCATAATTTTTATTTGTCGTTCGCCGTCACCGTGCAAAATTTTCATACCCGAGGGTCCGTTATAATAAAATAAAGAGCTCCAACCCTTACATCATCTCTCGTTTCGACCTCCCCTACATCCTCACTCCCTCTTACGTTTTCTATCTAGTGGGAAAAAAAAGAAAGAATAGAAATGAAAATATAAAGAAAAAAATTCTGATAGAAATGGGGAACTTCTTTTAGCTGGGCCTGGGCGCGTTTTTTAAAAAATACAGGAACAACTGATTCAGGAAATGACGTGAGCGTGAGTTTTTTTCGACCGGGCGTTTATTTTGTTTTTTTGTCTTGTTGACTGGAGTGTCAAATAATGTACGATGTTTGTATACGATGCGATAGAGATGTTATGGGAAACTCGTAAAGTTAGTATAATTTAAGGCAACCTATGCTAGTATTCTATATAATATATAAATCATCATAGATTTGAATACATAACAAAAGAGAATAAATACAATTGTGAACTTAGCCAGTTATACTGTACAAATTAATATTAATTACCAATATATTGATGCAAATCTTTAACACAATTTTTAAATTGTGTAAATGACATGTAAAATATATCTAGTTTAATAATTATAAAGTTTACACATAAAAATAATTGAAGAATATTTATATATGTAAGTTAATATGAGCAAAATTTATGCTGAATGTTACAGGATTTCGTGTATTTACGGACGCTACATTAAGATTCAACAAATTCAGAAGCATATATAAAAATATATTTAAACATATTAATATTAAACAAAAACAAAAAGAAAAACTATTTAGAATTATAACACATGTGCTAATCATGTTTAAAAGATCCGAATTTAAAATGCATGTAACTATAAATGCATATATATTTTTCCTGATGAAGACTGACGTTAAGTTCATCGAAAAGTCGATTATTAATAAATATTAACACAGAACTTGAATCTAAAGCCGTTTTATTTTATATAATGAGTTCTGAAAGATTTTTACCTGTATATAAATAAACAATAAATAAAAATTAAGTACTCATTTTTATGTATAAACAAAATTTCCAAAAAATTTTAAATAATAATTCGATTTGAGTAGTCTTGTTTTAAAATATTTGTTATAAAGTCCCCAAGGAGTAAATGCTTTTTAAAGGTGGCCCATTTTCTTTGATATATTTTCACGGATAAACAGACAGGGCAACCGACATGTAATAAGGATAACATCCTGCAAGGTCATCTCTTATCTTTTTCATGTTTTTGCTTGGCTTTCATCTTTACGTTTTTATCTTTTCACTGGCATTCTTTATCTTTATTTTGAGACTAATGTATAAGTATATATACACACATATATATATATATATATATATATATATATATTATGTTTATGATAGCAATCAATTCAATGTAAGATGTTTCTCTGTCACATGCATAAATTTGTAATTTTGCTTTTTAACTGTTTAAGGAAATTCTTATGATATTTTCATATTTTATCAGTTTCTAAATGTAATGTCAAGAAACAAGAATAAAAAAATGAAATAAAAACTGAATAGCTGATATTGACGTAAAAAGTTTAAATAACATATTATTTTGTATATTAAAAAACTTATTCAATTCGTTGTGAATTAATATTCTCTACATTTTAATTTTAACTTTTAAATGGAAATATATAAATAACTATTTTTTATAATATAGCAGAAATATATAAAACTTTTTAGAATGAATATATTGCAAATATTTATAAAATTATATGTTTGTCATTTGCATTAGTTTTTTCCTAATGAAGACAAGCGTTGAGTTTCGTCGAAACGTAGATTATAAATAAATTTTAATACAGAACTTGAACCAAAAGCAATTTTAGTCAATATAAATTTTTTTTTACTGTGTTGGATTTATATTATTTTAACTTTGATATCCATAACTTTAAAACCATTTTGTTCAAACTATAATAGGCATTACTCTGAACTTTTTTAATTGATACTAGAATATGAATAGTTGCTAACTTTCCAACTTCAGTTAGTTTTCATCATCGTTTTATGGAAGGGGGCAGTAGTAACAGTACAGTAGCCGTTTATCTGTTTACAAAACAGTAAAGCACTGTATACACACAAGCATACTCTTTGGGTACCTAACATAGAATATATATAGACGAAACAACCAAACTAGTGGTAATAACATGCAGTCGTACGAGTAATGCATTTGGGAATGTTGTATATGTTTGCAAGCAGGAAGCAAGTAAAACGGTAGCAGGAATAGGGCATAGCAGCAGTATCGAATAGAATGCTAATCGCTTTGAATTTCGGTTCAGTTGTAATCCGGGATTCGGGGATTTGCATAATAAGTTGATTGTACATTCGATACCACGTGTTCATGTTTGGTTATAACTGGAAAACTATCACTATTATAATCTATAGAACTAAACGTGATCATTTCGACTAATTGTTTTCCTTTTCGTCGAAACAATCATTGCACAAACAATTTAACTTCATACACATAGACGTAATTGCCCATCTAAATCTGTTTATTTTTTATGCATCGGGATGTATAGTTATTTAAATAAAAACAAATTTTTAATTTCTTCTAGCACCATACAGATTTATATCTTATACATATTCCTGACTCCATACAAACTGTCCTGAAAATATGTGATTGTGACAATACTTGTAAGATTTGAATTAGATAATAGTAAGAAGTGTAGGAAGTAGTTGTCGTTGCGCCCTACGTTTTTCGTTTTAAATCTTACAATTTTTAAATCTTGTCATAACTATTAACAATTCACAATCACAAATTTTCAGGACAGTCTGTATGGGGTTAGGAATCTGTATGAGTTATAAAATCTGTATGGGGCTAGGAGAAATTATTTTATAATTTTTAGTTTGTTCTAGAAAGTGGTATATTAATTTTTTTTTTATTTAAATAATTATTTTTTATTTTTTAGTTTTGTGCGTATGTGTGTGTGGTGTGTTTTGTATTTTCTGTAGTTGTTTTCTGTAGTTTTTGTATCTTGAAACAAAAAAGAAATTGCTAATACACGAATGTACAAAATTCGACCGTCTTTATGATACAAACGGAATTTGTTTTTGTTGTATTAATTTGTATTTTTAAATTTACTGATCAAATAATTTATATATGCGTTATATGTAAAATCAACTAAAATATTCTGCTGGAAATGTTCTTTGTTCTGTTGTTATATTTATATTATATGTATATTATATTATTATGTATATTATATTATATGTATATTTGTATGTAGTTATATGTATACATATTTGTATTCATGGTAGAGCCCTGAAGAAGGCACTAGTGATTGCCGAAACGTTGGTTTATAGAAACATTTCTTTGTTGAACATTTTAAAGTTTGGCAGTTTTTACGTATTATTTATTTATCAACCAATCTAATTATATATATCTTTTTCAGGTGAGTACAATATTCTTATATCGTCTATTATAAATACTTGATGATCTGTGTAAGTAACTATTATTTTATTGTTATTATTATTTTTTAATTATTTTCGTAACTTTAATAATTGTAGAAAATAGTTTTTCTTTTATTTTTAAATAAAATAACTGTTCAATTTAGTTCCGTAACTAAAGCAAACTGGAAAGTCCACATAATAATGAATCATTAATAAAACTGAACTAGTGAAATGAGCAGACTGAAAGTAAATATAGTTCCTAATTAAACTTTAATATATTCGGCGGAAAACTTTTGTAATTATAATATTTTTTTTACTACGATTTTTTTTTATCGTATTTGTTGGAATAAATTAGTAACCATTTTAGTTTTTATGTTCACTTAACAAGAATACTTTTAGATTTTCCTCATTGTTCTTTAATGAAGATAGATAATTAGAAATTGATCGAGATTATAGATTAAAAATATTTTTTGTTTTTTTTTTTAATACGTATTTCCAAACAACTAATTAAGTTTCAGTTATTTTATATTGTATTTAATATTAAAGAATTTTTAAACTTTACGTTAAATAATATAAATTTTAAGAGAGAACACCACTTTGAGCGCTTTCAAAATAGGCAAAGATTGAGAAATTATTACGGTATATTTGAATTATATTTTAGAATTTGTATGTCAATTTTTTTTTAGATATTGTGGCGTAACGCGTGGATTTATTAGCCCTTGTCAAAAAAAAACCTTGGCTACTTGTTCCGTCTCCCGGGAAATTCTGAAACAAAATATAAAAGTTTTCTTAGAATATCCTAAAACTAAAATAAAAATCTAATGTAATTTTTAGGATTTTTTGAATTTCGAAAAATTACGAAACTGGCAGCGGTTTGAAAAAGTATTGTGTTTTTTTAGTGTAAAAAATAACTTTTAAAGATATCTAGTGTCATTTTAGGGAATTAAATTCTCTATAATTGCGTTTAAAAACGAAGTAAATCGGCTGGATAGTTTCCGAGATTTTGGCGGGACAAGATGCAAAAATATGGTTTCGAAAAAACGCGTGTATAGTTAGTTTGTTACTGCTCGATCTGTAAGTTTTACTTGCTTTGACACAACTCTGTATTAGTCGCTGTAATTCCGGTAAAAGTTTGAATTTCGAAAAATCATTCTAATATATTATTCTACAAGCTATAAGCTTTCAGAAAATGCAAAGAAAAATTAGATATTTTAAAGTGTCTAAATTTGAGTAAGATTTGATATAAACTATTGTAAACAGAAAACAAAATATTTTTAGGGCTTAAGCAATAATGCAATAAAGTAAATTAGTTTGCTGTACGTGTTAAGGGGAATATTTGTAGAAGTTGTGAGTGCTATAAATAATTCAAGAATTAATATGAATTGTTTTATGGTAATTTGATATAAAATTGTTCTTTTATTACGTATATTTGTTAAGTAAATTATTTGTTATTAGTATTAAATTTAATATAATGAAATTATAAAATTTGTATGCGATTAATTTTTAAAATAAAATTTTGACAACTAGAATAAAAAGAGGAAGTTAATATTTTGTGTTTACGTTCATTAATTTCACTAATGAAAATTATTCGAAAAAAAGCTTTGAATTTATTTAGCACGATGTTTCAGTATTTATTAAACAAATAACATTAACAATATAATCAAACAGGAAATAAATTTAAATAAAATTACTCATTTAATTAAACTTTATTTTGTACGAAATAAATGCAAATGAGATAAAATTAAATTTTTCGAATTTTATCTATATTTATAATATTATATCATGTGTAGAATATTATTTCAAAAATATATACATTTGGATGTTTTTTTATTGATAGTCAGATAAGCACGAATCAACTGTTTCTAGCGTAATGCCCGTTTGTCTGTCGCGTGTAGAGCAAATTCGACTGAACGGATTGTTATAAAATTTCATATTTAAGCTTCGAAGGTGAATATTTCAATTTAATCAACTTTTGGTAAAGATCTGCCAACCAGAAGCGGTAATTTACTGATGTCACTTTTATGTGTTCTCAAGCATATAAAAATATTGATATTGCTTTTACTATATTGACTATGTAGAAGAAAGTCATTAGGTTACTAATACAATAATCTATTTTATTATATAGTACTTAGTTACTATATGCATAATTGGTGGCAGCGCCAAACATAACTACACAATCAAAGATATTTAATCTGACATCATCGATGGTTGAGTACGTTGAGTATGTCGAAACGTCGATTATTAATAAATATTAATACAGAACTATAACCTAAAGTTTTTTTTTATTATAAATATATTATACAGTATAAAGGAAACAAGAAACTTAGTACGAGAAATGGAATATAGAACATAACAAATGTATTATGAGGCAATGAATATCAAATAATATTGTTGGCCGAATACTGGTTTTAGATGTCGTAGCTTGTAAAGTTATTGTTACTGCTATAAGTAATAACACGAGGAGGGCGATGGGGAGCAGTACTCGAATTTAACCAAAAATTGCAGAACAAATCGACACACATACACTAGTAAAAATATTTTGCTTATAATACAATAGGGAAATGAATGCATTTATGACCCGGGTTGGCTTAGCTGCGTATTACGAAAAGTTTTAAATAAAAATGAAATTTCCAACTGGAAAGCGTTATGTTTAACATGGGATTAATAATAATTGTATTGATAATGACTTTCAAGAAGAACTTACAGTTACATGAATACTGAAGTAACACGATGACATTTTCAACAAAATACATACATGCATACACAATATATAGAAAGCCTATTTAAATATACACGATCAATATTACATATTTATTGAGTTTATAGAATTTCAATAACACCACTTAACCCATACAAACTCATGTTTTCACATCAGTAGAAAATTTATGTTAACAGATTCAAATAAGCGTTTTTTTTTTTTTTCGGGTAGGTAACATAAAATCAAAGTTTGAATTAGCTGCCGTTTCGTTCAGGTTGACCATCTGTCAGCGAAAATTATGATACAGGTTGGTCGGAAAATTGGGGTCTTGTCCAGGGTTTTCCAAACAAAGTAAATTGTTTGGACGTAGAGATTTTCTCTTAAGGCAAAGAGGGGCATAACGCTGCGACAACAAAAATTTCAGAGATCCCAAGATGGGTGTTAACACCAGGCCCAGCTTCAGGGATTTTTGGGGTAAAGGTATTTTGTTTGGATTAGATGTTGCGTTTATGGATTTTGCGTCAAGACAGTGTGTGTGTTCGTATGTTGGCTATATTATGGGAAAGATTTTCGGTGAAATATGTTGATGGTAAATTGTTTATATTGTCGGGGGTGCTAGGCTTATCTAGTATCAAACGCGATCTAAATACGATAGTAGATCTGTTATCTTTTAATTATACACTGACTTTATGACGCATGAGTTTATCCAAAATTGAGCTTTTTTTATGTAAATACAGGTAAATTAAAAAAATACTGTTAGAGATTTTATCTAATTTTACCGATCTTGTATCTCATCAAATAAATAATAATAATAACAGCGACTTTCTTAACACTGTATAATGATTTAATGTAATTAGATATTTTTTTAATTTTTTATATAAGTAGTGGCAATGAAACTATAAAAACATTTATATTATTTATTCTGATGAAGACGGACGTTGAGTTTCGTCGAAACGTTGATTTTAAATAAATATTAATACAAAACTTTAATCTAAATCAGTTTTATTTTAATATAATGAATTCTGAAACATTTTTTACTATGTTATATAAACAAAATTAATTAAAAAATTTTTGACTTTGATAGTTAAAGTCTTTCTTTTAACATAATATAATTTATTTTTGTTCTATTTTCCATTATTTTATATATTCATTCAAAAAACTAAATAAAATTCACACACTGACCCTTCTTTATACTCGCAAGCAAATAGTTTTTTTTTTCCTGCTGATTTTACAATCTCTCCTGCTGCCTTGCGTTCATATTCTCATATGAAGAAAAGTGGTTGAAAGATATGAGGTCAAGGGCAGCTTTAGCTTTCCTGCTTCCCGATATCATGACGTCTTTCCTTTCTATCGTTTTAACCGACAACGTAGAAAACGACAACATTATATGCGCATGACTTTGACGTGTATTTACGGGAAGTGTGACACAAAAATAATGGACCTTATTTTTACCTACGGCTATACTGAAATTTATCACTTATGCATCTGTCATTGGTTAGTATATGTGCAGATCTTTTTCACTATAGTTTTGTTGATTTATTTGACGTAACATGTTGCTATGACAACTTTTAGTGTGGAGTTTTACCACTAATCACTAATATAAGGTCGATTTTCGCGTTACACACAAAAATTATTGAAATAATATAACTTAGATGGTTTTGACACATAAAAATATTTAATTTTATTCGATGCTAACGAATTATTAAATTATAATTAATTAAATTAGTTAATTAGGTTAAAGTTAAAGTTAAACAAGATTAAAAAGCAGAAAATAATTATTTAAATTAAAAAAAAAAAACGATAATATACCACGTTTTTAGCACGGACTAAAAGGTATAAAATAAAATCATACAGATTTATAGTGAAGGGAGTGTAGGGAGTATCTGTCGTTGCTCCACGTTTTTCTGTATGGAGTTATAAATCTATATAGGGTTAGGAGAAATTATTTAATATTTGTTAGTTCGTGTTAAAAACGTTTTTTATTTAAATAATTTTTTTGTTTAGATATGACTTATTTTTTATTACTTTTCATAATTTTGCAAATGTTTTATTCTATTTTGACGTTCGTGTTACAACATTTTTTATGATTACGGTAAATTATAAATTGTCAAAGTAATTTCAATAATAATTTCTCTGTTAAAAAAGTATTTTATTTAAGTAAATAACTTGCAAATTAATAATATAATTACAAATATTTTAATGCAATGTAACATTATTTTAAAGTTATTTACCATACATTTTAATTTAGAATGAATAGATATATTTTTTTCCACAAATTATTTCACTACCTTTTTTTTTCTAGCAAAATCGATAAACACTAAAATTGAAACAGTTGAAAAACAGAGCAAAATGAATTGAAATGAATAACAATTAGAATCACAATAGTGTAAGTGAATTGGTGTAGCCCATTTAAAACTGATAGGCACGAATCCTTGAGGAAAGTGGGGGAAGAGGAAATATCCAACAGTAGTATTCCTATTTCCGACCAGAACAAGATGAATTGACAACTAACCATTTGTTTTCCTACTACTCCCATTCTCTTTAAACATTACTACCCTTTACTATTTCCATTATTTACCCTTGGGGTTAATGACGTGGGGAAGGGGAGGGGAGAATACTTCACGCGCGAAAACGCAAAATTCCCAAATAAATTACATTTCGAAATTCTTTCGGGCTTTATGTTACTCCTGTTACAACACTGGGAGGTGTTTGAATATTTATTTGTGTTTGGTTGTTTGTTTTTTTTGAAGGGAGAGGATGGATATAGACAATTGCATACGCTTTTCCGTTCGTTGAACAAATGAGGGAAAAAAAGGGTGTAGAACCGTTTTCCGGAAAACGTATTGGGTCAGTATTTAAAACGATGTAATTACTTAGATATTTTACTACATTGTTACAGTTTATGGAATTGACGACAGAAGCGAACTAGAGCTCTAAGATTTAGAGTATTATAAGGCTTTAATTTTTTGCATTTAGGACAATAATTTATTGATATTTTTAAACGTTTTTTTAGTTTTGTAAATAAATAGGTTATTAACACGTTTTTATTGACTCGCTTTCTTGTTTGTTTGTTTGTTTGTTTATTCAGTACAAATTTTGCAATCTAACTTTTCAATGAGCTAGAGACTTGAAACTTTAAATGTAGCTTATTATAGAACTGGATGACAATATAATATTAACTAATTAATTAATAATATTAGAAATGTTAATTTTTATTTTGTGTTATATTTACTAATTCCGTACATTTGCGTATTTACCATTTTTTTTTCAAAATACAGAAACTACAGAAACTACAGAACACACACACAAAACTAAAAAGTAGAAAATAATTATTTAAATAAAAAAAAAACATTTTTTAATATATCACGTTTTTAAAACGGATAAAAAAGTATAAAATAATTTTTTTTAGCCTCATACAGATTTATAACTTCATACAGATTTTTGACCCCATACAGGGTATGGGGGTCAGGAATCTATATTGGGCTATAAATCTGTATGAAGCTAGAAAAAAATATTTTATACTTTGTATTCCGTTTTAAAAACGTGGTATATTAAAAGTAAATTTTTTATTTAAATAGTTAGTTTGTTGTAGGTCTGAATTATTTTATATAGATGTTTTGTATCAATTTATATGAGATTAATCTAATTTTATATACAGGCAGCTGGTTTGCGCCGTGCTCACACTAGAAATTAAATATTATTTCTGATATTAAACAATCTTATAGTTCTAAACTGATATCGGTGTGGTTCGGAACCCAGTATAAGCTGTAGGTTCCTGCTTGGCTGTGGGCTACCGACTCGCACCATTGACAGTGCAAGTAAAAATTGTTATCTAGTAACTTGTTACTATATTTTGTCTGTTTACTAAAAATATTATTTGTGTCTTTTTTTCTGATGAGGACGTACAATGAGCTTGTCGAAACGTCGATTGTTAATAAATATAAACTCAGAACTATAACCTAAAGCTGTTTTATTTTAATATAATGAGTTCTGAACTATTTTTTACTATGTCAAAAGAAAAATGTCATTTACTAGCTGTATGTTGTTATACAGAAATATAATTAATGTATATTTTGTAATAGGCGGAATTTTTGTTTGTAAAATGCATAAAACGGTGTGGGGGTGGTGGTATATATATCATAATCGTTGATTTCAGATCACTTAATATTTCCCTTGTATAATCGCAATTCGCGACCTGGTAAATCCTCTAACTCAACTCATAAATCCACGCATAAATTTTTCGTGTCACTGTGGGGATTAGTTTGCAAGCATATTTCGATTAAGTATAGCCTCCTCCCCCTTCCCGTCAATCACTCATTTTAAATCGTTTGGAAAAAACGCAGTAGAGGGAAGAATCTGTTTTGCTTACTTTCGCATTCAGACTAAATTAACCACACATTTGTAATTTGTTGAAAGGTGTATAGCGCTGCCGTGTTTGTGTTCATAAGTAATTGTCGTAGAATTTTTATATTTCTGCTGCATTGCTATTTTAACACGTTTTTATTAACTAGCTTTCTTGTCTGTCTATCTGTTTGTTTGTTCAGTACAAATTTTTCAATTGATTTTAAACTAACTTCGCGATGAGCTAGAGACTTGCAACTTAGAAACATATAGCTCAGAACTGGATGACAATGCAATATTAATTAATTAATTAATACATTTCTGTAGTTAGTAAATTTTTTTTTTTTACGTTTTTCGTTTTAAATCTTACAAGTATTGTCATAGCTATTAAAAATTTACAATCACAAATTTTTAGAACAATTTGTATGGGGTTATAAATCTGTATGAGGCTAGGAGAAATTATTTTATACTTTTTAGTCCGTGTTAAAAACGTGGTATATATTTTTTTTATTTTATTTAAATAATTATTTAATAATATTTTTAAATCATATGATTAATTTTATTAATAAATATGCACAATTTTTTTACAGTATATTTTAAATTGCAAATAAAAAACAAATAGTGATCAACTTCGAATTCAAAACATAGAAATCATATACGACTGTTCGAATCTATTGTGTCTGGAGTATTTTCTTCATCTTCAATAGTTCAATAACAGTTGGTAGATGGTCTTCTAGGATCAAATATACCAGCGAGAGAGCTAGATTTAGTTAGTTGCAGTAGCTTGAAGTAAAGTCCTGCATCAACATTATGCTATAAATGCCACATAGCAAAGGAGACCATCAACGTCTGTCTGTCTGTCTGATGTACAGCCTGATGCCTCAGCTATGCCTCAACTAGTTAGGCTGGGTGGGTTCTGGCCGCTTCGTAAACTAAATATAATCGATTGTAGGAGCACTTACTCGGTTATGTGCCTTCTCTACCCGGTTATAGCCCCCAACAGTCTGGCATTTCAGGTATTTCATTGTATGAGCCATGTGCGGACAGAAATCAACTAACATTTTGTGGTTTGCAAGCTTGTGTTTCAAGTTGTTTGAGTTAACGGTTGGTTTCATTGTTGATTTCTAAGCTAAATATTTCATTAAATATGTATTATTTGGAATATATATATTTTTTTGAGCAGGAATAAAAGAGCCGTGTATGAGAGAGAGAGGCATCATAGATTAAGCGAAAGTTGTTTGTTTGGACAGAAATGTTTGGCAGAAATTGATTTCTGCGTAAATGAAAAGAGTTTGTGACATATTCTTATGTCTAACTTTTTTTTTAGGTTCACAAAGTTATTTTTTAAAAATATAAAAATTGTTGAAAATCATTTTTTTTTTTTTGGCGTTTTTTCCCCTTTTAAATAAAGATGCCACGAATTACTTGATTATTAGAAATGGATTGGCGACTTAAAAAAAAAAATTGAGAAGTTTTGCTAGACCGTCACTGCATTTTCTTATTAACACTGGTTAACCAATTTTCCGATTAAAGTCGAAAGTTGTTAACACAAATCACTTTGTTCGTATAATCGTTCTCTACCTAGTTAAACTACTTCTCATCCGAAAAACGAAAAAGTCAACAGACGAATTTGAATGTATCTACCGTCGAAAATTAAGCTCAGCTAACGTCAAACTTTAACATAACTTTTGTCGTAACGGGTAGAGTAAGGGGGATGGGGGAAAGGGAGTCAAAATGCATTTCCAAGATAGTTAATCTAGATACGGTTAACTCTAATAACAGTGTACATCCATAGGAGGAAAGATGTGTTGTCTTTCTATATATGAGAGCCTCAGTGGTATAGTAACGTATACGCCATTTTATGAGTTTCGAATTATTTAAAATTTAAAAAAAAGACATGTCGCTTATTTTTAACTCTAGTTTAACACATAAAAAAAACTCACATTTACTGGTTGATATCATTGAAATTAAAATTTTTATTAAACAAAAAATGCTAAAATATTAATCATTGTAGCTTTTTCTGAGTCAGAAATCATATTTTTCAAATTCACACCACTCCGTTAGTAATTATCGGACTGGCATGAGTTTTGAACTACTAAAATGCATATTTTATTAGCTTTTTGGTGATTATTTTGAAATATTTTTAAAGTGAATACAATAAAAGTTATATACTAAAATGTCTGAAAAGGCGATTTCCCCATTTAAACTAAATGCAAATTTTAAGCCGTTAACAGGCACTGGTTAATATCATCTGACAGGTCTGCGAAGTGTATGGACATTTTTTTTATATATTTGGAGTAATTTTGGCGGGTGAGAGCAACAAATTTCCGACTTTGCCAAAATAAGGGCTACCCTAATAAGCAGTTGTGTAGAAAGATTACGCTGAATGTTATATGATTGAGTATCAAATAGACTCAATTATGATTAAGGTAGGCGGGTTTGTCACTATTCCACTTTGGTCTACTGATTATTCCTGGGGGTAGTTTCCGTTGCTTATCGTTTGTAACTGACATTGGTCCGCGGCCATGTTCTTGATATGTTGGCAAATGTCACACAGCGTGCAAGTCAAGCTGGCTAACGATACCAACCAAACACTTCTATTTGTGTGTCACATACCCGGTGGTCTGTCTCCTGTTGGACAAAATGAGAAACGAGATTTTGGTCTCGTGCCGTGTAAATTAATTGTGAGTTAACTAGAATAATGGATAAAGGGACATTGAAACTGAGATTGTCTATTTATATGTTTATATAGTATAGGGTATCCGGACAATTAACCGAAAACAATTCACCGAAAACAGTTTACCGAAAACAATTCACCGAAAACAAATTCACCGAAGTAACAATTCACCGAAGTACTAATTCACCGAAAAACAATTTATCAAATAACCGAATGAAATAGAATTAAATTAAATTAAAATTAATATTATGGATATTAGGAATGTCTTTAAAAAAAGAGTATTTATTTTTTAATTTTTTTCTTTAACATTTTACGGAGGGGTGGTGGGTAGGTTTTCTACTTTTAATTCAAAGTTTTTTTACTATCAGTAATATAGTACATCAGTTAGAATTACTAAAATTTCAACTTTTACGAAATAATTATATCATTTGCGCGAAATTACGGTGAATTGTTTTTCGGTGAACTGTTTTTCGGTGAATTGGTACTTCGGTGAATTGTTACTTCGGTGAATTTGTTTTCGGTGAATTGTTTTCGGTGAACTGTTTTCGGTGAATTGTTTTCGGTGAATTGTCCGCGACCCATAGTATAGATATAGAGTATTATAATTTCTCTGGTATTCAGCCATGTTATTGTTGTAATAATATAGATTGCATGTATTATGATAAATGTTACGCTAATAATTTTGTTGTTTCATTAAATCGTGATTATAATATTAGATAGTAGAAACAAGCAATAATATTTTAGACATTGTACTTCCAAATCGTGCTAATATAATCAGTTAAACATTTTTCACTTCAAATATTATAATTATATTTAAAATATAGTAAAAAAAAATTTCAGAACTCATTATATAAAATAAAACTGTTTTAGATTCAAGTTCTGTATTAAAAACAGCAGATTAACAAAAGAAGCAATGGAAATTTATAAAAAAAAGATAACATCAATCATTGTGAAGGCACTGAGTTAAATAAAATTTGACTTTCATTAATTAAAAATCTATAAATTTTATGATCCAGTTACTTATTTTGTTACCTAGTAACTTGTTTCTATATTCTGTTTATTTACTTTATATGCTATTTGTATTATTTTCCTTGATGAAGATGTACGTTGAATACGTCAAAACGTCGATTATTAATAAATGTTAATACAAAACTATTTATAAAATGAACTTTTAAACAATAATTTTAAAATAATTATTTAAAATTCCATTTTTATTGAAAAAAATTGACATAAAATTAAAACAAAAACTGTGGGTCGTCGAAATATAATAACTATTAAATCTTTCAATAGTGATTAGAGAGTTAGTTCTCAACTACAGTATTATTATACATACCTTAAAAATTATTATTGTGGCATAAAAATATTATATTCTCCGGCCGTGCTCGGGTTATGTCAGAATCTCAAGTTTTATAGCTTTCAAAGACATGGTCTGAATTTATTATGTTAATGTCAATTCAGCCGGAAAATTAGGTTAGTTCATTTTAAGATCTAGATTAATTAGACAGATAAGCCGACATTTCAAATTTTATTATGCTAATTTTGCTTCAATAATTGTATTAATTATTATTCGGCGTCCAAATTAATAATTTTATTAAAATGGAAAATATATTCTCTTTAACGAAATGAAAAATTTTACATGGTATTTTTTTGCTTTTTTTTTTTATATCTTAACAATTTTGTATTATAATATACTTTTTTTTAAATAGAACCTAGAAACAAGTTACTAGGTAACAATATAAGTAACTAACTACATTACAAAGAAAAAGATAACATCAGTCAGTATGACTAGTAACTGATTTAAATTAAATTTAGATTCTTTTAATTAATAATTTATAAATTTTAGGATCTAGTAACTTATTTTGTTACCTAGTAAATTCTTTTTATTTACTATATATTTATATCTTTTTTCCTGATAAAGACGTACTTTGATTAATAATAAATACAGAACTATAACCTAAAGCCGTTTTATTATAGAATTGTAATAAATCTGTTAAAAATGCGATGTGTATATTTTTACTAAGAAATTCTTACTTTATTTTTATCGTAAAAAACATTTGACAAACAATAAAACTTTATCTTAATTACGGAAATAATACAACATTCCTTTTATTGTCGGAAAACTAATTTTCTCATATAACTCATATTGAACTGGGTGTAAACAACCGAAAAATATAAAAATATGGTCCAAAACGGTTATTACGAATATTTAACCCCATTTTTACTAACAGAGGGAAATGAAAAAGAATATATATATATATATATATATATATATATCGTACACCAAAGGTTGCAACAAAAATCACATAATAGTCTGTAGTACGTTTTGGTACCGTAATCTCTCTGTTAGAGTTTGTAATGTCCTTTTGGGGACACCAATAAAAAAGATAAAATATATATAGGGACCGACAATATGATAGAAAGAGATATGCATATGCAAAATAAATATAGAACTCGCTACAAGGGTATAATCAAAAGAATAACAGAGAAATTAAAAAAAAAGAACAGTGTATATTCGAATTGATCATATATCATGGTGCTGTAATTCAAATGTACTTATATACTTATGATAGAAAACATAAATGGTGGTTTTATGAAAATATATGTTTTTTAAAATTGTTGTTTTTTTGATTGTAATTTAAATAAGAATTATCAAAACTTTGTTTTTAGGTTTTGTAAATAAAAATGTTTTTGTATTAGTAAACAAAAGGGGTTTATCATGCTTTATATATATATATATATATATATATATATATATATATATATATATATATATATGTAGTAAAATATGACTAAAATAAAAAAAAATTACATTATTTTGGTAGATATAATATATACACCAGGAGCCTGTATTGTTATTGATTGTTAAATTTTCACCGTAGGTGTTAATACAACTTAGTATAAAAATCAAGAAATAAATAGAACAACAAGAAACAAAAACTGGAATTAGAGAATGAAATTCCATTTAGTTCTTAATTTATTTTTCCAATAAATGAAAGATTCCGACAAGCATTTTCAATGTGATACGTCTAGAATTACAGCTTAGGAATCAGTGATAGGAAAGCGATTCTATCGCTTACTGACCATATAGCAACCAAGGGGGGGGGGTAGTAGAAGAATTCATTGAACACTATCGTGTCATATATCAAAGGCGTTAACCAATCACGGCTTTTTCACGGTGATAATTTTTCACACACTGTGACGTGTAAATCAAAATTATTGTTGTTACATGAAATGCATGTCAAGTTATCATTTCAATAATAAATTATCACGTACGTATATATATATATATATATATATATATATATATATATATACGTAAATATTTTACACAAAATATAAATGAATTTTACAAAATGTTTTGTTAAATACTCGTATTACATGATATATAAAATAATTTTCTGTGTAAAATTGCAGTGCATCTTTGTTACCTATAACTTTTAGTGTAAATTTACAGAAAAATCTTTCTACAGTACATTTAATAATTTTTCCCGTACCTCCTATGATTTATATCCCATATAAAGCCATATATAACGTGGGTTTTCTTTTCCAAACTTGTTCATTTTACACCTATTGCGTATATTATTTCCACATCGGTTGTGTTTTATTTCAGTTCGTTGTGCTTTTTATTTATTTTACTTTTTTTTTTTGATTTTGTTTTAAAGCTCTTTGACGTATCGCATATTGGGAAATATTATCAAATGGTTGCTGGTTTCGGGTTTTATTTGTTTTGTTTTTTCCCCAGCACGTTTAGTTTTATAGATATATATGTACATATGTTTGACGAGATGCTTCGCTTGTTGATATGTGTATGAAATTCGATATTTATTATTAGATTAAACTTGACGTGTCTGAACTTTAATTAAAAATCTAACTGAATTAATGCTTGCAGGCATGTGTTTGCTTCGCTGATGTATGTTTGCTGATTTTGTATTTTATTTTTATAATAATAAAAAGATATTATACTAGAATAAAAATATATAGGCCCGTATTCTCACCTCACTTTTTCGTGAAAAAGTGCTTTTATCATTAATTTTAAAATAACTTTTTGCTTCTGTTTGTCATCAAATATAAATAATTTTTCTATATTTGATCATTTTTATTATATTTGGTATTATAAAATTTAAATAAACTATTTTAAAATGCTTAATAAATGATTTTAAGTGAACGTCAAAAGCACTTTTTTGAAAAAGCACTTTTTCATATGAGGTGAGAATACGGGCCTAGTTTTCTATGATTGGTGCATTTACTATACACTGTAAAAAAATTACATGTTTTGTGAATGTAATTTTGTCATCAAAAATGTAATAACACTTAAATTATTGCATAAAATGTTGTTATTTCTACTGTTAAAACCTATATAAAATTACATAAATTTAAGATATGTTTTTTACAGTGTATTTTGTTTATATTGATTTGTCTAATGCGAGCCGGGTCATACACGTCCATTTTATTGCACAGTTTTGACTGTATGGGACAGAAATTGCGCAGATATATGGTAGTTCAAAATTTGGATCTAAATGTGGACATTAGATCAATCATAAATATAGATATGTAATGCTTATATCTAAAACTCAAATGAGTTTACAAACAAAACTTCTCTTTCTTATTAATATAAAAAAACATTGTGTTTTTGTGTTATTAATTTTTTTTTTGTTTTTTCTAAATGCTTATTGTGTGTAGAATAATGTGTTAAAACGGTTTTCTGTAAATTCGGAACTTTTGGCGGAGTTCTAGCGACCAATACATAGTTGTCTCAGAGTAGGGTAAAACGTATAGACGGGACAGTAAAAAATTAACTTTTTCTCGAATCTATGTTTTTCAACTTTGTCCTGCCCAGAACACGGAAACTGCTCATCTGATTGACTTTGCTTTAAGAGAATTAAATTCTTAAACAGTCGCCATTTTTATAATTTTTTAAATTAAATTTTTTTTATGTATTATTGTAGCTGTTTTATTTTAGTTTTAAGATATTCTAAGGAAACTTTTGTATCTTGTTTCAGAACTTTCTGGGGTATGCGACATGTGGCCAACGTTTATTTTTTTTTAAATTGACTGATAAATCCACGCGTGACGTCATAATTTCAAAACATTTTTTTGACATAAAAATTAGAAAAGGTTGTATAAATATACCGTAATAACATAAAAAACCCGAAACATTTACATTAAAAACAATTCTTAATATATTTTTGATTTTATAATAAAGTTATTGTTTTTGCAGAATATTTGAAAAAAATATTTATTTTTGATTGGCGAATTTACTGTTAAACATGGCGAGAATTTTGTGTCAGTTTATATAAAATTAAATTAAAATAATATGCAAATTTGTGAATTTTACATTTAAAACTTTTAGATTGAACAAACTTTTAAAATATGTACTTATGAGTTGTGAATATAGGAATATATCTGTGTGAACTTTTAAATATTCATATTTAATGACAACATACTGAAATTTATACCTGAAGAATAATTTAATTTGATTTATATTGATCATTTAAAACTGGGTATTTTCAACACATCGCAATTAAATTTTCCAAAAATGTATATAAATGTATTAATTTGTACTGAAAATTTTAAGTAATATTTAATTTAAAAGCCGTTTGACATGATGCATTAATTTGTTCATTTTTTTTGCATTTTTTTGCTGATTGTTTCTATGCATAAAAATAAAACATGTCATACAATAATAGCTTGTATAAAAAGACAAAGATATATGCATATAAAAATGCACAGACTTATATAAAAACGTGTTCTAGTTACTGGCGAAAAATGCACATCATAAAGTAGGTAGGTTTCGCTTATTCTTATTTTTTTAGTTGTTGTTTTATTCAAATTAATTTTGTTTTTTTTTTGTCATATATTATTTATTTAATTTTTATTTATTTCTGTAAAATATTATGGTTTTGAGATTAAATATGCTTGTTAACAAACCAAAATGAAAAAAAATGTATATATGATTCCAAAATTACAAATCTGTCTGGTAATGTTAAAAAGTGTCGATATGCTATCAGATCTCCCAAATGAATTTTATTATTTAATAAATTTATAGTTCCCCTATATTTTTCATAAAGTTTTGACCAAATTCTTCACCAAATTTTTTACAAATATAAATTATTTTCAATTGACACTTAAATTTGAGCTATTATAACGTAGTAAAAAATCTTTTAAAATTCATTAAAATAAAACGGCTTTAAGTTATAGTTTTGTATTAATATTTATTAATATCGACGTTTCGACTAACTCAGCGTACGTCTTCATTAGGGAAAAATGATACAAGTGATATTTACAATAAATAAACAGAACATAGAAATAAGTTACTAGGTAACAAAATAAGTAACCAGATTATAAAATTTATAAATTTTTATTTAAAGGAAGTCAAATTATAATCTAGTTACTTACATTTTGTTACCTAGTAACTTGTTTCTATATTCTGTGTATTTACTGTAAATGTAATATGTATCTTTTTTCTGATGAAGACGTACTCAGAATTATAATTATAAATTATGCATAGAAAAATTCATAAAATTTTATGTATTTTTCTATGCATAATTTGATGTCCCAACATTGTACGTACCAGATTTATTAATCGAATTATACAAAACACTTGTAAAATAGTACGCCTGACAAAAATATATTTCTCATTGTATATTTATAGATAACATATAATATGGTAAGATGATATGTGCATGACATGTATATAATCGGAATGGGTGTATCACACTAAAATATACGAAATGGTTCCATGTAATTTGATCATAAACTATACTTCAGTCAATACGCATCGGGGCCTTTCTATAATGGCGGAACTAACCCTTGTTAAATCTATTGTATTGAATGGTTGAGATTTCGAATAAGCTAAATGCTCGCTTGCTTAATTGATTGTTCATGATTCAGCTTTTATCTATTTAGTGATTAATTATTTTGTTATTTATACAAATATATTTATAGTATCGGTTATTTAGGGAATAGAGAGAAATATTTAAAGGTACGGTGATTTACAAATTTTAACCTGGTCCGTTCTTAATAGGTTCCAAATCGAGAAAAAAAAATTGTAAAAATATTGTTTTATTTTATAGTTCCGCAATCTGAGCCACTTAGTTAAATAACATTTGGCTTCCATTAATTAAAAATCTATAAAATTTTATAATCTAGTTACTTATTTGTTACCTAGTAACTTGTTTCTATGTTCTGATATTTACTGTAATGTCATTTGTATCATTTATCTTGATGAAGACGGACGCTGATTTTACATAAATATTAATACAGGATTTTAACCTAAAGCTGATAATTGAGATAATATCGAGTGATTATTATTTAAATAAATATGAAATTTTTATTTATATAATATTTTTATTATTTTTTAATTAGATCCTTACAAATTATGAACGTATAGTAAATGTATGTTATAAAAAAATATTATTTACCCAATTAAAAATACGTTGATTAATTTTGTAATAAAAATCTAATCAGCCACAAGAGAAATTTCTATTTTATTAAAAACATATATTCGATTTTTTTCTACTGGATTGCGTAGAATTTGTTCAATTAGAAATTGATTTTCAAATACGCTGTATCAAAAATAACAATTGAAGCCTAATAACAATAAAAAATCAGAGATTGCTTGCTCCGCCTGGTGGCTTATGTATATTGTAAATTAAAGTTAATTGAGTAAAAACTAATTAGGCATTTTGTTTTCGTAATCTACGTATACGAACGGAGTACGGATGTAGGAATATGATTATTTCTCGTTTAATTAAGCAAAATAATATATTGCGAAAAACATTTTCATTTTAAATCATTGAGTTTTTATATTATGTTTCAATCTAATAGCAAACTTTAGACTTTCACGGCCGGTATCCATCGATTTTATAGAATTTTCAGGACTGATATGCTATGGTCGATCTATTCTCGCTACCGACGTTTCGTCATGCATTGTAGATGGCATTCTTAGTGCTTCGTGACTGAATAAGAGTTGCTACTCCAGAATCTGGTATAAATATATATATATATATATATATATATATATATATATATATATATATATATATATACCTGTACCCCTCCCCCACCATCATCTACAGGTGTCGTTACGCCATTGGCCAATTTTTTATGGTTCAACCTTTTCAATCGAACTCTATCTTTATGTATGGTGAAACGTCTGCGAGGAGGATAGATCGATCACGGCATACCAGCTATAAATTCAATGTTTCAATATGTGAATTACTGATAACAACTTGAACAATTCTGATTAAGTAGTAGATTACTAGAGTTTAAAACAAATTAATTGTTTAATGTAAAAACTAAATTAATTATTTATATCTCTTATGTGAAAACTTTTACTAAGGCGTTTTAAGGTTTATCGACTCCTTTTGCGATGTACTATCGTCCTCTGAAAGGATATAGAGAAGACCGTAAACATTCTATATATCTATATAAACAATTAAAATAAAAGTTAATAAAATAAACTGCTTTAGGTTCAAGTTCTGTATTAAAATTAATTTATAATCGACGTTTCGACTAAACTCAACGTTTGTTTTTATCAGAATAAGCTGATTCAAATAACATTACAGTAAATAACAGATCATAGAATAATGTCATTTGAATTAGTTTATCTTGATTTAATACAGAACTTGAACTTAAAGCAGCATATAATGAGTTCTGAAAGATTTTTTACTATGTTAAAAGTTAATTAATTAAAGTATTTTATAACAGAAAGTTTCGATGACAGAATAAAGTATCCATAGCACATTAAATTTTAAAACAGATGTTTGTAATAAATTAATATTTATCACTTACTTTGCACAGTGATAAAGTGTCAGGACGAAAAACAAAGGTCTGATCAATAAACTGTAACCATTAGTTAAATCTGACAGTAAAATCAATTTGCTCCGGTGACATTTTTAATCTACACATAAAGTAAAAAACATATTTACCTACTTTTTTTTTACAACTACAATTCTCATACATTCATACTGAAAAGTATATATATACACAATTCTTTATAAGAAAGAAAATGACATTCAAAATATTAATGATACAAAATTGTATTGTCTTTCAAAAACCATTAATTTTATCGCAAAAACTCGTTTTTTAACTTTACTTTAACATTTTATAAGTAAAATCGTGTAAAAATTAATACCACATGCATAGCTTTACTAAAATCATTTATTTATAGACAAAAATTTTAACTTTTTTTTTTTGGTAAAAAACAAAAGGTGTTAGTGGGTGGTTCGTTGAGAGTTAGAGGGGACGCGCCCATCTCAAATATATTCTTATCCTCGACTAACCCTCTTTAAATTTTTGATAAAAAATTGAATTTCAAATAATCTTCAAGTTTTTCAAAATAAGTAAAAAAATCTTTCAGAACTTATTATATTGTAATAAAACTGCTTTAGGTTTCTATAAATTTTATGATCTAGTTACTTACTTGTTACTTAGTATCAATTCTCTTATCAATCTGCTGTTATTATTATTATTATTATTATTATTATTATTTTGTTACCTAGTAACTTGTTTCTATGTTCTGTTATCTACTGTAATTTCATTTGTACCATTTATTCTAATAAAAATGGACGTTGAGTTTGGTCGAAACGTCGATTTTAAATAAATATTGATACAAAACTTTAACCTAAAGCAGTGTTTTTTTTAATTGTTTAAATTTTTCTGAATTTGTACAAATTTTGAAAGATAAATTAATTGATTAATTTATCACTTAAAAATAGAAAAATTAGATTAGTATTTGCTATACAATTTGTTAATTAAATAATAAAACAAATATTGAAATACAAAGAATGTATCAAATGTAATGATTTTTTTGCTAACATGTCTCTGTAAAGTATATCCACAGAACATAAACTCATTCATTAAAACTTAAGAGTAATACATTATTATTATGTTATTCTTTTCTTTATATTTCTTCTCTTATTCATCTGCTGCTAATATTGATTATTATTAAACGTCATTTTCATAGAATAATTAAACAGAATTTAATCCTAAAACAGTTTTTCATTATAATACAAGTAACTAGATTTTTATGTTGTTGTAGTGGATGCAGTCGACTGTATGTCATAATTGCTCTTCTATATATATTTAATGGCTCGCAATTTCAACTAACATATTATCAAATTTCACAGTTGCAATATCACGCTCGTAACATCGAGAAGTACTTTGATGTCTCGAAACTTTCTTGTTTATATGTGAACTTTGTGCACACTGAATGAAAACAAAAGTAATGAAAATGTATATACATCATATATACATATACTAAAATGCATTATTCGTAGTAACAGATGATAAGTTTTAGAAATTTATATACTGTTTGTTCCAAAAGGAAATTTGCAATGCAATGATGTTGTCACGTAATGTTTAAATGAAAATTTCCTATTTTAGAATTCATATGGTAGAAACATAAACTATAAAATTACATTTGCTATTGCTTATTATATTTATATTGATATTATAAAAAAAGTAAACGCCAAATAATTTAAACTATGTTTATTATAATAAATTAATAATAATATATTATTAAAATGATAATTTGACATCCATTTAATGTAACATCAATAATTTTAATTTTTTAATTTTCTGACCAAGAAATGTATATATTGCGTTACATAATATGAAACACTAATTATATTCCACACATATAACATTAGTTAATTATATTCTGCTAGCTTTGAAAAAGGCAATAGCGGTTGCCAAAACATAGGCATAGAATTATTATAAATTATATTTATTATAACGGGTAGTTGATTTAAGTGAAAATTTTTCCAGATGATACACACGTGTATTCTTGTTAAAAATAACGGTCCATTAAGTTCAAAATTTTGAGATTCTGTAAGAAATTTTGCTATAGAGCAACGTGATTTTTTTTACGAAATCTCAGAATTTTTAATTTAACGTACCGTTATTTTGTACGGAAATGATACATTTTGAGAGAGATGTGAGTAAATTTAAAATTTTAAATGGAAACTTCTTATTTTTTTATTGCAGATTCGAATTCTGCAGAAAAAAATTTATTTTTTTAGCAATTTATATTAAATAATTTTTGTTGCGAGATATTTTTAAAACACGCAAAATCAGTAAAATATCACTTTCAGTTGGTAAATCTTTACTAAAAGTTAATCAAATTGAGATGTTCACCTACGAAGCTTAAACATAAAATAACAATCCGTTTAGCCGAATTTGCTCTACACGCGATCACAGACCGACAGACGAATTGACATCATACTAAAAACAGTTTATTCGTGTTACTGTAAAAATTTCGATATATCAAATTTGGTACGATTACAATATCTTCCATATCATATGTGATATGACACTCGGTAAAAATGTAATAATATATAAAAGTATGAACGTCACATTCTCTGGCCATAGAAAGTTTTTAAACATTAACTGTTCACGTTATATAACTGTCATCCATATTTTACCGAATATATTGCGCATTTGAAAAAGTTTCTAACTTTCAAATGTTGCTAAAAAATTCCAATGTAATATACAATAACTGTATGTCGTTACCAAACTTTCAATACGCCAAACATTCTATATGCTAACATAGTAAAATATCTTTCATAACGATATGGTCAAAATGTTCTATAAGAGGGTAGATATTCACTATAAAAAAAATTAATGTGAGACACCTTTTATTAATTTTAATTTTTTTTTGAATTTTTAATCTACTATCGTATAATACAACTTTGAATTCTTTTTGATATCTCGAGTTTCGTACCGGTGCTGCTAATGTCAACGATATGGTGAAAGTGTTCTCTGAGAGAGTATGTTATATCCACTATAAAAAAATTAATGTGAGACACCTCTTAGAAATATTTTCGCTAGTATTCGTATTATTATAGTATTCGTATATACTTTGAATTCTTTTCGATATCCCGAGTTTCATACGGGTGCTGCTATATCAACGACATTGTTAAAACGTTCTATAAGAAGGTAGATATTTACTTTTAAAAAAATTAATATGAGACATCTTTTATTATTATTTTTTTTTTTTATTTTTTTCTAATAACATGTATTGCAACTTGACTTGTATTCCGTTTTACTTTAAATTTACTTTTATTTAATATTAGTAGATTGATTTAAAAAAGTGTTAATATTATCTATATTTACATTATTTTTAAATAATAATTATATCGAGTTATATGTTATTTTATTTTTAAATACAATAAATATCTGTTACAGCGCTTGAGCGGTGATTCACCACGTTTACAGTGGTACGCGCGCGAATCGGCTGCTAGATTCACTTTCATTAAAATATAATAATATGTATGTATCAACGATAGGTGCAATCGCAAAAGCTTTATTTTTTCATATTTTTTTTTTCCAGTCTTTCTAATGGGCGTCTGTACAAGTTCTACTATAAATAATTATTATAATATTGTATTTTAACTTTCAAATATGAAATAAATGACATCTAGTTTCAAATAACCTTAAAGTGTTAGTCTTCTAACCCCGTTCTATCCATTAACTCTTGAAGCACATTTAATGAATATGCTAAAACAATTTCTAATATAGTTTGCATGTTGTTTTTAGAACGATGATTGTGTAATATATATATATATATATATATATATATATATATATATATATATATATATATATATATATATATATATTGTGACATTTAGATGAAGAAAAATATTAGATGTTAAAGTTAAATTTTATCAAAGTGTTCAAATTTTGAAATATTTTATTCATCTGATTTTTAACCTACCTGTCACCCATAATGGGCACCGGAGTCAGTTGTTTGGAGGAGAGCTGGGTCGTAGGTGGGGTTGGTAGGAACTTTATTTTGTGATGTTGGTAAATTAGGTGGGCGCCAGTCAAAGCGGAATGTTGAAGCAAAATGAGAAGCTTTCACAAATCTCAAAAAGGAACTTAACGGGATAGGGATGGATTTCATTTTTCGAGAATTTGTTTCGGAAATGCGATAAATAATTGAATAAAAAATTACTTACAATTTGTGTAAGACAGTTGTTATATTGCATGATACCAGTACAGCGTAATGTATGACGTTTGTTTGATGTCTGCTGGTTAGCGGGTGGTCTAGCTAAAGTAGGTCTTCGTCTGTGGTTTCGTCAGCGCCGAGGAGATGCCAGAATCTACAGCGCAGCAAAGCAGCGTGATCGATGATGGAGACATCAGGAGTATGATCGCCCTCGAGATCTGAATACGCCCAGCGGGCTTCGGTACGTCATAAAAAATCATCATCCAATCCATAATTACTGCTCGATTTATTGGATGGTCGAAATCTTTCAATTGGTTGATCCAAACTCGGTTTCCACAATTAACTGGTGCTGCTATACATCTGAATCTCGCTCGGACGCCGTTGAAAACCACAGCCTGGTCATCTAAACATGAGTGGGCACAGCAGATTTATCCAAAATAACATACATGATAAAATCAAACAAATCGAACTTGAAACAAAAGTCGATACAATCGAAATTACAACGATAGGCAATATTTTCATACAATATCATCAATATAACAAATTAATGCAAAGTCGAAATAATTTACAAGTTACAATTTAAATCACACAAATCATAAATCAGCTCAAGCAACGTTAATAAATTTAGCAATCAAAAGAAATATCATAGTACAAAATTTAAGCGATAACAACATGATTCAATTAGCAAACAAAATGGTAACAGCGGTATAATCTCATAATACAAAATCTAAACGGTAATAACATAGTTCAAAATCATGCAAGTAAAATTAAAGTATTTAACTAGAAACAAAAATACATAACTCAAAGAAAATTTAGCAGTACTAAAACAAAATTACTTAACAACATTTTCTAGTTAGATAAGTCAAAATTACTTGCTCACGACAAAATCTTCAATACAAAAAATAATACAATTAAAGCGATGATTTGCTACTTACGATACACAACATGTCATTCATACTACAAAAGAAAAGGGATCACGAAGAAGGAACATAGAACATGGAACAGATGGGGGTCGCGTGCGCAGGAGAGACAAAACACGAAAGTACTTCAGCCGATCTAGACAGAATGTCTTTCCCGTAATTTGTAAATCTGCAAGCCATTGAACGCGCGTGATCTTATAAGCGTAGCCCACGAAAGCAAAAAGAATTCAACGAGAATTAAACCGTGGCCACAAAAAAACTAATATCGCCGCGGCCGAACATAGCTTCTTCAGCATAGATTTATACACCGCGACAATCTAAAAATATACGACGAATAAAATATCATCACAGCCGAACATAGCTTCCTCAGCCTAAATTTAAACGCTGTGATAATAGCAAAAATAATACGATACGATAAACCAAAAAATCATTGCAACACGAACAATGGCACTAGGCCTTAAAATAACTCGTATTGCAACAATCACGAACTCTACAAAAGTTCAAACAATAAAACGCCGATACGTTTTAAACGCGAATAAAATTATCGAACGCAGTGTCGCAACACTGCAACCAAAATCATGAAGATCATAACGCGCTCTAGCACGTGGCCCGAAATTCACAAACACAGACAATGATACGCACTGAAGGACTTTCACAAACGGAAATCGGAAAGGATATCTACTAGTCTTTACGAAGAAGGAAATGAGGATTGGAACAGGAATCTGGCTGCTTCAAGGTTATTTTATCATCTCAAAATTACTAATCTTCAATTAAAATATAACGGTACAAACTCTAATAAATTGAACTCTACAAATTATAACTCAAAACAAAATAACTAATAAAATTATTCAAGAAAGAATTTGGCTTTACAAAATATAACAAAACGTAATCAAATGTAAGTTGACCATCATTGTATTCACGAGAGCAAAATTTATGTTACTAAAATAATTCAAATATCAATAAAATCTCATGAATAACAATTCAAACATAATACCAAATAACAAATTGTCAACTTACATCATTTCAAATCCAAACGAACAAATTCCATATTGAATACATACTTTTTCTCATACCGCATGGCAAATTAACCTTCAAACTATAACGACAGACACAACGAGACCAGTAGGTGATTGCTCAGAGCCGGACTGCTCACGGAAGAGAGCTAGTTTGCACAATACAAACGTATTTACGTGAATGCTAATTTCACAATCTTAAATCAATATTGCCATTTTACTAAAAAATAAATACTCTATAAAATTCAACTATTTTTTATAAAATTTGGCGAGTGACAAAAAGTGTTTTTGTCACAATATATATATATATATATATATATATATATATATATATATATATCTAAAACGAATGAAGTGATTTAATTTTCAACATTATTGAACGAAAACACTTTGGGATATCGGAAAGGGTGCCCGTACATTTGTGAGAAACATGAGATTTGCGTTAATATTCCAACGATTATTAATAGAGTTGACCGACGCGTAGTTCAAAAGGATATAGGGTTCAGATTAGATGAGAATGATTGGGGGGTTTCATGACTTTGATTGGCAATTCTATTATCAGCGAACCTTCTTATACTAATATTCTCAATTCATGTGTATTTCGCAACTTATATGTTCGTTAAGTGAAATTCAATAGTTTGTTTGTTGTTATTGTTTTAAAATTTAATAGTTTTCGTAGAATATTATTCTAACAAATTTGTTACTTAACATATTGTTTTAAAAAACAAATAAATTAGATTAGAGTAGAGTAAATATATTTTTCGTGCAAGTAAAATATATGTCATAAAATCTATAAATGAAAGAAACAAAATGTAAAAATTCACATGTTCTAAGAAAACACAGAAAAAAGACTTCTATATATATATATATATATATATATATATATATATATATATATATATATATATATATATATACCATGTACCCATAAAAGTATGGTACAAACTCCTTTCATTATGCAGAAATTAATTTCCGTTAAATATTTCTATATTGAGATTAGCAACTTTTGCTTTATCTACATTCATAATGCCTTTTTTACATAATTTAGATAAAATAAAATAGCTATTATATTTAATTAGAATTAGATTACTAAATTTTAGTTAATTTACCTATTTAAATAGATTATGTTTCCAATAATATTTCATAGAAAAAGACTGGATAAATATACGATAAACTAGAAATTAAATATAAATATAATTATCTATTTTTGAATAAAGTGTTTTATTTATTGTGAGATTCTGTGCAGAACTGTAACGTTATAGAACGTTTTGTTTATTTTTTAATAAATAAATAAAATAAATTATTCTGTAATATTATAGCTTTGTTCAGAATTTTATCATTAATATTATTAGAAAGTCGAAAATTATGCAATTGTTTTAGAGGAAACAATTAAAATATTTGAAAAATAATTACAAAGATTTTTTCTGTGTATTATTATAGAATAAAAAAAAAATGCCCTTCAATATGTTATAGAGCTATACATAATAATTTTATGATGTTATTACAAAATGATTTCATGTAAAATACAATAGAAAATTAACATACTTAAATAGTGAAAATTTCTATTAATATTATTAAGGTCAAACAATAATCTATTATAATTATTAAACTATGTAAAGCTATTAAAACATCTAGATAAACAAATGTAGAATTGACCCAAATAATCGTACGAATATAATATCCTAAACTGGACTTAAACTAATTCGAAAACTTGTAATTCCGAAACAACGCAACGCGAGAGAGGTGGCTACGTGAATGAAAACGAAACCGAAAATGGCTTGTATATAGACACACAACAAGAACAAGCAAAGGCAAACAACAACTAAAACGCACAACTTCCGTGTTCCATGTTTCTAGTTCTCCCATAGACAGTCTTACCGTTCCGGACATCACCGAATGGGATAACAGCATCTGCTGCAAGTTTAGCAGGCCCTGCAAACCTCGAGGTCTTAACCACGTAGAGTCATTATAGCCTCGTTTACCACAAGGCACCATTTCAGTATTGCGAAACGCGTTAAAGCAGGGACAATGTAAGCGAGAGAGAGAAAAGGAGAGGAGATTTTGTCTTTCTCTTAGGACATTCTTCGGGACAAATAATTTGTGCGCTGCATCCTTCCATCGATGGCCATACGCGGCTTGTAACTTTGCCACCGACGCAAATATTTGATAGACTGATGAATATGGAAATTGTTAGTGGTGCTCTATGCTCAAGCGGATTTATATTTTAATCCCTAACCTAGACTCTTCCAGTTCTGGGCTTGGCTTTGGCTTGATGCACTAGGATACTGCGCTTGTGCAAAACGAAAATGATAATATTGTCGTCGCTTGAGAATTTGTCGGATATTGGATCCAATGAATATGTACCAATGACTGTTTTACTATTTTAAATTGGATTTTATGTAGTTCGAATGTTCTTGTTGCTTTTTTTATCGTATTGATTTGGCAGTGTTGTCAATTTATAGAAAATAAATGTTATTGCTAAATACTAAGAAAATGGCACTACAAACACCGAGGTTGATTCAGGGTGGGAATGAGAGTAGGAAGCTGGTTTGGAATGATGCAAACATATAACTTATAAATAATTATATTTACTAAAAATTATGCAAATAATTATAATTATGACTACTATTTGTATATTTTTTCCTGAGTATGTCAATTTTGAATTAAAATTTATACAAAACTGTATTCTAGAACCTACACTGTAAACAATTTTGTAAATTTACATATATTTTTGTAGTAAAAATTACTATAAAATTATACTACTACTTAATATGACTTAACTTCATTAATTTTGGAAATTTACAGAAAAATAAAAAAAAAAACAAATTTACATACAGACACATGTAATAATTTTAGTAATATGTAATATCATAAAAAAAACATGGATTTTGTAGTTATATATATAATTTTATATAATTGTAAATAATTTGTTACAATTTGGTTTTACAATTTTACAATTGTAATTGTAATTTTTTAATTAATAACTAGTAACTTAAGTAATTGCGATAATTAATAAACAAAATTAAAAAATTTAAATTAAATTTAATTAAATTCTTAATTTATTGCGATAATTTTTTTTTTTTTTTTTTGTTGCAATGGGGTCGTTGCGCTCATTTTTTTTATTTTTTTAATGAAAAATATATATTTAGACAATTACATATATATATAGATATTAATGTTAAATTATTTGTATTTAATTAGAAAAAAATTATTGAAGTCGAAGGTCAAATTCAAATTTTGAAATTTGTGACGTCAACCATTCTAGAGTACCATCTTGTGGCTAAATCAAAAACTAGTCGATTCTATTAGCAATATCAAAAACATATACTTCGGCTAACGCCTCCGATACCTATAATAATAATATATATAATAATAAATAAATATGTAATTATAATAATAATAATAAAATGTATAATAATAATAAAATATATAATAATAATAATAAAATATATATAATGTCCACTATTACATTATTAATATCAAGTGCACTTTTAACAAAAGCAACACTATACCAGTAGCTGTCATTTGACATTTCTAATAAGTTGTGTGCGATAGAAAGAGATAAATACAGATATCTGACAATAGGTTGTCCTTGTCTAATCTGAAAAAGGTTGACGTCATAAGCGTTGTGGAGATTCTGTGGCGCGTAAAAAACGCTATTTTTCCTAATTTTTTTTAAAAATACTGTAATCGTTTTTGAATTAAAAAAATGTGTTTTGGCCTTGTTTTTATATAATCTTTTAATATTTATTATTGAAAATAGTAAATTTGATTGAGCGCAACGACCCCATTATCATTTATGTGCAATAATATATATTTTTTATGTAATAATACATTAAAATATATAAATATTTTACATATAAAGTAAATTAGTTTTACATAATTGTTTGTTAAATATTACATGCTATGTAATATTAAGTTCTAACTAAAATTACATAATAATCCGAGGTATTTTTTTACCCATAACTTTTATTGTAAAATTATAGAAAAACTTTTTACAGTGTAAAATAAAATAATATTTGCAATTAAACCGAAAACAGGAACGATTTAAAATAAATTACTATCAATTTTTCAATCCGAACAATTGAATAACTATATAAAATATTTTTTCCCGAACCAGTAAATGGGATGATATATTTATTTTTTTATTTTTATTATACCACCCACGCATCCATACATACATACATAGCTTATATAGAATTTTTTTTTGCCTTATCTCTATATATTATTTATTGTTGTAATCTTTCTCTTAAGACTTCGTTTTCGTTTTCTTCCCGTATATGTAACAGAAATGTTGGGGCCATAGTATAGACACTATCTTTGACGCATCCATGCGTAAAATATCGCGGGGTCGGGCAAACTGATATTCCATGTAAATAAGATTTGTGGTCTGTTTTCCGTATATTACCTGACGGCTTGTGTTTTACACTCATATATTCTGACAACGCTTGCTTGATTATGTAGATAACCTCCCTAGAATCACTTTACCTCAGTTTTGCTTCCTTCATATATTCATAACATTTTTTTTTTCTTTTCTTCAAGCGTATTAAAATATTGATATTGCTAGTGTAGAATGAGGTTATTATTTTACTAGAAAAATTTTATTTTTTATTATTATTAACTAGTAGTTAGATAAATCTTTTTTTTTATTATTATTAAATAAACAATTTTTAATTATATAATGTAATATAGGACATTTGAACAAATAAATGTTCGTATTGTCTTGTGAAATTTAATATAATAACACTCAAAAATATTGAGATTTTAAATTTATTATCCCCAAATATTTCACAATGATAATCAGTCATTGAATCGGCTGTTAGGCTATGCATCAATGACTGGCCAGTTTTAACCGTAGACACGTGTTTCGGTCTTTAGGACCTCATCAGTACGGTGCTCTGATCAGTCGCTGAAAGGCGACTGATACCGGTGTTAGTTCTGGCTGCCTTATATGGCAAGTACTTTGAACAACTAACGGCGAGTAATAAATAAATACCACCAACGCCATCTACACAATAATGCGATAAGCAAGTATAATATAATGTAATATAGGACATTTGAACAAATAAATGTTCGTATTGTCTTGTGAAATTTAATATAATAACACTCAAAAATATTGAGATTTTAAATTTATTATCCCCAAATATTTCACAATGATATTATTAATATTTAATTAGTAATATTAATTAATATTATTAATATTTAATTAGTTTTGAATGAGCAAAATTCAGTTCTCTTGATATTATTTTTTTAAATACAGATATGCTTAATCTAACTGGAGTGTATGATTAGTTAGTATGTTTCACTACACTGTAAAAAAATATTAGCGAAATTACAGACAAATATGTAGTAGTAAATTTTTACTACAAAAATTTTACCATAAATATTCTACATTTCTACCTGAAAATTCTCTAATTTGCACATAATTCATAATAATCTCGTAAAGTAAGTAAAAATGTCCAAATAACATTGTTTACTTTCTGCAAATTACATCACATATTTAATATAGAATTAACTTCTTAAATTATGTAAAAATTACAGCATATTACAGACATATTAATATTTCAAATAATTCATAAAAATATTGAGACTTACAATTAGTACATATTTTTTGCAATACTAATAAAATATTTTAATTGTAATTCATTCATTTCAAAATACATACATCCTTTATAGATAAATTTAGAAATGTATGTAATTATACCAACATTAATATTACAGAACTGAACAAATTTTAGCTATTTATGGAAAATTCTTAACAGCCAATTTACCGAAGTTCTGTAAATTTGCTAAAAGAAACTTTACTAAAAACACTGTAATATTATATACATATGTTCTCTTCCATTCCATTGGTAATATCATATTACATAATGTTTGTAACAGTTTTGATATTATGTAATTTTAAACAATTATGTCAAATTACAGCAGTTGAGTAATTGTACTTCATGGTTTGTAGGTAAAATTACATTATTTTTTACGAGTGTAGCCAGGGCGCATTCAGTGTAGAAATGTAACATTTTTACTTATCAATTTACTTATACAGCTCATTTGACACACACACACACACACGCACACAAAAACTAAATTTTAACACAAACTATATAAAACAAAGAAAAAAGTCACACTACTAAAATAAAATCAATTACATTCAGTGGAACGTAAAAAAAATCTTATCGAAGTGAATAAAATGTAAGGCAAAACTTTGAGAGACAGCAAAGTGAATCAAAACACTGAATAAAATCTTTATACGATGACGCGTCTGTGCTTTGCAGTAAAAAAAAGCTTCCATTCTAAAGTTATCGGGTAGTCTATTCGGTATTCCTGGGTACCGATTCTCGAATTATTGTATATTTTATGAAATGAGATGAAATATTTCACTTCATTTTAAAATCATTTTACTGATTTTTTTTTTAACAGTATTCTCGAGTGTATATGAAATTAATAAAAGTCATGGTATGTACTGTCTTGGTTATACATACTAGATGCGCGCGCATTAGTTTTATGTCAAAATTTAGTTTAGAAATAAATTATAAGATAAATGATACTTATCGTAGGGTGTGTGGTGTATTCGTAACTAAGAGGAATCGGGTTCGAAATAGAGTAGTGTATGATGAGTGTGACATTGAAAAAAAAAATGTTATAAAAGTCGGTGTTAGTCAGTTCAAATGATTCGGTCATCTTGAGCGAATATCTAATGAACGTTGGTTAAAAGAATCTAGAAAGTTTCTAAGTAATAGGAATAGAAGAGCATGTATGAGAGGTATGTATGTATAAAAATGGAAAATAGTTTTTAGTTACATATGTGACGACTGTACGACTTGCAGTTTCGAATAAGTATCTAAATGAACAATATCACGAAACAAGTATTGTTTCTATGTTTTGTTTATTTACTGTAAATGTAATTTGTATCATTTTTCCTACTTAAGATGTACGTTGATTTCGTCGAGACATCGATTATTACATACATACATACACACACAATCACGCCATGTACCCAAAAGGGTGTGGCACAAATTCTTTTCATCATCCCGAAATCAGTCGTCTCTAAACATTTCTATCCAAACAAGCAACTTTCGATTATTAATAAATATTAATGCAGAACTATAACTTAAAACCGTTATATTTTAATATAATGAGTTTTGAATTATTTGTTTTACTATGTTAAGACATTAAAATGTCAGAGTTTCATAGTATCAGCAGTTAAAATTATCTTTAAATAAGTCTCAAATCTCTGCTGCTATTTGTAACAGAGATATAACTATAACCATAAACCCTCCTGCCGACACACACCTAATAGCTACCACCAGTCGACTTGCTTACAACTCGGTAATAAATAGCGTTGTGATTTCAGGTTGAAACGAAACATTACTGTCTCTAGAAGTGTATTTAGATACAGTTGCACAATGTCGTCTCTTCTTATTGTTAGTACAAGGATAGTTACTACATTAGTTGCCCTATTTTAACAAGGTTTGCTTTTTATTGTTAGTATCCGGTTAAATGTTTCGACATGGACAATGTTTTGACGAAAGAACAACAATCTCAAAGACTGATTAGAAATTTTATTTGTACTAATTACATTTGGCTGGTATTATAAGCTTGATTTTCGGGTGTTTTAGTTTATTTGTTTAGTTCTGCTCTTATGAAAGCTATATTGTTTTAAAACTAATATTAGTTAAAACTAATTTTGAAACCAAGCTTGTAATACGGGCCATGTGTTGCAGTTTTTGTGCGAAAATTGTATATTTTTTCTCAATATAATAAAAAATTGTAAATTTACGATAAGAATAAGATAAAATTTTTATAGAATTTTATGTTAATTAAATTAATTGTAATTAATATTTATGATCTGGTTACTTATTTTGTTATCTAGTAGTTTGTTTTTATGTTCAGTTTATTTACTCTAAATGTTTTTTTTTCCTGATAAAGACGAATGTTGAGTTCGTCGAAACGTCGGTTATAAATAAATATTAATACAGAACTAGAATCTAAAGCTGTTTTATTTTAAAGTAATGGTTTTTTTTTTGTAATAGGTAAAATGATTTTTATTTAAATAAATTCTATGGCTAAATAAGAAAACTATACATCGTTGAATTCAACGAATTATATTTTTTTTTCAAAATGAAAATATTATATTATAAATATATTCTAATAATATTTTTTCTTTGTTTTAGGTAAGTAACATTTATCAACACTTTTCCACATTATCTATAAATCGTAAGTAAAATATGTTTATTTAATAGAAAATTTTATTTATTAATTGTAGCATTCTAACATTTCTATTGTTAATTATTTAACAATAAATTAAAAACAATCTATTCTATATTGTATTAAAGTCCCAGATATTAAAATCATAATTATAGTGACAGTAATTACTTTGTAATATAATACAATAATACAAATTTAATAAGCAAATTATGTTTAAAATTTCACAAAATATATCATGTATACTATAATATTGTATTTTAAACATATTTGGGTTATTATGCATATCGTTATATTATAATTTGTATTCAATGGCGTAGTAAATGCTTTCTCTAGGGGGCACAGAATTTCATAACATAAAATTATCAATTACAATATGTATATGTATTTTTAACTGGCCGTTATATCACAATATGATATAAGTGAAATATTGTAATCATACGAAATTTGATATATCGAGATTTTTTACAGATAAGCACGAATTGGACTTATATTAACACGAATCAACTGTTTTTAGGGTAGACATGTGTAGAGCAAATTCAGCTGAACGTATTGTTATATATTTAAGCGTCATAGGTGAATATTTCAGTTTGATCAACGTTTGGGAAAGATCTGCTAGTCGGAAGTGGTAATTTACTGTTGTAATTTTTATGTGTTTTACGAATATTTATTTAACAAAAATTGCTAAACAAGTTTTAACTAACAACTTTTATTTGGAACATTTTTCGATACGACAAAATAATTTTTAATAGTTTTTCATATTTTTATGATATATGTAATTCTGTAAATAGGTGGCATATCTATGTCAAGACAGTTTTGTTTTTAGTTACCGTGACATTTTCTTTACTATGATGACGGTCGGTACTGTGGTGGCCACAGCAGATTTTTTTAAATATTGTTTCGTACAACAACTTTTCACACATTGATTTATTTGTGTTTCTGTTTTTGCCCTTTTGAAATTAAAATTGTAACTGCGTCATTGTGCATATGAAACATTATTATGCATTTTATTTTAGGTTAATTTGTGTGGTAGGCATATTTGATGTGATTCCATAAACAAAATAATATACAAAACAATTATATAACGTTTGATTTTGATTTATTTAGTATTATGTGCATTTATTCACAGAGAATATGTTGCTTGATATGTTTATGACATTTGTTTTTTCCACCCTTATCGAGTATTGCATTACACATAAACGAATTTGTCATTTTGTATTTTTAGATTATTTTTGTAATTATGTATAATTTTGTTTTGAGCACATTGCATTTTAATTAATGCTTATTAACTAGTACGAAATTCAAGCTGACTGAAAAAGCAGATTTAATCATTGGTTTCAAATTTAGCTGGGTTTGTGATTTAAGCTGATTATTTTAAGATTAAATTAAGGAATGATCATGCCTTTCTGACTTTGTTATTAGTTCTTCGATAACAGATGATTATTTGTCTTATTGTTGATCTTCAGTTATTTAATAGATGTTATGTAATATATAGATTATATGTTTTTATTCTAAATTATTTTAATAAAACAGTAAATTTGTTAGTTAAAACAATTTTTGGATTAAGGTTTATTAATTAAAACTAATTAACACTAACGTTTATCAGAGCAAAAACTAACATATAAAAACAAATAACTATACTGTAAATTTACAACAAAGTGTATTTTTACAATCATCTTTTTTTAATGTAATTTTGATATTACCTACGCTATTGAAAATTTATGTAAAAAATTTAATTTTGCAAATTTTTTTTTATAAAAAATTAGTAATATATTTTAAATAAATAAACTATGTTAGACATTGTTTATATAATTTTTTCAGTATTTGGTAGTAAATTTTACCGAGTGCAACGTACCCATTATATCTAAATATATAAAACTGCTTTAGATTAATGTTCGTTCTGTATTAATATTTATTAATAATTGACATTTCGATGAACTCAACGTTTATCTTTATTATTTGAGTTTCATCGAAACCTACATCGAAATCTACATCAATATTTCACTGAAAAATGTAAAAATATTATATACAATTACACTTCAGTATATCGTATTTATGTGAGTACTACTTCTTCTATATAAACGCGAATCAACCATAATAACTCACTTGGTAATGTTTTATGGTTTATCTTTGTTTTAACAAGTGCTCGCGATTTTGATTCTGATGCTAGTTTTTTTTTCTTTTCCACTTTGCTCTGGCGCTGGCTTGTTGTGTCCGTTTTTATTTCAACCACCGTAAAATATAAAATTTAACGAGATTCCAATCTTGCTGACTCAAGAAAAAAGCAAGATCAAACCCTCTCCCCCACCCCCTTGATTGCAAATGCGCACATTTTCTTTTGTACTTTTTTTACTTTCGACCATTAGAGGGTTAACCGATATTTTTATTCGGTAAGTTATAACTCTTCTTGTCGGTTAGAATTTTTAGATAATTTATTATCACTTTCGAGGTTTTTGCTGGTTGGTTGTGACGGGATATAGTACCTCTTCTTCCGAAATCGTAACGCGGGATGGGTCACTCATATTATTGATTAAAAGCTTCACTTAGATATAGTTGGATAGTTGAAAAACTGCATTTTTGTATTGCAATTTTATGACGGTTTTTACTGTAAATCGAGTGACATTTTTATTTATTTTTCTCTAACATATCCCGAGTAAAATAACAAAAGGTTTTTATGTTTTCAAACCATTTTTAAAGTTTGATGATATGTTAAATTTTTATGTATAAATTTAGTTTTATAGCTTTTTTTATTCTATGATATAAAATTAAAATTATTAACTATTAAAATAAAACGGCTTTAAATTATAGTTCTTTATTCATTTTTATTAATAATCGATTTTTTACGAACTCAATGTACGTATATATATATATATACAGTGTGTCCCAGGATTGATGTTACAAGAGGTGTAATGGACTAAAAATTTTTGAATTTCATTTCAAGATTCTGGAATTAAGCCCTGCTTGGCGTGAAACGAATTTTAAGAATTTTTTCGTTTTTTGAAAAACAAAATGGCCGTGACGGTGAAGCAAGAACTATTTTCTTTTCAGGTAAAGTACCCTTTTTGTTTAGGATACGACAAAATTTTATTAAGAAAAGTTGTTTATAATGACAAATCATGGCCGTATACCAAACTTCAGGACGATCTACCTACTTTCATTAAACTGTCTGTTTTAGATTGAACAAAATAAATTGTAGGTATCTATTAATTTATTAAAATTTTTATTTGTAGACCATTGAACGAAACAAATAGTATTTACAACAAATTTAACTTACAAAACGTAACACACGATTGTACTGCAATAAATTATCTATTCAAAGCAACCTCCATCATTTTCTGCACATCTTTCTATGCGACGTCTGAATCCTATGAAACTGTTCCGAATTTCCTCTATGTGTATTTGTGTTACTGCGTTTCTTATCCTTTCTTTTAGGATTTCTCTACTGTTGGGTATTGGTTGAGAGTAAACCAGTTGTTTGAGACGACCCCATAAAAAGAAATCTAATATGGTGAGGTCGGGCGACCTTGGAGGCCACTCAATTGAACCATTTCTAGCTATCCACTTTTCTGAGAACACAGAATTTAGCCACTCAGCTACGCGTGCTGTCGAATGTGCAGGGCATCCGTCTTGCTGGAAATACATTGATTGTCTTTCTGTTAGCGGCAAGTCATCTAAGTAGTCTTCCCTGAACTTTTCAAGTAGCTGTAGATAAACATTTTGATTTAACCGTCCCTCTATGAAGAAAGGTCCAATTATGCCAAAACGATATGAAACAGCACACCACACATTCACTTTTTGATAATACTGTCTTCTACAGTTGATCCGAAAGTTTGGATTTTCTGTAGACCAGTAGCGACAATTTTGAGAGGAAACAACGCCATTGGTAGTAAAAGTTGCTTCGTCTGAGAATACAATGTTTTTATAAAAATTTCGTTCTTGAAGACATTGCTCCCCGATGGTAAGACAAAATAATAATCTACGGCCTTCATCACCTTCTTCGAGAGTGTGCACAAATTTTGGTTTGAATGCCTTTACATTGGTCGACTTATAAATTCTTTGCAGTTCTGATTTACTAATATCGAGATTACGCGAACGTTCCCTTAATGATAGTCTGGGATGTTCATCCACCGAATCAAGGGCAAGAACAGTTGCGGTATCATTTTCGTCATATTTCTTTCTTTCTTTCTTAACGTTACCAACGCTGCCAGTTGCAAGAAATTTTTTAACTATTCGCATGGCAGTCATACGTGTAAGATTGGTGTTGGGAAATTTCTCGTTAAACCGCTGCACCACTACTCTTAGGGCAGTTTGTCCAAGCCCGTAACACTGAACAACGTAAATTCTCTGTTGTAACGATAACATAATCTAGCAGTAATTATACTTTGAACTAAAGGCAGTTACTACAAATTGCAATCTGACAGTACTTGAGATTATACTCAACGATTGTTTTTTCATGGCCTCCCATTGTTATTTTCTTTATTTCACGCCGTTTGGTGTAAATTCCGAATTCGCAGATAACGCTGAGTAATTTTTAATAAATTTATTGCACATCAATGATATTATTAAGCTTCGTAAGTTAAATTTGTTGTAAATACTATTTGTTTCGTTCAATGGTCTACAAATAAAAATTTTAATAAATTAATAGATACCTACAATTTATTTTGTTCAATCTAAAACAGACAGTTTAACGAAAGTAGGTAGATCGTCCTGAAGTTTGGTATACGGCCATGATTTGTCATTATAAACAACTTTTCTTAATAAAATTTTGTCGTATCCTAAACAAAAAGGGTACTTTACCTGAAAAGAAAATAGTTCTTGCTTCACCATCACGGCCATTTTGTTTTTCAAAAAACGAAAAAATTCTTAAAATTTGTTTCACGCCAAGCAGGGCTTAATTCCAGAATCTTGAAATGAAATTCAAAAAATTTTAGTCCATTACACCTCTTGTAACATCAATCCTGGGACACACTGTATATATATATATATATATATCAACTCTAGCTACAACCAAGTTTATAATACCTTTCATACATGCTTTTCTATTTCTACTACTTGAAAACACTCGCTCACGCAAGCCAGTCCCTCAATCGTACCACTTCATCTACTCACGCAAACGTATCATTCACATATAATCTTTTAACTAAACGTTTATTTATAAAAAAAATTCGGTCTAATTTTATGGCTTTATTCTGAATATGATGGATAGAATACAAAATACAAGTATTTTAATTTAGTGAAATGTTAGGAAATTTAACACGCTTACACCGTGTACACATTCGTTCGGTAATTGTTTAAGTTTGAGTTGGAAAGTGTAGTGGGTGAGTTTTAAGTCTGTATTAAGCGCAGTAGGGGGCGGGGGCAGTCCACAGAGGAATCGTGGGGTGCCAAAGTATGAAGTACTCATGGCGAAGAACGACAAGCATTCTTCAACAAACTAGTGCAATATTCATAGTTCTAGAAGTATGTTCTTGTTAACGAAACATAGTTTCACTTTTGATGTTTCTACTGGGCTTGCTAGCTAGCTAGTAGCTTCTACTAACGTTTGTGTCCTACGCATTTTTACTTTAAGGATATTGGAAGGATATTGTGTCAGTTCTTGCTTATGTAAAATTTTGTTGTTGTAGCAAAATTGAAAAAATTTAATATTGAATTTGTACGTGACTAACTTATTCAAATTTATTTTAGAAGTAAATGTATTTACTCTATAGATTTATCGTATTATACAAAAAAATAAATATAAATAGTTATTTAAAATCTTTGAAATAACATTTATTTTTACATACATACACAATTACGCCATGTAACCAAAAGACTGTGACACAAACTCTTTTCACTATCCCGAAATCAGTTTCTTCCCTATTCGGATAAGCAACTTTAGCTTTATTCACATTCATGATACGTCTCATACATGCGCTTTTATTCCTAATACTTTGAAACATTCGCTCACGCAAACCACTCTCTCAATCATATCACTGCAACTACTTACTGGACGTCCACGCAAACGTACAATCTTCATTAGATATTCGCTTAAGATGACCGAACCATTTTGACTGATTAATACCAACTTTTAGGGAAATAAAATTTATTTGCGAAATAAATTGATTATGTACATACGTACCGAAACATCAAAATTTATACAGAATCAAAACTTAAAGCTTTATTATTTTAATATAACGAGTTCTGAAAGATTTTTCTCTGTGTTAAATTTATTTATCGTTTATGAAACTAGGTTTTACATTAACAAAAGAGCAAAACTGAAAAGTTATATATATATATATATATATATATATACGAGTATATATATATATATATATATATATATATATATATATATATATATATATATCAAATTACAATCTTGATGTTACTAATTTTTACGTGAAATGTATATGAAAAAGTGCTTTTTTTTGCTTTAAAATAAATTTTTACTTCTGCCTCTTATCAAATATGAATAGTATTACTATTTTAGATTTTTTTATATCTAATATTATGAAATAAATAAACTGAGTAAAATTGCTTAATAAGTAATTTTAAGTAAACGTCAAAAGTACTTTCGACAAAAATCACTTTTAAAAGTGAGGTGAGAATACGGGTCTTTGTATTTATTTCTATCAAATTAAAAATTTATTGTTTATCTCGTTTCGTTACGTACCGTGTCTAACAGTTCCGTGCACCGGACATGTTTTGCGAAGTAACAACAACAACAATATTACTTAGAGTTCATTGGACAGTTTCTATTTTGTTGTGTGTGAAGTTTTCGGTAAAGTTACGTTGTCCATCGGCAAACATTGACTTACTTGTTTTCCGTTAACAACCGTATAAAGTAGGAAAGTCTTTGCCAATTCATGCTTATGTTGAACATTTTTTGGTCAGTTTAGAGTTGGCTTTATTTTGCGGTATTGTGATTCTTCAGCATATTGTTTTTAAGTCTGAAATTGAACCAAACGAATCGGTTGATCTTTTTCAGAATAACTAGTTGCATTCCCGTACATGGTTCTTGAAAGTTTAAATTTGACACTTTTAATAAAACTGTTTTAGGTTCAAGTTCTATATTAAAATTTATTTATAATCAACGTTTCGACGAAACTCAACGCTCATCTTTATCAGGAAAAAACTGATACAAATGATATTACAGTAAATAACAGAACATATAGAAACAAGTTAGTAGCTAACAAATAAGTGTCTAGATTATAATGTTTTATAGATTTTTAATTAATGGAAGTCAAATTTTGTTGGGTACTAGGAGAATCTTTTGTGAAAATTTTATTAAAATGGGATAAATATGCCACAACATAAAAAATTTAGTATACCACTTTTCCTTGCAGTCAAAGTGGTAAAAAATAATACTTACGAAATTTATAATTTACTGAATAACTCAAGTAGTTTTAAACATATTTTTTTCTGAAAAGATATATATATTTTAAACTTGATTTTTAATCAAACAACAACTTGTGAAACCTTATAAGAAAAGTATATTTTAATAATCTTACAAAACTATTTTTTTTTTGTAAACTTTACAAGTTTATATATTTTTTCTTTTAGCTAGAAATATTTCATAGCACAAAATTTTATTTAACTAGAGGCGGTAAAAAGAACAAAACAAAGCGAAAAAGTACTTGTAACCATGTAACCATCGACTCTTTCCACTTTCCAATTTTTCTCCAGTAGACTTGGTGCGCTTGGCAGTCACAGAACCGCGGTAAATATAATTTATTTGATTTTTGCAGCGTTTCGAATTGTACCGCAAACCGGGAGCACAAAAATTCCGATTCAAACCGGTACAGATGATTAGTCATATTTTTATTCTCTATCGGTTTGATTAAATTGATCCACGTTACCGGTATTCTTTCGTACTTTTACTCGTTTTTTTGCAAAATTTTTTTTTTCTTTATTTACGTTCTGTTATGACAGATAAAGGTAGAAGATTTCAACGTTATTTTTTTTAGCTTTCTCTACATTTTTATTTGACGTTAAATAAATATTGCTTAGCAAATAATAGCTAATAATGTTTGCTTTTTAAATTGATGGTAATGTTAACGTCATTATAAATTAATGATGTGAGTTTTGAAATTGTTACTCATAACAAAGTAAATTATTTATTGAAATATATTTTTTTTAAATATATTTTACTCTATGACGAAAAATAATAGAATAGATTTTTTTTAAATAGTTGATATAAAAGAATTTAGTTGTTAATAAATAATTAATAAAAAAATAGTCTACTTGTGAAATTCTAACATGAGCCGGAATATTTGAGCGCTGAAAATTTTAACCGTGTTGTTACTGTTGCAAAAATATACCAAATGCAACGTTAAATTTTACAAAAGGAAACATGTGCATAGAAAAGCTGGCTCATGTAGAAAAATGAATAAATAACTAGCTTACGTGGTAGACGAAAGGCAACTGAATTACGACGCTTAGAAAAAGTAAAAAAATAGTCAAGCAAGGGGCTATATAAAATATTAAACTACAAACATACTGCGTCCATCGTTTATGCTGTGATAAGCTCGATTTCCACGCTTTCCCGAGTTTTCTCATTGTTAAACAGCCATATTTCAGTTTTTTCCCTTTTCCTCTGGAAAGAAAACGCATGGCTGAAAGATAGGAGAAGAGAAAGAAGAAATGAATTTCAAGATGAAAAACTGTCCGTCAAATAGATTGGGTGTCAAATGTTCGACTTAAATTTTTACGCTGATTTTGTTTCACATATATTTTGATGATTGTGAAAACATATATATATATATATATATATATATATATATATACATATATATATATATAATATATATATATATATATATATATATATATATATATGGGTCATTCCATGTGAAATCGGCCAAAAAAATGTCGACCCCTTCCGATTTGTCTGAAAATGCGCATACTTATTCATTTTCATCTAAAAGTAAGTAAGGAAATATTTATTTGGCTTAATTTACCGTATTTTAATTTTAATTTAATATTTTTATATATGGCTATTTTTTGCCCTCCCCACAGATCCTTCGAAATAAAATTCTATATTAATTCTACAATTATTTCAAGAAAAACAAATGCATTATATTATGAAATAGCTAACTTCAAGCTATTTATTTCAGCTATTGGTAACAATTTTTATCGGAACTGTGGAGAGTTATGCGGGGAAATGTGAAAATCCCCCTTTTTTTTCAAATTTTTTTTTCTCAAATACTCCATCTCAGAATTTGCTTGAATTTTGGCAAACTGAAGAAGAAGAATTATATTTTAAGGCACAAAAACTTTCAGGATGGCTTTTTGAGTTTAAAAAAAGATATTCGACTTTAAATTTGGCTTACGGTTTTTCCAAATGTGGTCGTCATGACCCAAAACAATCTTGTCATTTCATTAATAATTTTGTGGACTTTATAGTTAAAAATATACCTAAATAAGAGGAAAATGACTAAATTGGTATGGTACCTCAAACTTTGTATAAATTATTTACTTTGTAAATAAAATACGTATATCAATACGCTTTAAAAATTTAAAAAAAAATGCTCTCAAATATTTGTTCATTGTAAGCTTTATTTCTAAGTACTTGTTAACTAATTAATTTTTGTTTTTTTTATGTTTATTTGTTTATAGATGAGGCTGTCAATAAATATTAATGTCACGTTTATCAGGTTCGTTAGCAAATATAAACACGCTGATTTATTTAATAATGATTAAATAATAAGTTTATTATAGAAAGTAAATATAAGATTAATAATATTTATATCACTACTGAAAACTGAGTAAGATTACAAATTAAATATTTAACAGTATTTATAATAAGATATTTTACAAATTCTGATTTAAATATTTTTTACAGAAGCAGGAAAAGAAAGAAGGCTGGAGAGTTAGTCAATCAGTGAATAATTGATTACCGGGTGAACATTGTTGTGAATTCAGCTTTATTGTTAGACAGCTGTTACTTAAATTATTCGCGGGTAGTGATATAAATTCTGATATTAGAATAAGTTAAATACATTATCCATTTATTTCGTTATATTTTATATATTATATATACTATATATATATTCTATATAAAACGTAGTTTTATTTAGAATACTCTTGTGTATTATTAATCTTATATTTACTTTCTATAATAAACTTATTATTTAATCATTATTAAATAAATCAGCGTGTTTATATTTGCTAACGAACCTGATAAACGTGACATTAATATTTATTGACAGCCTCATCCATAAACAAATAAACATAAAAAAGACAAAAATTAATTAGTAAACAAGTACTTAGAAATAAAGCTTACAATGAACAAATATTTGAGAGCAATTTTTTTTAAATTTTTAAAGCGTATTGATATACGTATTTTATTTACAAAGTAAATAATTTATACAAAGTTTGAGGTACCATACCAATTTAGTCATTTTCCTCTTATTTAGGTATATTTTTAACTATAAAGTCCACAAAATTATTAATGAAATGACAAGATTGTTTTGGGTCATGACGACCACATTTGGAAAAACCGTAAGCCAAATTTAAAGTCGAATATCTTTTTTTAAACTCAAAAAGCCATCCTGAAAGTTTTTGTGCCTTAAAATATAATTCTTCTTCTTCAGTTTGCCAAAATTCAAGCAAATTCTGAGATGGAGTATTTGAGAAAAAAAAATTTTAAAAAAAAGGGGGATTTTCACATTTCCCCGCATAACTCTCCACAGTTCCGATAAAAATCGTTACCAATAGCTGAAATAAATAGCTTGAAGTTAGCTATTTCATAATATAATGCATTTGTTTTTCTTGAAATAATTGTAGAATTAATATAGAATTTTATTTCGAAGGATCTGTGGGGAGGGCAAAAAATAGCCATATATAAAAATATTAAATTAAAATTAAAATACGGTAAATTAAGCCAAATAAATATTTCCTTACTTACTTTTAGATGAAAATGAATAAGTATGCGCATTTTCAGACAAATCGGAGGGGGTCGACATTTTTTTGGCCGATTTTACATGGAATGACCCATATATACCGGGTGTCTACTTTTTTTTGTTACATAGGGAATAAAATGCTAAAATTTTCATTTGGTGATAAATTTTCCCCTAATTATTATAGAACAAAAGTACAAATACAAAAGTTGTTTAGAATTCAAAAATGCATCAAATGATGCCAAATTTATCAATATAGGATGTTCTGATCAAGAATTAGAAGCAAATTAAAATTTCCATTTTTGCGCTCTTTACATCAAAGTGCCACGGAAATTAAACAAATAATTTCATTTCTTCTGGAGTTTGAGTTTGACAGATCGTATTTATTTTATTGTTACGTTCTGTATTATTATTATTATTATTATTATTATTATTATTGAAAATAATGAATAAACTTAATGTAAATGTAAACTTACATAAAATATACATATTTTATATTCATATTATGTGAAAATTTTACTGAGACATCTGTAAATTTATATATTAAACTAGGGTAAATCAGTTATCGAATTCTTTTTACAGCTATTAAGTATAAAAAGTATTAAGTATTTATTATTTATTACAATGAAAGGGTATTTTACTCGGCTGTACACTACGTACTAGCTGTGGTTTTAAATTGTGAATGTCTCCATTATAATTTTAAGTAATTGTTTAATTTATTTATTAACTTCAAGTTATAAAAACAATACATTTGAATTAGATGACTGGCATTATGCCTAATATATTTATTATAATAATTTAAACTTATCCCTGAGGATGCTGTAAGTTGTGCAGTGAAACGTCGGATAAGAGTTTAATAAATAGTAAATAGCTGAACTCCGTAAAACTTTCTTTATTTATTACAATATTCAATATACCTATAAAACAGAAAAATTCATGAATACAAGATATAGGAGAACAAAAACGAAACTAACAATTTAAATTAAATGTTCAAATAAATCGCCATTAACTGCCAAACAATAACCTAATCTGTTATAAAATTCGTGACGTACAGAGCTTAATTGTGTTTGTGTTATATTATTGCACTATTCAACAATGGCATTTTTCAAATCAACAAGATTTTTGATATGTCGTTTATAAATTTTCTCCTTCAAATATGGCCATAAAAAGAAATCGCACGGTGCTAAATCGGGCGATCTAGCTGGCCAATTAATTGGACCACCTCTACCAATCCATGAATTTGGAAAACATTGATCCAAATATAATTTAATGTTGCAGCTGTAATGTGCCGGACATCCGTCTTGTTGATACCAGACAACATTATCTTGAGTTGCACACTCTTCTAACTGCGGACCAATATGATTTTGCAACATATCCAAATATTTTTCGTTGTTTAAATTATTTTCAATAAAAAATGGCCCAATTATACACCTGCCAAAAATTCCAGCCCATACATTAACTTTTTCTGGATATTGGGTACGTGTTGCTACCATTAAATGAGGATTTGTTTGGCTCCATATTCTAAAGTTTTGTGTATTAGGTTCGCCGTGTAAAGTAAACGTAGACCCGTCAGTAAAACAAATAGATTTCAAGAAGTTTCTGTCTAAATTGGATTTTTCCATAATAATGTTACTAAATTCGCTTCTAGCCATTTTATCCGCTTCAAATATCTCTTGGTGCGTGGAATATTTATAAGAATGATATTTTTCATTTTTTAGTACCTTATGTATTGTTGAAGGATGCAAATTTAATTCAGCACCAAGTTGACGCACACTAACATTTGGGTTTTCCGTTACACACAAAAGTATATTCAATGTATTTTCTTTAATTGCATTTTGATTTAAATTCTCCTCCTGATCTTCTGCGTTGATTTTTCTACAATTTTTACAACGTTTTAACACACTTCCAGTTTCTTCGAATTGTTTAATTATCCTACGAATAGTCATAGCGGAAGGTATGGGACGGTTTTCAAAGAAAGCGCTGAATAAATCTCTTACTCGTCGTATCGAATTTCCAGTAAAATACCATTTTACGCACTGAACTTTTTCATTTACCTTAAGTTTATTCATTATTTTCAATAATAATGATAATAATACAGAACGTAACAATAAAATAAATACGATCTGTCAAACTCAAACTCCAGAAGAAATGAAATTATTTGTTTAATTTCCATGGCACTTTGATGTAAAGAGCGCAAAAATGGAAATTTTAATTTGCTTCTAATTCTTGATCGGAACATCCTATATTGATAAATTTGGCATCATTTGATGCATTTTTGAATTCTAAACAACTTTTGTATTTGTACTTTTGTTCTATAATAATTAGGGGAAAATTTATCACCAAATGAAAATTTTAGCATTGTATTCCCTATGTAACAAAAAAAAAGTAGACACCCGGTATATATATATATGTAAATGACATAATAGAAGAATTATTAAATACAACTGAAGTTTAAAGCCTTTTAATTTAATACAATTTTTTAATTTCAAGTGGCATAATATTTTTTAAATACATTTCTTGCAAGAATTTTTTACTGAATTTAGTAATATAAATTTTGTTTATCAACAATTTTTTTGAATATTGATAACAACTCACTGTTGTAAATACAAGTAAAAAAAAAAACAACTATATGATTAGGTTTTCGTGTTACGCTTAGTAATTTTAGAAATGTATTATTATATATTTATAAACGTGCCTAAAATATTTAATGTCTTATTTAGAAGCTTTAGATTAGAGAACTTATATATTTTTAATGAAACTTTCAAAAACCTTTTTAAGTTTATACGTAAACTAACATTTCGTCTTGAATTTTTTTTTCACGTAAATGTAAAAAATAATTTTGTACGCGTAAATGCTCATCTCTGATATTAAATACTGTTACTAACAACGGAAAACTTTTAGTTTCGGTGTTGCGTACAACAAAATGCTGAAACAAATATTTGCAGATGCATAACAGAAACTATAGTAATTGACAATGGGTTAGAACGGGGTACAATGCAGAAGTGACTACGCTGTTACTCCACTTACAAGATTAAATATTTTACGTGTTGCTATTATCACCTAGAATAAACAGATGTGAGTTGTAAAAGTAAATATTCAATAAATATTTGAGATTAAAAGGCGAATTAATGCTGGGTGCTTTAAGTACTTTTGCTAGAAATCTAAATTAGGTTATAGTATTTTATTTTTTTTGCTTAAATCGCCATTAATTTATTTTTATGAAGTAATTAAATTATTAGTTAATTTTTGAATGAAGAGAAATGCATTGACCTTGCCGGGGTTTAAACCTGGGACCTTTTGCTTTCGCGGCAACTGCACTATCAATTGCGCCACAAGATCAATGGCATATATTTTTGACTGGTCCTGATAAACAACTTGTGTCTATAAATCTGGCTATGTTAGTATAAACATCCTGTTACGCTTTATCATTGTTCAAAATACCACCAATCAGTTCAATTAAATAAATAAATTATTGATCTTCTTGCCTTCATATATATTCGTTAATAAATAAAAGCTCTCAATTTTTAACAATTATAAAGCAATATTTGATTATTAATAAATATCTAAGAAACTTTTAATAAAAATGTAAGACATACTTTCACATAGAATCTTTTTGTCGCTTTGTTGCTTCTAACGTGAGTATTTTCTTTCGATTTTCTCGTGAGTTTTTACTATGACGATTATATCAAGTAAACTTAAGGAGTGGTAGCAAAGTACAATAAAACTTAGGAAAAGTAAATTGCAGTAATACACATAATGATCACATAAAGTGGCACTTGGCACGTTCAACTAACAAAAACGCATCTCACCGTTTAAATGGTGGGGTATTAACTCTGTGTTCTTTCACACATAACCACACATTTTGTCCGACTCTATGCTGCCCTAAGATCTAGTCTGCCTTTCTATATATATTATATAAAAATACACATAGATATAGAAATTGCTCGTTGAGTATTTAGAAGATAAATGTTTATAACTGTTTTTTGTTGTTGAAGAATGTATGAAGTTCTTCGCCATAGTTCGGAAACAAAGAGTTATTAAAAACAAACATTTTTCTCTAGTTGGTTGTTCAAGGTGAATTGTCTTGTGGAAAATAGTTCTGGATAAAATGTTTCACTATAAAAATATCCTTTTAATGGATGAGGCATTCGCTAAGCTTTAATAGATACTAGTAGTTTATTAGGTTTTTTCTGGAGGAGATTTTGTACGAATAAAAAATATTGGCCGTATTCTCACCTCAATTTTACAAGTGATTTTTGTAAAAGGTACTTTTGACGTTTACTTAAAATTATTTATTAAGCAATTTTAATCAGTTTATTTTATAATATTAGATATGAAAAAATACAAAAATACATCAGAAATAGAAATATTACTCAAATTTAATAAGAGGTAGAAGTAAAAATTTATTTTAAAGCAAAAAAATAAAACACTTTTTCATAAATAGAAGAGATGGAAATACTATTGTCTCTCGAGATAGTTTAGGAGCAGTTGTATAAAAAACTGTTGGTTTAATTAACTGTACGATTAAATTGTTCAATATTGAAATGATTGACAGATCGGTCAATTGACAATTTCATTTTGTATTGTCACAAAAGCCAATTAATGTGGTTTAGCTATCTTGAATGAATATCTGATGAACATAGTAAAAAATCTTTCAGAACTCATTGTATTAAAATAAAACTGCTTTTTGGTTAAAGTTTCTGTAGTAACTTGTTTCTATGTTCAACGTTCGATTGTAAATAAATATTAATACAAAACTTGAAGCTGTTTTATTTAAATCTGATGAACGTTTGATGGAAAGAATATTTGACGCAAATATTTATCAAGTGGTGATTTTTTCAATATGATGCGGACTTTTTGGTGAGCACTGTATAAGTAACAATTAGTTAAAATATTATTTCTTAGTGTTTCATATAAGAAATTAAAATAAATTTTGTGTTTGTCATGCCATCAGATAAATATAATATCGTTTTAATATAGGAAATGTTTCATCAGTTGCGGTCAAAAAACGCGCATTTTTGCACGTGAAAGCAAATGGAACAAAAACAGTAACAAAATAGCTATACTACAGTTCCGTAGTATCGTATAACTATTGCACATCGCTTAGTACGGACTATAAGAATGGAAGTCACTTGTAGTACTTTATTTTTTGTTTTTGTTTTTTTTTCCCTGAACACACTTTGATTTATTCTCTCGAGTACCGGGCAAGCTGATATATTTATTTCTTTCTGTCTACGTTTTAACAAGAGGATAAATAAAAACTATGTGTAGTAAAAAGTTTAACCTTTTGCTTTTAAAACGATACAACATTTGACTCGACAATTTCCAAAATATTTATTTTCATTTCCTTGTTTCTTTTTGTTTTCACTTAGTTTAATTATTTATTTTTATGGTTGTTTCTATTACTGAAATTAATTATTGTTTTTGTTTCTTAAATTAAATTGCAAAATTATCGTGAAAATTCAACGTCCGTCTCCATCAAGAAAAACTGATACTCTATCAGTTTTCCTGTTGATGACAGACGTTGAGTTTTGTCAAAACGTCGATTATAAATAAATTTTAATACAGAACTTGAACCTAAAGCAGATTTTTTTTGTTTTTATGTTCTATTTTCTTACTGTAAATGTCATTTTCATCTTTTAATTAATATTTAATTAATAAATATTAATACAGAACTATAACCTAAAGCTGTTTTATTTTAAATAAATTTTCTTACGTCATTTTTATTTTTCCTATTGATTATATTAAAAATTGTTGATTCGCTGTAACCATCATTTTTCGCTATATGAAGAATAGTTGTATATTATTTTTTTCAAAAATAATTATGATAATTTTTTATAAAAATATGCAAAAATATAATAAAACAAACTAGATTTATAGTATATAGTGTGCCATGGCATATCATTTACCAGCATTACAAAATTGTTTAGGTTGTCAGATTGTTAGCGAAGTCAGAACAAGTGTGAAAAACATGTGAAAAAGATGCATAGCACTGCTTCTTATTTCATAACGCTGCTCACAAAACTGAACATCATAGTATGCTATGCCATCTACAGACATACATCCACAGTCAGAAGAGCATCGTGAAGTTGTGCGTTTGTATATTTCTTTTTTCTCTTCTTCTGACAGTCACAGACGCGTGTCGTGTTTTCGTTCCTGCTTGTCTCTCTGCATTTGTTGTTTTTTTTCCTGCTGTTGGCGCACTCTGTGTCTTGCATGGCGTTCAACCTTATGTCTGCCAACTTGCGTTTGTTTGAGCGCACCAAACAAGTGCCGGATTATTATATAATGTCATTTACAAAAATGGAATTTTCCTATTTATATTATTATGTTAACATTGAGATTAACTTTGTAAATGTTGTATTGCTAGAACTGTCAGTAATAATAGAACAAATTGTTTTTGTGATATTGGATGATATAGTTGTAAAGTTTGTATATATCAAAAACTTATATGCACAAATTAAATAATAGTATATATGTATTTTATATAAATTCTGTTAGTGCTCATATATATTATATAACTTTTGTGTCTTACAGTATTGCCAACTTTCTGAGAAAAAAAATTACTAAACTTATCAAAAATTTATTATGGCTACATTATTTATTCGATTTTAGTCAAATTTTTACAAAAGATTGTTCTAATACCCAAATAAATTATATAAATTAATTTTGTAGTGTTGCTAACTTTCTGAGAAAAAATTTCTAAAATTTTTGAATTTTAAATCTGGCTTTACTATATATCAACTTTTTACAAAAGACTCTATTAGTGCCCACATAAATTATATAATTTTAGTATTTTACAGTATTACTAACTTTCTAAATTTGTAAAATTTGTAAAATTTATTTTAGTTTCACTGTTTATCTAAGATTAATAAAAAATTTATACAAAAATTATGCTTATATATAGTGACTAATTACTATTATAATAATGTTCAAATTACATAATATTGTGTATGTAACGTAATGATATTCTTCTACATAAGCAGCATAGTAACGTAATATCAATATTTTGATACGCTAGTAGAAAAACATAATTTTTATAGTCATAACTGATTTGTAGATACAAAAATTATTACTTTACGCGTCAAATAAAACGACAGTATTTACCAGTCAGTCCACAGGGAAATTTTTCAGAGTATTTTCTATTTTCTTTCTTGGGTTTACGAAGAGTGTTCGTGATACTGTGTCAGAAGACTGAATATCGCAGAATCACTAGCATAACTATCTCAGTAAATTGAAACTTATTGGGGAATACTTTTAAAGAAAATGCAAAGGTGTCATTCGTGACCGAGACTTCACATCCGGTGAAATAATCTTTTTCGTCTGCTGTATTTGTTAGTTTTCAGTTTGCCAGGCTAGGGATATTTGCAAACGATGCAATGTCTTTTAAATTTCTTTCTTGCATAGATGCTGTATTTGATAGACATCCATACTGTTTTTTTTTATATTTTATCTCAACTAGTGATATGTGTTACAGAAGAAATGTGATAAGATATCTAGCTGCAAAATTAATTTCGTTTAGTGATGAAATAATTTGAATAAAAATAATCAATTATTCGATTACGAAAATCGTTCGAGATATTTCGAATTAAATTGAAATCATTCGAATGAACAAACAAGAAGTAGCAGATTTCCATAAAAATAAAAAACAGAAGCAATTTTGTTTTAAATTTAAAACATTAATTATTTGAACATAATTCAATTAAACATAACTTTAACCTGAAGCTTTTTATTTTTGTTAATTATTTTCTTAATTCAAGTAAATATCAGAACTGAAAATTATACGTCAATTACATACTAAAATATATTTTTCGTAATTTTTAATATATCTTAACCTAAATGTATGTTTTCCAAAAATATTATCCTTCTCTTCCGGGCAAAACGAAGAAAATGGTAGTTGTATTTGCATACATACATTGTACGTACATCTGTACAAACAGTCCTTCCCCCCTATAACTTGTGTAGGACTAATATAGGGCCCCGAAACACGGGGCAGGAGGAATTGGTAGACAAGCAATCTGACTGAGAACTGCCTGCCGGCCCAAAGTTGGATCTTCTTCAATTAATTACAGGAATATTCCCCGAAATGGGTGTGTACCGCTGCAAATCTCCTGGGACATCTGTTACTCATGATCTCCCGTACGGTTTGTGCCGACAGTTCTCTGTCACAATCTCGTTCGCTACGTTCTTCTGTCTATCCTGCTCTGGTCCTGCCTGGCATCCTGCTGTAGCGTTGTTCCCCAACCCCGTTTGCCCGTTTTGTTCCCGTCATAGGGATGCTTTGTCATGTCCTCCAGTGCGTGTCAAAAGTTTTAGTATGTGATAGAATACTTTAATGGCTATTAATTCTGGTGTTATACTGTTATTATACTACATACAGAAATGCACAATTAACAGAATATATATAGTTCGATTATCGTAAGTGTCATTGTATACTGTAAATAATTTATGTAATTTTACAAGTAATTTATTTAATTTTATTTGTTTTGTAAATGTAATTTTACAAAATGTTGTTATATTTGCTGTTCAAAGCTATGTAAAATTACATAAATTTAAGATATAGTTTTTACAATGTATGTTATTATGTTGGTGGTGACAAACTTAATAACACAAAAGTATCTGTACCTAATACATTTTGTAAATATGTTTGCCAATAATTTTATATAAGATAGTATTTAAAGAGTTTAAATCAAAATTTTATATAATCAATTTGTTTATTAATGACATTTTGTTATATTTACAGACAAATAAGTACTTATTAAAAATAGTAACATTTTGACATTTGTATTTCTTTTTATTATTACTAGGCAATAATTATTACTCTTATTTTTTACGTTTACATTAAAAAAGCAAAAATAATCATATGTTTGACGTTTGCAAAATAATCGATTTTTCTCGATTTCTTTTGAAATATTACAAACAAATCAGTTTTTTTCAAAACTAATTTAGTAATTATTTAATAATTCAATTTTTATTTTATTTAACCATTCATAATGAAAATTTTCAAAGTTATAAAAAATAAAACAATAATTACATTATAATACAACAGCTTTAGGTTCTAGTTCTGTATTAATATTTATTAATAATCGACGTACGTTGAGTTCTTCGAAACGTCGATTATTACATACATACATACATACATGGCGTGATTGTGTATGTATGTGTGTATGTAATAATTGACGTTTCGACGAACTCAACGTACGATTTCATCAGTAGAAAATATACAAATGACATTTACAGTATATAAACAGGACATGGGAACAAGTTCTTTTTGAATTTTTTAAAAAGAACATGTCCTGAAGAAAATGGAAAATACCACCGAAAGCTTGATACAGAGTCTTTATTGAGAATTTGATTCGAACATCTAACCTTTTGACTACCATCCCATCAAAATTTTATACATTATAATACATTCTTTGTCGTGAATTATATATATTCTTTTAAAGACGAATAACTAACAGTATTATGTTGAAGGATAGACGTGTGATATTCCGATATTGATATTAAGATTTTTCTAAGAGCATTCCATACGACGTTATTTAACTTGCATTTAACTAAAAGTCAGATTCAGCAGTTAAGTGTACCGGCGAACGAACAAAGGCTATTATCAGCTGTTTACATTTAATATATCGATCGATTGAAGTATATGTTCTCAAAGTATTGTCACGTCATTGTCATAGTAGTCTGGTTCTAGTGTGGATTGCAATCTTCTACTGCTTCCTCTTCAAGAGCACAAGCACTTTGCAATCGGAATGTGAAAGATTTTGATCTAAATTCCCAACGATCATCGAAAGAATATATTTAAAAAGAGGAATTGTCATTTTTCTTTCGAAGGTCAGTTTGTCGGGAGATTTAGGTTTTGGCTGCTTGTGAAAATATATGACATAGAATTAGAATATTTACATAAAATATGTTACTGTTTGAAACATTTTTCAGAAATGTTTTTCTATATTTTATATCTTCGCCCAAATATATTTCACACAACTATAATCTACTTTCATATTTATTTTGAAAATATTATATAATTGTTATTGATTTATTTTCGTATTATCTGCAATACAACTCTGTATTAACATATTAAAAAATCTTTCAGAACTCATTATATACTGTTTTTGATTAGTTTTTGATATATATGTATATAATTGCTGAGCTTGACGAGTACAATAATTATGTGTCTCGTACACGTATTTTATATCGATTGCGAAATATGTTGGCAATTTATTTGTTAACATTTTGCGAATAAAAATTTGTACAAATTTATGTAATATTTAACTTATATATTTAAATTATAAAAAAAATATAATGTAAGTTAAAAATATTAATGTTAAAACTAAAATTTATGATATGTACGAACGTTGTTTGACAGTTTATATAAGTGCCTTTTATGAACTAAATTTATATGTCCGCTCTAATAAATGCCGGATCGTAAAGAAACCTGCCTGATCCATACTTAACCCCGAAGCTCATTGACGAGTATAACTAAAATTAAGAGCAGGAACCAAGCACAAGACGGAGCCCAAGGATAATAGATTTTATACTCAAGTTATTTCCATGTTTATTATATAGTCCAATACTTCAATGGCGCTTTCTTTATCTTTTGTTGGTAAAATTGTACCGTTTCAAACTGTTAAGTCAAACTGCCATTGCCATTATTTCCGTTTCGTGTTCGAATCGATTCGGGTTGGCCGAAATTACCCGAAAACACACAAACTCGAACACTCATCATACACTAATCAATTTCGTCCTAGTTAGTACGTACACCACATACCGCACATAAAAATCTTATTTCTACAGCAGTCATTTTTCTTTTACGTTCTTGCAGCCAAACCTAACATTCACTGTCATACATCAACGTAAGCATCAAAATAACATTGACAATTGCAATGACATTTTAGGCTCCTATACAAAAGCATGTTTGCAGAATAAAGAATAAGTTACTTTGTGACTAAATGTGTCTAAAAGTATTTGGTCTAATTATGATTAACCAGCTTTAGATTTTTAATGTTTATAAATTAATCATATTTACAAATTAAATTTTAAAAAACGTTGACAGATACAGATTAAATTATTTTATAACCTAAAAATCATAAATTAATTAAAATCTGTAAATATTTTTGTGAAATTTATAATATATATAAATATATATATATATATATATATTCATGAAACTGACAATGTTATTTCCATTATTTTCCATTTAAATACTTGATAATTAATTGACAAAACAAAATTGGGGAAAACAACAAAAATCGCAGAAATTAACAATATAAACTTTTTTGCGAATAGAAATAACGGATAATTTGCTTTATGAAAGTTTATAAACCGTAACTTTTTGCAAAAATAAAATTGTTTCAATTGGTACGTTTTACAGAAATGAATTTTAAATTATATATTTTATGATTTACATACTGGGACAGCTTTGTGACATTCTATACCCGAAATTAAAATATGAAAATTTGAAATGTTTGTTTTAATATTAATTTTTTTACACCGAATTATAATCATTTGTTGATTATTTTAAACTCGCTTTTCATTTGGGAATAATTTTTCTTGTTTATTTTCTGGCGTTTATTGATTTAGCAATATAATAAAAAATATATTTAATCGATAAAATAGGTTTTTTTTGCACAAAGGTAAAAATCACTGCGTTTCAGTGGAATAATGAAGAATATGCCACTTTATGAGTTTCGAATGTTTATAGATTATGCTGGTTGTACATGATGCATTTTTCTATAAAATGTATAGTTTTTATTATTCATTTTACAAATTTCCAAAGGAATTGTAGTATATAATTGAGCATTCTTTATACTTGTGAAAAACAGTAAAAATCTCAATTTTGGCGTATTTGTCATTTTTCCACTAAGATTTTCATATAAAACGTGCTTTTTTTGTCGCAGTTACAATAATTGCATAAAATTTCTATTACGTTTAGTTTATGTTTTATATTTTGGTAATCAAATTTATTTAGGTTTTGTTTACATTTTTACAATGTTTTTCACATAAATTTGCGAGTGTAATGTATTGAATTTAAATTTGTGATTTTCTAGGGTTGGTGCATAATTATCAGCCGTTTTTTTAAACGATATTTATTATGAAAAAAGAAACAGAAAAATTCAACAATATCATTTTTAAATAATTATTCCGGAGCGTAGTCACCATTTACTTCAATAATTGCTTCCCATTTGCTTGGAAAATGGTCCTGAAAATAAAATAATATTTTTATTAAAAAAAACAAAACAGAAATTTTTATTAACAAATAACCCGCCTACCAAAACGCCGGATAATTATGTACCAACATACATACATTTTTTAGTATTTATTACTAATAATATTGTTTCTTTTTTTTTTCAGGTAAGTGCATTTTTACTACTCGTCATTTTGTGAGTCATCAAATGTAAGTTGTTTTTTTTTTATAAAAGCTACGACATATCTATTGTTAATATTAAGAATAATTCTAGTACACATTGATTGATATTACAGCTCGGTGTTTTGGGTGTTTTAGTTTGATTAGGCTAGTTCTTATGATACTTACGTTGTCTTAAAACCGATATTAGTTAAAACCAATTTCTAGATTGTTTTTGCGAAAAACACTATACGATGCATGATTTTTTTTAAATACTAATATTAAAATTGAGTTTGTATCATAATATACTATAGCTAATGCAAGAAATATTTAATTTTCAACTCAACAAACGGAAATTCAAATAGAAATAAATGAAATACGGATAAGAATGAAATTGATAAACAGATAAAAATACTTATCTCAAGAGAAAAAAGCGAATCGTGCTGGTATGCGTATCTGCAATGCTATTAAACATGATTATTTCAATAGCCCTGAGTTGCCTGGGACTGAATTTAAAACATGACTGCCGCTGTCGTACATAGTACAAATCTCGTTGCATACTCAAATATTTAAAATATTCCCGCTTTTTAAATTTTACTTCGCATATAACCTCTTCCATATAAATATAGGTGAAGTTGAAGTATCTCTCTCGCTCATTGTCTATACTTCTTTTTCGTTATAAAAAAAATGATTATTTAAAAAAATATATGCCAGTATTTACCTTGCGAATTCTGGTTTATATCATTCGCTTTAATAGAAGAGAAAAAAATTTAAAATACTAATAATATATTTTGATATCAATTTTACGGTTTTCTGGTTTCGTTACCAATATCTTTCTTAGTATTCGTAAGATATTTTAATAATTTAGAATAAGGAAATAAATATTGATAATGTACATTCACATGAAGCTTATTACGTTATATTTTTATTCTTTTGTTTATCTCAACATCTGATTTATATATATATATATACAGGAAGTTAATTTTGAAATTTACTAGGTAACAAATAAATAACTTAATCATACTTTATCAGTTTTCCTGATGAAGGCAGACGTTAACTTTGTCGAAACGTCGATTATTCAAAATTTTTAATACAGAACTTAAAACTAAAGCCGTTTTATTTTATTTTTTTCAAAAAGTTTAACATATTTCAAGTTCAATATATTTAATTTATTTTCACATAAATTGAATAATTATTTTTATTATTCATATGAATGAATACTGTAATTAAATCCATATATTTATAATACTCTGTGTAATATACAGTAATATAATCTTATTTGAATATATTTTGAATATACGTATATACGACGCTCGGACGACACATTGTGTTGGCTAATTTAATTAAAAAATACATTTGAACATAAAACGTCACACTTTAATTAAAAAAATATTACATACTGTCACATACGAGATGAAGAATTGTGTACTATATACGCGTTATAGAACCTACAGTACGCACTGAACACATAGAGTAGTTTTATTTTTCGTATAATTTATTTTATTATTATTATTTGTTAAAGTCTATTTTAATTCCGCAAAAGGATTCTTATTTCACATTTGGATAGAATGTTAATAGAGTTTTTAGAATTATCTCAAGTTTTGTAATTATGCTAATAGTTATTATTATTATTGTACATAATTAAGAGGTACATACACAAACAAAAATGTTTTTTATGGAATTATATAAATATGTTAAATTTTCTAAACAAAAGGAATGTACAATAACATAAAACTGCTACTTACTATTCTTATTCAATTATAATTGTAGTTAAATTTCTTGTAGATTTTATTTAATTAATTGTTTACGAAAAATATCAATAAATAGTAAACCGGAACAAAACAAAAAAAAAACAACTATTAATTTTATTTACAAGTTAAGTGATAAGTTGCAGCCATGTTGTATTAATGGCCGACAATAAAGTTGTATAATTATGAACTGTGTTAACATAGTAAAAAATCTTTCTCATTATATTAAAATTAAAAAAAAACTTTAGGATTAAGTTTTCTATAATTTTTAATTAAAAATCGACGTTTTAATATATTCTACGTATATCATTAAGGAAAAATATACAAATGACAAAAATTATAAACAAATAAAACGTAGAAACAAGTTACTAGATAACAAAGTAATTAGACTAAAAAAAATGTATAAATTCTCCTATTAATTATTAATTCAAGGAAGCCAAATTATATTTAAATAATATCTTATCCTTTTCTTTGTCAATCCACTGTTAATATTGTTGAGTCATGCAATTATTTTAGTATTTTCAAATTTTACATCATGAAGATTTTCTATCGCATGTTGCGCAATAGCGGATTTATCTGGATGGTTTAGACGTATTGACTTTTTATGTTCTGATAATCTAGTAGAAACAATTTTTCCTCTTTGGCCAACATAAATCTTACCGTATTCGCACGAAGTTCTATATACATACCTGTAGATTGAAGAGGAATAATATTTTTTACATTTTTCAACATACGTTGCAATTTTATATGTGGTAAATAGGAAACTTTTTTATTCTTTTTTGATAAAATTATACCTATTTTATCGATAACTATATTGATAGTTGTCAAAATAATATAAATTTTATTATTGCATATTTTTGCACTTAAAAATACTATACAATTATTACTTTTATTCTAATATGGTTTTGGTTTAAAGAGAAAAATATTAACACACTTTACATATTGCATCATGTAACATCGTTTGGTAAACGTAAATGTTTTACAGTGTTTATTGTAAAGTGTAAACTTTGGAAGCCACTGTAGTTAAATATATTTCAAATTTGTTGAATTATGACTGTGATTTTAGTTACACAACATTTACAAAAGCAGTATCACAATGAACGTGTTAAATAATAATTCAATTCTTCAATATTGTAGACTACTGACTTTATCTGCCGAATAAACTTTTATTGTGTATTAAAACTTTCCTTATTTCATTAAAGAGATAAACTTTGTTTTTTTTTTGCACCATCTAACAAAAACCGCAGAAAACTTTGCGCAAATATATCTATGGCATAAGAAACAAAAGCTTCTTTTCCTATACATCTTAAACAATCCTAGTTCGCTCTATTCTTGCGTCCTTCATTTTAAGAAAATTCTTCAGGGGGGGTGCTATCTAATGGATCGTATTCATGAATCAATAGACCACGTACGCGGGAGTGACCCTCACTCTTTCTCACCAGGAAAGGCTTGGAATTCAGGAACTAAAGCCGCTATGTTTAGAATTCAAGATACTACTTAACTCTGAGATGGAAGATTTGCGCTAGCTTTCTTTTGCCGTATGTTAGGTTAGGTTAGTTTGTTTGGCTGTTGCAAAAGCACAACGCCATTTTACTTACTGACTTTTTTTGGGTTTTTTGTTTACCGGAACATAAACATGCTAGCACGTTTCCGGCATTTTCCTGGTTTTATAACTATTTATATATTTGGGCGGAAAAACTTTTTTTAAAGGTTTTATTGTATAGAAAATAGTATGCAGGATATTAATTGGTTATAATGCATGATATACAGGGTGTTCTACGACGAACTAAAGGTGTAAATACACGTTTTATTTTGGTTGAGTATTTTGATTGATTCAATCGCATTCATTCATACCACCTCATCTACACATCGGACGTCCACGCAAACGTATATACCATCAAAATCATTCATATATATTATTTTAACCAAACGTTTATTAGAAATTCGCTTAAGATGACCGAACCATCTTAACTGCTGAACACCAATAACAGTTTTTTCAATTTCGCACTCATCATACACTAATCTATTTCGTACCGGATTCCTTCTAGTTACACCAAATACTCTACGTAAAAATCTCATTTCACAGTAGTCATTTTTCTTTTACGTCAGAATAAAATTATGACTATACACTGTAAAAAAAATTGCTATTTTACATAAAAACCGTAGTAAAAAATTACATATTTTCAGCAAAACGGATGGTTTACATAAATTATCCGTTAAAATAATATGATTTTGTAATTTTAAGTAAAATAATTAATTTACCATATTATATGTTATTATTTACCGAAAAAGTAAGTAAACGTCCGTAAAATATACTTATTTTATATTTATATTATATTAAAAAAATTCTTATGACGTAGGTAAATTTATATATTAAACTGGTATAATCAGTTGTCCTGGATTTTTACATAGATATTTTATGCACAAAAAATAGTGAAGTAAATCAATTTGTATCAGTTATAGTAAAATATTTTTATTAAACCAGAAATATATTATTTCACTTGCAAACTTTGCCTAAGTGAAAATTTATATCTAATTCGGTGACAAAAGGAGTAAGTAGTTAGAAATACATGAAATTATAGTTTTATTTGTAAGTATAAGGAAATAATTGAACAATATTTTCTAAGTTCTTTGCGTCATGGGTTAAATAACATACGTTCAGTTGCACTTTAAATTAACGGGAAAGGAAGGTTAAGGTTTTGCCTCGTTCAAAAACCGTCGAAAGCGCATAAATTTCATTTAAAATTTATTGCGATGAGTTTAGCAAACTTTGCACAAAAGATTCTCTTCTCACGGCTTGAGAACTAGGCCCCCGAACCGAGAACCGAGTTCCGTGTACTCGTCTGGAACATCAACGAACGAAGATGGTTCTTTCGGGCAAGAAATTCATTACAACATGGAAACGTGTGACGATACATTAAGTTTACCGACGAGAAAATCGTACAAAATGAGCCTAAACTTCCTTCCTGCTTCTCCTTATCGTCTGCAATTTACGGGACTCCAGTTCTGCTGCGATGATAAGAACGAAAACAAAAGGTTTATTACTTCTTAATATCATCTCATTTTAATATTCTTGTCCTACGCCGAGCTGTTTTCAAAAAAAAAAAAAACGAAATTAATTTTTTATTTTAATGTTTAGTGGATTTTTATAAATAAATTTTAATGGTTTTGTTTAAATATTGTTCTCACTTGTGAAATTTAACAAATTTAAGAAAGCGATGATTTACATGTTGAGCCCAGATATTTGTGGCTGAGGCTAAGCAATCTGGACGTAATACAAACAAAAAGCTTTCTATTCCGATGAACATATACGATTTTTTCTTCAAGCGTTTTAAACTAATAAAATATATAAAAAAAACTTTTTTAAAAACCACGCTTATATTTAAATGCACTAAAAAGAGGAAAATAAATTATTCCTGGTTATCCAAATTTTTTAGAAAGAAATAAAAGCGTGGAGCGCCAGGAAACTATATATTTCGCAATGATGATTAAGCGCTCCACACTTTTATTTTTTTCTAAAATTTTTGGATAACCAGGAAAAAAATTATTTTCCTCTTTTTAGTGCATTTAAATATAAGCGTGGTTTTTAAAAAAGTTTTTTTTATATATTTTATTTTCTGCTTTTTAGTCTTATTATCTGTCATTTACATTATTCAATTGTTAATTGAACAAAAAATAGTTCATGTGACAGATGTCATTAGTTGTATTAAAAAAATAAATATAAGCGTGTCATATCTTGTAATCGGTTTTTTATATATAATATTCTGTTGTCTCCTGGAATGAAACTACATGCAAAATTTCAGTGAGATCAAATGATAGGAAGCGGTCTAAAAATTGGTTACAAAATTTGACCGTGACTGACCGCGACAACAACAGAGTGAGTTAATATAAGCGTGGTAAAAATAAATAAATATACATGCCAAGTAAACTTAGCCAGTTACTAACAGTTGTAGAATAGTATGTATATATTATTTATATTTGTTACGTGATTTGTGAGAAATAATCTTTTTTTGGTCGAATATACAATTTCTAACAAATCTGACGGTCCACATTGCATTTCTTCACACATTTTTAATAATCAACTTAAAATTGAAGCAAAAATAAATTATGCAGTTGTCAATTAACTCAACTTGACCTAATAGTTTTCGATGTAGTTAAGTTTGGTGCTGCTGTCATTGGTGTATATAGTAGCTGACTGTTGCACAATAATGTCATTATTAAACTAGTAACATAATGACTTGTTTCTACATAAACAATATGATAACGTAATATTAATATTATGATACGCTTGAAGAAAAATTTAGATTAATCTCAGATTACAAACTAATATTTTAACATAAGATAGAAAGAGAAATACAGAAAAAGAGAAAATTATTATTTTAAACATATATTACTTAATCTAGTATAAAATTAATTTATTATTTATTAATAATATATTATTAATTATAAATGGAGGTAAATAATTTATATAAAGCAAATTTTCTATTATATTATCCGTTTGATATATATCATATGTTCAATTTCACAAAAAAAGTTTGGTAAATTTTTCGACAAAATATAATTCACTTTGATCAGATATTTTGGCTCTAATTAACGGCGATTGTAATATTGAGGATTAATTCGAAATATGTATAAATTAATCCTTTATTCTGGACATGAATTTATTATTTATTTGTCTTTCTAAATAGCTTTCACTAGATATTGTGTTATTTTGTGCTGTGCTATAACACATTGAAAAATAAAAATATCGCGCTTCATTTTCATTGTATATTTCCTACAATAAACAACAGAAAAATATCATGATATTTAAAAAAGAAAAACTGTCTCTGAGGCCGTTTTAAACTCAAATGATAATATTTAATTGAGTTAATTTAAGGTTTGTGTTTGATGATACAATGGCTTGTATATTTATTTTTGAATAGCCTGAAATAATATTGCTATCACGTATGCACAAATCAAACATGTTATATTTTACAGAACATCAAACATGGTTGCCCAGATTTAATTATATTGAGTCCAAATAACTAAATTGTCGTGTTTAACCAAGTGGATACACACTTGCTGGTATAATTACATAGTAAACTCTTTGTTAATTCTAGAACAAAAATTAGAAATATGCAATATTTTGTAATTGCTGTTAATAATTAGAATTTCCAGTAAAACTGCAAGATTAAAAATAAAACTATTTATTAATTATTTTATGAGATTATTATGAATTATGTAAAAATTACAGAATTTTGAGGTAGAAATACAGAATATATATAATAAATAAGTAAAAATTTTCTTATAAGTATAGGAATGTAGGTCACTTTTTTTTTTAAATAAAACCGCTAGTATTGATAGGTACTGAGCGTATCTTCAGGCAATCTATAATTTTTATAAATTTTGTACATAAATATTTTACTTTGTAAGATAAATTGGCAATTTGGATCGAATGAAATAATAAGTATACTCAAATGGTTTCATATATTTATTGAACATTTCGGCCAGAAATACTAGCCATCTTCAGCTATACATAAATAATACAATAATTTAGTATTTTTACAATGATAATATAAGAACGTTTTTAATGTTTTTATATTATTATTGTAAAAATACTATATTATTGTATTATTTATGTATAGCTGAAAATGGCAAGTATTTCTGGCTGAAACGTTCAATAAATATATGAAACCTTTTGAGTATACTCCATTATTTCATTCGATCCAAGTTGCCAATTTATCTTACAAAATAATACACAAGAGAATCATCACACAACTTTTTTTATAAATATTTTACATAAATCTTACATTAATATTATAATTGAATGAAAAAATATAAAAACTTACACAAAATGTACATTAAACGAAAATATTTGACTTTAAATACATCATAAATAAAATATTTAGAAAAACAATACACACAATTTAAAATTATTTATATCAAATATAATATACATCTGAATTTTTAAAATAATAAATAGATAAATTATATTAAGACTTAAAAAAAAAAAAACTAGAAAAAATTCAAATTTTTTGTTATTTAGCTACTTAGCTAAAAATTTGTATGTTTTCTATATATACATTTTCAAAGGTAGTTCAACTCAATTATTTTTATAGTAAAATAAAATTACAGTTTTTTTATGGTAAAGTTTTACCACTGTTTTTCTGTAATTTCGCTATTTTATATTATACCTATATGTTTACAAAATAGTTTAGATATAAATTCCCTTCAAATATAACGCGATACATTGAGTTTATAAGGAATTGACTAACTATACTTAGCCATACAGCAATCCTTAAAGAACCAGTGGCGTCGACAGCGGTTACTACCATTTCATCAGCGATACGAAACCATTCATCGTTCGTCTCTCACGTTTTAACGTATATCAATCTGAAATACAGCCCGGCTCATACGACGCTGAAGTGAAGATTGAATCGCTCTTCGCATTCGCGTGAGGATATCGGTCGACAAGGCTGGCGCATGTGGGGCTGTTGGGGCACAGCTGCTCCCTGACGGGTAGCGGCGGCGGTGGCGGCGACTTTAGTGTGGGGGGGCGTAAGCACGTGTCGCGACGCGCGACTAACCATCGCAGTAGGCATCCGTGCGCCGTTACGTGTACTTGCTCCACTGTCGGGACATTTGAAACCGCGCCAAATCGAAATTATTTTGGATTGTGTGCGTGTGTTAGTGTGTGTGTGTGTGTGTGAAAGAAAAATTAATAATTAATAAATGTTAGTGGGTGTTATAATAATATTTGGGTGTCTATTTTCTGGATATATAAATTACATGTGATTTTTTTTCACCTATGGGGTAAATGGATGTTGCGATTTATTGGATATAAATCTAGTGTGCGCTGTTCGACGATGCTACTTTGTTTTAGAATAGTGAATTTAAATACTAGATATTATTTAAATTATTTATTATGAAAGCATTATAAAGAATATTTATCTCAAATACACAATAAAAAAATCAGTGTAAATTTACATTGTTAATTATAGTAATTTTATATTTATAATAATTTATAAAATTACAACAAAAAATATAGAAAAATTTGGCTTGATTTCATCAACATCAAAATAAATTATAAAATAACTCCTTTACAAGAAACAATTAAAATAAATAACTATTAGAGTAAAAAGGCTTTAGGATTCAGTTCTATATTAATTGCACATGATATAATAGTTTATTATGTCACTCGGACTATAATACTTTCATGTTTTGTTCAGATTGCTTAGTTTCGACTTTGCCTCTGTACAACATGCGTTAGAGAATCTTTATGATGTAAAATTCGAAGATACTATAATAATTGCAGGACCCAACATTATTAACAGTAAATTGATAAGAATAGCAATAGAAATTTATAAAGATATCATCAATCAATGAGACTAGTAATTGGTTTCAATAAATTTTGGTTTTCTTTAATTAAGAATTTATAAATTTTATAATCTAGTTACTTATTTTGTTACCTAGTAACTTGTTTCTTTATTTTATTTATTTATTGTATATGTCATTTCTATTTATTTTCTTTCTGATAAAGACGTACGTTGAGTACGTGAATTATTAATAAATATTAATACAGAACTGCAACCTATAGCCGTTTTATTTTAATATAATAATACCTGAAATTTTTTTACTATGTTAAATAATTAATAGATTTATCGACTGAGAATTTTATCATTTGTAAAAATATTTTTCAATATATTCAATAATATTTTTAGATTATTATAAAAACACTTGAATGTGGATAAAAATTGTGATAAACTGCACAGGATCTGATAAAGATAATTATATGAAATTTATAGATTATGTACTTATTTACTTTTATAATAAAATTGCCTACATGATGTTTGCGCAAGTAATTGACTTGGTTAATTTGTTTATCTAGTAAATTTTGTAAGCGTTTATAGTACAGTTACTATAAGAAATAAACATATCTACTTTTCTACTAAATTTATTCTGTGGTTTATAAAACCAGGTATAAGATTATCTATGTACATTTACACTGATTTTTTTTCCAATATGTATTAAATAATTTTGAACCTATATGGATTCGAATATAATAGATAGGTAACTAAAATGTTATTATAACATTTACAGTATTTATACAATAAAAATGAAGAATAATTTTCTATATTAATAAATACAATATTCAAATTATTTTTATTAATTAAATTTACAGGATAATATGAACAATAAAAATCAAATATTAATTAATTTTTTTGTGCAAAATTGTGCAAAGCGATTTACAGTTTTTTATATAATATAAAAATTAGTTTGAAAAATTCCAAATCATTTTTTTGTTCTGTTTCATATCGATAAAATCACATTTTTGAGATATGACGTTAAATAGCAATTCTGTGAATATTATAATATTATTAATATTACAAGTTTATGTTTAATATTTAAAATCCGAAATATTACATGAAAAATTTCCGTCATCCAGCGGGATTATTTTTGACATGTTCAATATTTACAAATATTCGGAAAAATTTAGCATTATATATAATTACGTAATTACGTTTTACTATAATTTTTGATAATATTCAGAATTTTAATTAAGGTGTCAAGTGATACGTTCCAAAAGCTTTTTTAACATGTTCAATATTTACAAATATTCGGAAAAATTTAGCATTATATTTAAATATTAATTTGTACGTAATTACGTTTCACGTTAATTTTTGATAATATTTAGAATTTTAATTAAGGTGTTAAGTGATACGTTTCAAAAGCCTTTTTGATTTGAATTCTGTCATATCTAAAGTAAGGTTTTTGAAAAATATTTTTATCTATTTTTAATTCAACTTTAATTATCATTTTAACTAAATGATTATAAGGTATCATGTTAAAAAAAAGTAATAATAATAATAACAACTGCTTTAGGTTAAAGTTCTGTATTTATATTTATTTATAATCGACGTTTTGACGAACTCGACTTCCGTCATCATCAGGAAAAATGATACAAATGACATTTACAGTAAATAACAAAACATAGAAACAAGTTACTAGGTAATAAATAAGTAACTAGTTACTTGTTTCTATGTTCTGTTATTTACTGCAAATGTCATTTGTATCATTTTTTCTGATGAAGACGGACGTTGAGTTTGTCGAAATGTCGATTATAAATAAATATAAATACAGAACTTAAACCTAAAACAGTTTTATTTTAATATACGAGTACTGAAAGATTTTTTACTGTTAATATATTCATTTAAATAAAATAAAATTTGGCTTCCATTAATTAAAAATCTATAAATTTTATGATCTAGTTACATATTTGTTACCTAGAACTTGTTTCTATGTTCTGTTATTTACTGTAATGTCATTTGAATCATTTATCGTTCGTCGAAACATCAATTATAAATAAATATTAATAAAGACGTAAATTTTTGTAAAATATAACAAGACTCAACATTTTAGAAAATGTAAATCAAAATTAATATTTTTGCGTTATTTATTTTTAAAATTTAATTAAATACAACAAATGAAAATTTAAGATATTTAAATCAAACAAGATTGATATTTATTTATTTTGGAAATGTATTAATATTTTCATATAATATTCTTCTCTCATGTATTCCTTATTACATGAAGAACTTATCCGAAGCAGATTTAGAGTTCTTGGCAATTAATTCTACACTACAAGTTTGTTATTTTAAGACATAAAATCAATAAATTTAGACAGTCTATGTAAATAAAGTAGCTATTGTATGTTCAGATCACCTGGATGCAAGATTTAGGATAAATTTGAACAAAGTAAGTGCAGCGTTCATCTATATATTGTATAAAATACGATACATAAATAAGACATGTTGTAAATTTTATTTAACTGGATTAAACAGACTATATTTATATTAGATTATATTAAGATTAAAATATTAAATACATCTTAATATTTTCGCGATATATTTTATTATAAATAGACAGATAAAAAGATTGATGATGATAGCTTCTTTTTTTTTAAATTATTGTTTGTGATTTAAGGGAAATTATTTTATTTTAATATAGTAAAAAAAAATCTTTCATAACTCATTATAATAGAATAAAACGGCTTTAGGATAAAGTTTTGTGTTAATTTGTATTAATAATCGACGTTTCGACGAACTCAACGAACTCATCAGAAATATACAGTATTAATTTCAAGATCCATCAATATTAACAGCAGATTGATAAGAGAAGCAATAGAAATTTATAAAGGGAAAGATAACATTAATTACTGTGACAATTTAAATAAAATTTGGATTTTTTTAATTAAAAATGTATAAATATAATGATCTTGTTACTTATTTTGTTACCTAGTAACTTGTTTCTATGTTCTGTTTATTTACTGTAAATGTCATTTGTATATTTTTTCCTGATAAGTTCGTCGAAACGCCGATTATTAGTAAATATTAATACAGAACTAGAATCTATAGCCGTTTTATTTTATTATATTAACTTTTCGTCACTGTAAGATTATATTTTAAAATATTAAGATATAAAAGTTTATATTTAATATTTTTGAAGTCAAAATATTAAATGAAAAAATTCTATAAACTACCGGGAATCAAACTTACAATGTCTCGATCTGCGTTTGATCTCCTTGCCTGTTAGACCACAGATGACTACGACGATTTTCAGAATTTATTTCATTTAATCGGCTTGATTCTCTAACAAAGTTGCTAAGTTTTAGCAACTTTGTTATCAACTCTAACCAATAGAAACAAGTATAACAGTTCTAATTTTCATTTTTTATTTAGTGTCAGCTAATATTATTGGCTAATGTTGTTAGCAACGTTGTTAAAATTTAGCAACTTTGTTAGAGAATCAGGTCGAATATTTGTTTATTTCAAAGTTTTTGTACCAAGTGTAGACTTGAAACAGCAGTCATTGTCAAAGTGCTGCTTTAAAGTAAATATTATGATGAAGAAATTTGTTCATTTAATATTTAATATCGTATTTATTTAAATTGATTAAATTAATTTTTTTTTTATTATATTAGCTAATTACGAATTTATTAATAATTTTTTCATAACATATAATCTTTGTGTAAAAACAAAATAAGACTTTTTTTAATACATTCATTTTACACATGACGTGTAATAATATGAAAAACCTTTTTAATTAAAAGTTTCAACTAAATTTAATATCTATTATTTTTATTTTAGCGTTGCATTAATTTCAGCTACAAAACTATATAGCTTTACATTTAGTAAAAATAAAAGTATGTATGATATAAAACTAACGTCTGCAACAGAATTTTAAAATTACGGTAAATTAGTTTCAATAAATTACAAAAACGTATGAACCAAATAAAGATATGTAGGTAATGTTATATAATTTACTTATCAATTTATGAGCAGAATTTTTTGCTGTATTCAGCAGAAAACGAATATTACGTTAAATTTAAAATGTATTCGAAAAGATGCTGCATCATTCCAAATCTTATTTGATTATACGAATTTTATTTGTTCTATTTTGATTCCATTTACTAATTTATCAATCAGAAATTTACTAGATTAGTTCAATTTCGTTTAGTGCAGAATGAGTTTAGAATATATGAGGATTTTCTTGGAACAGTGGCAAATATGCTACTTTACGTGTTTTAGAATAATGTCGTTTGAAAATTAGAAATAACTAGGGATGAACACGTCATGTATTATACATCATTTTTACAAGTTAAAAAATATTTTTTACATTAAACAAATTTACGACTTTTTTACGTACACTGTAAAAAAATATAGCGAAATTACAGAAAAATAATACTAAAATTTTACTATAAAAAGTCTATAATTTTATTTTACTATAAATATTCTGTATTTCTACCTCAAAATTCTGTAATTTTTATATAACTCATAATAATCACATAAAGTAAGTAAAAATGAACCAATAGGTATGTAAAATTGCGTACTTTCTGCAAATTGCATCACATACTTAATATAAAATTACGTATTGGTGGTATAGCTTCTTAAATTATGTAATATTATAGCTTGTGTATCAATATCTGTAATAATTAATGACAATAATGAGACTTAGTACATATTTTGTGTAATAGTACTAATAAAATATTTTAAGCTTAATTCATTCATTTCAAAACACATTTTTTATATAAATTTAGAAATGTATGTAGTTATACCAACAATAATATTACAGAACTAAACAAATTTTACCTATTTATGGAAAATTCCTGACAGCAAATTTACTGAAGTTCTGTAGATTTACTAAAAAAAACTGTAATATTAAATGCATATGTACTTTTGCATCCCGTTGATAATATCATATTACATAATGTTTGTAATAGTTCTGATTATGTATTATTAAACAATTATGTAAAATTATCGCAGTCGAATAATTATAGTTAGAAATACTGGACATCATAGTGTCTCATAGTTTCTAGGTAAAATTACGTAATTCTTTTTTATATTGTAAAAAAAAAATATATAATATGTAAAAAGGAATATTTATGTTTGAAACACAGTTATTTCTGCACAAATTATAAAACAAAAATATTATTTTTTTCTAAAAAAGAGGGCTATATGAATACAGGTCAATATGTTTTACTATTTTATAGTAATAAAATAATATTAATAATTATTATATATTTCCACATAAATACAACTACGCGAATGTATATCAATTGAAATAGTACACTCGGGATATATTATACTATATGTATGATATATGGAATTTTTGCTCAAATATTATAGGTTATGCAAATTTGAAAATATTATCTACTTTTAAATTTATAACGCAATATTATATGCTTTTGTGCATATATATATATATATATATATATATATATATATATATATAAAATACGTATTATGTATTTTAACAATAAGATGACATTTCTTGTTTAAGTCGATACTATTTTAAATGGAATAATTTATATTTTATTTTATTATTGAATTTAGGAGTAAATTTTACACATGACATTCAAAACATTTTACTTAGTTCAACTGCTTTTGACGTATTTAAACTTTTTTTTTTATTTTTGATTTGAAATCGGAAACATCTCATATCTCAAGAATCTAATCAAATATTTGCAATTTGTAAACGGAGTTTTATTAAGGGAAGCTTTGGGCTACCTTTTTATTAAAACTATTTAACTGTTTTGAATATTGATGTAAATTTGAAGTTCAAAACTTTCCAAATGGACACCGTGTATATGTCAATATATATTTAGACAAAAAAAAACACAATTTAATTTATGTAACATTAATTTCATTAAAATAAAACAGCTTTAGGTTGTAGTTCTGTATTAATATTTTGATGTACGTTTTGATCAGAAAAAGAAGAACAACTGGCATTTACAGTAAGTAAATAGAACATAGAAACAAGTTTTACTAGGCAACGAAATATCAAAATAGTACTAAATATGCGTGTTAGAATATCTTCATGATGTGAAATTCGAAGATACTGTAATAATTGCAAGACCCATCAATATTAACAGCAGATTGATAAGAGAAGCAATAGAAATTTATAAAGAAAAAGATAACATCGATCTGTGTGACTAGTAACTGATTTAAATAAAATTTAGCTTCCATTAATTAAAAATTTATAAATTTTATTACCTAGTTACTTATTTCGTTACCTAGTAAATTGTTTTTATGTTCTGTTTATTTAGGTACTATAAATGTCATCATACATTGAATTCGTCGAAATACATACATACATACATACATACACAATCACGCCATATACCCAAAAGGGTGTGGCACAAACTCTTTTCATTATCCCGAAATCAGTCGCCTCCAAACACTCCTATCCAAACAAGCAACTTTCGCTTCATCCACATTCATAATTCCTCTCATACATGCTCTTCTATTCCTACTACTTGGAAACTTTCGCTCACGCAAAACACTCTCAATCATATCACTCCAACTACTCATTGGACGTCCACGCAAACGTAAACCATCAAAATCATTCAAATAAATCTTTTTAACCAAACGTTCATTAGACATTCGCTCAACATGTCCGAACCATCTTAACTGTCTTAATCTTAAATGTCGATTATTAATAAATATTAATACATAACTATAACCTAAAGACGTTTCATTTTAATATAATGAGTTCTGAAAGATTTTTTACTATATTATTCATTTCATTGGCTAGTTTTTATTGCATGAACAAAAATGTAATAAGTCGTATTACAGAGCTGTACTGTAATACACAAATTTAAAGTAAATTCATATTTTTGTTATAGTTTTAGATTAAACGATACAGTAGATTTGTATAAATATTTTTGTTAACAAAAAAAGTAGAATGAATGAAAAGTTGAAAGCGATAGAGAAAAACAGAGAGAGAGAGAGAGAGAGAGAGAGAGAGAGAGAGAGAGATAAAAAGCGAGATTTTCCGATGAGTGTTTTTGTTGAGGAAAACTCGTTTGCCATTTGCATATCATTCTAACTGACATCATTTTTATTTCATTGGAAAAACTTTTCCGGTACACTATACATCGACGACCTGTAACCATCAGGATAACTTTTCTGTATCGGTTTGTAACGGAATCAAAGTTAAAGCCAGTGGTGTAGCAACCGTACGGAGAAAAAGGATTTTTACATGTAACGAAAACAATTTTCATTCAAATAAATAGTTTTTTTCAATAGTGGCAAATAAATATCTATCTATTTATTTATTTATTTAGATAATAGTATCTAAAAAGCATACTTGCCTATTTGAAGGATATATATATATACAGCCTGATTCAGAGTAAGCCCCTTATTTTTTTTTAGCCACACTACGGGTACTACTTTCAAAATATTTGGCAGTAATATGTTTCAGGACATTCTCTACACGATGGTGATATCAGATTTTCAATTGGACGAATCATTTCAAAATGGCGACGTTTAACTTTTTTTTTTAAATGGGATGCCCTAATTTTTTTTTTATTATTGAAATCCTAAAAACATTTTTTTTACGATAGTATTTCGTTTTTCTTAAAAATTCATTTCTTTCCCTATCAAAAAGCAAACTATCATTTTAATCTAGTAGCGCATGTTATGTTATTTTTGTCCAAATATCAAGTAGCGGTAGACACAAAAGAAACAATTAAACTTTTTTTTGTTATCTACATCTATATTTTGAAACTCAAAATTAAAAATTTACATCAAATAAAAATGAGATATTTACAAAAATTGCTCGAAATGTTTTTCTTCTTTTTCAATACATAAATTGAAACGTCGTCCAATGATGGTGTTTGACGTTTGACAACTAGTTTGTCTACCGCTACTTGATATTTGGACAAAAATAACATCGGGTGTAAAACATTCATGCGCTACTAGATTAAAATGTTAGTTTGCTTTTTGATAGGGAAAGAAATGAATTTCTAAGAAAAACAAAATACTATCGTAAAAAGAATGTTTTTAGGATCTCAATAATAATAAAAAAATTATGGCATCCCATTTAAAAAAAAAGTTAAACGTCGCCATTTTGAAATGATTCATCTAATTGAAAATCTGATATAACCATCGTGTAGAGAATGTTCTGAAACATATTACTGCCAAATATTTTGAAAGTAGTACCCATAGTGTGGCTAAAAAAAAATAAGGCGCTTACTCTGAATCAGGCTGTATATATATATATAAAGATATCCACAATCCTCCACAGTCTGATATTAGAAATTAAACGGCTTCAGGTTTAAGTTCTGTATTAATATTTATTAATAATTGATGTTTCGATGAATTTAACGTCCATCTATATTTAACTGATTTATATGACATTTACCGTAAATAACAGAACATAGAAACAAGTTACCTAGGTAACAAATAAATTACTAGATTTTTAATTAATGGTAGCCAAATTTTATTTAAATCACAGCCTACACAATGATTGATGTTACTTTTTCTTGGAAAAGATTCGGTTTATTATATTTTTTTTTTCTATGAACAAAATAAATTTACTTACTAGAAAAAGACAAAACGTACTGTAGTATTATAGATTTTTCAAATTTGCATCGAATAGATCTATAAAAATTAAATCTGTTTACGAATATGGCTGCTTTTGTAAAACAATTTGAAGGAACGTCTCTGATCGAGCGAGTAATTCCTTCGGGAGCATCGGTAAGGGTGCAAAACTCGTGGGAGTAGCTAAACAGGAAGACATTCGTCCAATAGTATGCACGAGTGATGCTTGCCCGCCGATCGCGAATTTCTAGTTTCTGGAACTTAGTTCGATCTGTCGTACAAAATGCGTAAGCTTATCGAGACCCCCGGTTGATTTATTATCCGGACGCAATGTCGCGTGACTACCGATGGATTCCTGAGCGTGTTTTCGGGGCTTTTTCTGGCATAGTCACGCTGCTGTCCTGTCCTGCTGCTGTCCTGTCCTGATCTCCGAAGGCGGAGCGATGAAATATTATCTGATCTGATCAGAAACTTGGGGACACGCACGCGTTTTTTTAACCGATGTTTGATCATTTCACTGGGACATGCCTTAGGGCGCTATACACGGCGCTCAGTTTATTGTAGAGGCCGAAATTGCGCAATAAAATTATAACATGTGTGTAAAAACCGGAATGACGTTCAGTCTTAAAATTTTGGATCATAACTGCACAGTTGAAATGAAATAGCATTAATTTCTAGACAATTTTTACAACTTTATTGAAAGATGTCATTCATTAGAATCAGAAACTAGAATTACGATATAACTGCGAGCTAAATAAAAGTAAAATTAAAATAAAACGGCGCTTTAGGTTGTAGTTCTGTATTAATATTTATTAATAGTCAGTCTTTCGACGAAATTCAACAGAAAAAAAGATACAAATGACATTTACAATAAATAAACAGAACATAGAAACAAGTTACTGGTTAATAAAAAAAATAACTAAATCTTAAAATTTATAAATTTTTAATTAAAGGAAGACAAATTTTATTTAAATGACATATACAATAAATAAACAGAACGTAGAAACAAGTTACTTAGTAACAAAATAAGTAACTAGATTATAAAATTTATAAATTATGAATTAAAGGAAACCAAATTTCATTAAAATCAATGCTTTCATACATGATTGATGTTATTTTTTTTATATAAATTTCTATTGCTTTTCTTATCAATTTACTGTTAATATTAATGGGTCTTGCAATTTTAGTATTTTTGAATTTTACATCATGAATATATTTTCTTATATGTGTTTAACTAAATATGAATTCATTTAGGCAGCATATTTACTAATTAATCACAATTAGTAACTAAAAGTAAAATATTGAAATTGTACAATTTAATTTGTTTATTTATGTAGTTTTTATTGTTGACATACTTCCGCGGGCAACAATATCAATTAATTGAATATTATTGATTTCATGTAAATAAATTATAGTGCAATTGTATTTACGTATGATGTATGAATTAAATTTATATTATTTAACGGAATGTTTAATAAATACTCTACCACTCGATTGCGACGAGATAATTTAATTTTTATATGAAAAATAGTATATTTTGTTACGAGGAGCAGAAAGCGATCTTTCCATATGTACCATGTATGCATTCGATTACAACTTTAACTAAAATTTCCTTCGGCTCCAGAAAAACTTTTAAACTAAACATCGTAGAGAGTTCTAGTTTTTTGCATTAGTTCGGTGCTGTCGAGTTATTGGCGCATCGAATAGTTTAAAAGCGCTCAGCCAATGCTAAATAAGTTAATTAAAGATATTTTAAATTTTGTAAACAAAACAGTGCAACCTATCGAAAACAACTACCTCTATAATTTCACCAGTTGAATCTGTCCAAAATTTACCTCTATAATTTTTCTATAATTTTGAATTCTGAAAAACCGTTAAATTTAGTTTTGAATTTAAGTTGAATTACAGTTATTTTCATTTTTCACAATTTTGTGATTTGTTCATAAAAATACTGATCTGCTTGCCAAAAATGCGCTTAAGTCCCTCGATCAAAAGTACGAGGACTTTCTTAATTTTTTTTTAAATAATAATACTATGCAAATAAAAATATCAAGGCTTTAGATTGTAGTTCTGTATTAATATTTATTAAAAAAAATCTATATTTCGACGATATATTTTAATGGCATATACAGTAAATAGCATAACAAGCCGTTTCAATGATTCAGTAACTTGTGAAATTTTGTGGAAAAATCTTAACATTAGAATATTATTATATTAATTTAACATATATTCTTCTCAACTTTTTTTTTATTCAATATTATTAAAATATGTTCTGTTTATTTACTGTATATGTCATTTGTATCATTTTTCCTGATAAAGATATACGTTTAGTACGTCGAAACGTTGATTATTATTAATAAATATTAATACAGGACTACAACCTGAAGTCGTTTTATTTTAATATAATGACTTCTGAAAGATTTTTTTACTATGTTAATAATTTCATACAATAGGGTAACCTTAACCTACATTTTATCGATAGTTGTAATTTAAGTTTAAGTTATAGTTTAGATTTGAAATTGAAGTTGAAATTTGGCATTCGTATATGTATTATTTTCTATTCCATTTTCAGATCCTAGTATTATAAGTCACTATATAATACAATATATCATTCAATTGCAATTGTTGAAATTAGTTTTAAATTAAATTTAATATACGCGAGTACTAATAATAGGAAAATTTACAAAATTAGCAGAGTAGCTCAGAGGTTAATTTTTTACTAACTTGTCTTAGTCTAGGCATAATTCGTACGTTGGAAATCATTTAATTCCGCGCTAAGCATAGTAATACATTCCGATTGTCTGTTCAAGTTAATGATTTCCCTTGAGGTGTCTTGAAGATTTGTAGTGGGTACGACTGATTCTCTTCTATTTCTGTATTCTGTCTGATGGTAAAACTGCCATACGGTGTTTTACTTGGGGTGCTACCAATAAGATAAGTTAAAGGAGGCGTACGACACAGATAATCTGTTCTTTTGTTTTTTCTAATCAAATTGTCAATTCGATTAAGATTGATTTATCAATTCGCTTTTGCGAGATTTACAGAATAAATTAATAGATATAGTAGGAATTGTCTGACAATGTAGTTTTTATACCGAAAAGAAATAATCAAGACGGTAAATTTACTGGGAAGATAATTACATTTATTTTTATTGTAACTGTAATATAAATTAAATTAACCGAGTAAATTATCTCTCTCTCTTTCCAATGGCACCACAACCCAAATCGGACTTTGGGCTCACGTATCGAAATAGTTGTTTCGTGATTATTCATTTAGGTACTTTTTCGAAACTGCAAGTCGTACATTCGCGTAGAGCAGTAAGTTCCAAACAGTAATCTAAACTACTGTTAACATAGTAAAATATTTTTCAGAACTCATTGTATTAAAATAAAAACTGTTTTAAGATTATATTCTGTTTAATTATTTTATAAAAACAACGTTTAGATGTTACCAGCAACAATATAAGTAACTAGATCAGAAGAATTATAGATTTTTAATCAATGGAAGCTAAATTTATTTAGATCACTGCCTTCACAGTGATTCATATTATTCTTTTCTTTATAAATCTCTATTGCTTTTCTTATTAATCTGCTGCTAATATTGATTGGTTATTACTGTAACTTATTACTGTGATTTGTAGGAATTAATCTTAATTTGGTTGACTATACAATTTCTGACCACTCAATTTTCAATAATCAAATTCAAAGTCAAACGAAAATAATCAGTGCAATTGTCAATTAACTTAACTTGACTTAATAATTTTTAATATAGCTGTTGGAGATATCAAATTAAATATACTTGACCATATTTTCTTGGTCGAATATATAGTTTTTGACCTTTGACCACCTTGGACCTGTGCACTTTTTGATACATATTTAATTTGACTTTAACTTAACGTTAATTTAACTTGACGTAATAATTTTCTCCGCGGTCGAAGATGTCAGATTAAATACACTTGACGTTGTAGTTGTGTTTGATGCTGTCCACCAGTGATGTATATAGTAACTAACTGCTGTATAATAATATCATTATTGTACTAGTAATATAATGACCTCTTTCTACATAGGCAATATGATAACGTAATGTTAATATTGTAATACGTTTCAAGAAAAAAAAAAACTTATAATTGCTATTTGTGGAAGTTGTCACATTTCGTGTGAGACAAATTGTGTCATGCTTTACGTAAGATATTCCAGCTCGTATCAGATCGATGCTAATGCTTATACAGATATGCTATTATATAATGCGTGTGCTATTTTCTCGGCAGCGACAAAGTTAAATTAACGATTACATTATGCCGCCAAATCGAGTTGAATCTAGTTAAGAAACTTCCGTCTTCCTAACTGACATATTTGATGCTTTAAGCCGAAACTAAGATGTATTATGATTCGCTACCACAAAAGTCACTATCATTTACCACATTACGCAGAGAAATTTCTGTATTTGATAGTTACATTATTTGAAATGACTTTAAATATATGTATATATAGCATAAATGTTTGGCGGTATACATTGCATATCTGCACACATTTTCAATCAAACTCTATAATTGACGTTGAGTTCGTCGAAACGTCGACAAAAATAAATATTAATAAAGAACTTAAACCTAAAGCAATTTTATTTTTACATAATAAGTTCTGTAACATTAATTCAAGCGAAAATAAACAATGTAATTGTCAATTAATTTAATTTGACTTAATAGTTTTCAATATAGCCATCGAAGATGTCAAATTAAATACAGTTGACCGTGTTTTTTTTGGTCGAATATGCAGTTTCTGACCACCTTTTGCACTTCTTCACACATTTTCCATAATCTAATTCAAATTCAAGCAAAAATAAACAATACAATACAATTAACGTAACTTAACTTGAAGTAATAACGTTTTCAATATATCCGCCGAAGAAGTCAGATGAAATACATACTTGACGTTGTAGTTATGTTTGGTGCTACCATCAGTGATGTATACAGTAACTAATTGCTGTATATCATTTTTTTACCAGTAACATAATAACTTCTTTCTACATAGACAATATGGCGACGTAATATTAATATTATGATACGCTTGAAGAAAAATTCCATTATATCTAAAAACGGTTTTTATATGGAAAGACGAAGCTTATTTTGTTCTGGAAGCATTGATGCTGATGCATGTCACAATATTGCAAAAATAATGGATATAAAATGGATCAGATGAACACAGACTAACAAATAGAATGTGCTTACTTGGTATACACGTTGTGTACGAAGCAACTTATTCGTATATTTGGTATATTTAAAAACTTGAAAAATTAAAAAAAAAAAAAATCTGCTAAAACTGAAAATATAGACACTCTTAGAAATTTGCTACAATTTTTTTATTTTTTGGAATAATGCTTGTTAGTGAAATTTAAATTGTTTACCAAATGTATAAATATTCAGTGAAATGTGTTTTTGAGGTTAACAAATTTTAATCCACGTACTCGATAAAAATATAAAACAAATATTTTGTTTCGGTTTTATATCTCTTACGGTTATATATATATATATATATATATATATATATATATATATATAAATATATATATATATATATATATATTGGCTTATTTTTTCTGAATTTATTTAAATTGTTATTTTGGTTTATGTAATAGAAAATAAATAGGGATTTAAAATAAAAAGCTTTAGGTTCTGTATATATATATATATATATATAAAACCCATTATCCACAGACATCTATATATATATATATATATATAATATATATATATATATATAATATATATATATATATATATATATATATATATATTATTTAAATATTAACGTTTTAATATATTTTACGTATATTTTCATCAGGAAAAATAATACTAATGACATAAATAATAAACAAACAGTTTTTGTAGTAGTATATTACTACAGTTTAAAACAAATTAATGATGTAAAAACTAAAAAAAAAATATTATCTTGCTTATATGAGACGACTTTTACTAAGGCGTTTCAAGGTTTATCGACTTTGAATACAGAGAAGACCGTAAATACTCTGTTTAGTGCATTATATTATAAACATATGAATAGTATAGCAAGTATCAAGTTAATCGCGCAACTAAGAGACGATTAACGGCGCTAGTCGCCTCTTACAATTAATCATACGACTATCTTGATACATACTATTACCCAATATGTTTATAATATAATAACATTATGCACTGTATATTATAGTGCCTGTTTACAAAATCATGTTTGGCAAAAACGGAATGAACAAGTTTGAGAAACTATAACTTACAATATGCAACTAAAACTTAGTAAGTTTTAGAGTTTGATAAAGTGTTTATCAGTTTGATAATAATAATTTATTAACATTTTCATTAATATTCATTTGTTTGAATATTCTTACTAAATTAGAATAAATTACTTACAATCGACAGTAATAAAATGAAAATTTCATGTAATTACAAAATGTTATATTTTTTTATAAAAAAACTGCATAGTTTTTGATTTTTTATTAAATTGTCAGTTTAGTATTATTTTTAGTTTCACAAATTTTATAATTTTGTGTTTATGTTATTTACAATATAGAATAAAATATATTTCTAATTTTTAATTCAAATAAACTTGAAGAAAAAGGCTTGGTTGCATAAAGTTTTGTTAACTTAATTATTAAGTTAACTAGACAACTAGATTGTCGACTGATTGAATTATTTTGAAAGAAATGAAAAAATATTATTAATTAAATAACTATAATTAAAAATGGGCTTAAGTTAAATAATATTTTAACTAACATACGCACACATATCGTAACCATTCAATGACTTTCTGTTAATCGAAAGTTTATCAAATTCCGACAGTAGCGCAGCGTAGTGGCGCCGGATGAAAATTAGTTCTGTGTTTAGTAAGGACAAAACCGGTAAACTGTATAAAGGCAAAAAGAGTAACATAGCCCCAACAACACAAACACGTAAATAGACTGACAAATATACATGAAAACAGCTGCTGTAGATGTCTGATGGTGCATCAGTGTACATATTGTTAAAGACAAGTGACTGTGCTGGAGAGACGCTAAGATTAAGATTAGGAAAGAGTGTTAAAGGAGAGGGCCGAACAATGCGAGAACGAAATTTAGGGGCGCTCCGGCAAGCATCAGGTGACGTGGGCCAATTGGCCGCTCTGCCCTCATTCAGACAAGATGTGTAACAACAATTCACTACCAAAGAAGAGCATTTTCCTCGACTGTTATCCGAAGTAAATAGTAGAAAGAAATGGGGTCAACTATTGAGCTACATTGTTTATTGGCATCATTGCTAAGGCTTATTGTCGGTAAGTTATTACTTTAAAGCCACTTAAATTTTCGTTACTTGATTGATGCTGAAAAAGCGATGAAGTATATTGTATATAAATTTTAAATTTATTTACTAAATATATCGTTAATACATACACAAATATTTGGAAAAATGTGTATATTTCGTCATAGTCTTGTGGTTAGGACGTCTGCCGCGAAATCAGGAAGTCCCGGGTTTATATCGCGGCGATGCCAATACATTTTTTCAGATTTATTAAATTACAGAAATCATTAAAGAGAGCATTGCTTTAATATCATATAGTTTTATCTACGATGTATGGCGAAACGTCTGCTATGAGATCTAGCACGGCATACCAGCCCAGAAAATTTTACAAATTCAATGAATACCGGCCGGGAAAGCTTGAAGATTACTATGTATAAAAAAAATTTAAAAATTGCTATTTGCTATTATATCTTGTAAACTGAAAGTGATGTCAAGAAATATTAAAATATACAACTTTTTGACGATTATATTATTTTTTATTTTGTTTGTGATTAATTTAGATAAATTACCTGACATTAATTGATAGCTGATTGAGTTATTTGTACAAATACGCGCAATTGTTAAAATTATAGATTTAATTAAAAATAACATAAATAAACTGTACTTTAAATAAAATAAAACGGCTTCAGGTTTAAGTTCTATATTAATATTTATTAATAATCGACGAACAGTCTAAAACTTTTAAAATACATTCAGTATTAATGATAGTCTAATCCTATCCGAATTTATATAAAAAAAAAAGAAATATTTATTCCGTGAAAGACAGGAAAATTCTATAGAATCGATTTCAGGGGTTTGTATATTATGATGCCATCCAAACTTGAGATGCGGATTTGCGAACGATTTAAAAGCACGGAGCTTTGCACACGACGAGAGAGAAATAACCGTGCGAAAACGTAAACTTACCCGCTTTTAGCTATTATATAGTATCTTTGATCGGCCGGTGAACCTCGACTGTTATTCGGTGGCCCTTCTCTCTCTTTCTCTCTCTCTCTCTCTTTCTCTCTCTCTCTCTCTCTCTTCCAGCAAACCAACAAATGTCACGCAAGAATTCTCGCAAAGATTCAGACATTTTGCGGTTCCTTTTTGGCCTTTTATACTCCATACATCTTTCTATCCTTCTTGTTGTTCGCTTTTCTTCTCGCATTTGCTTTTGATTCCATTCGGAGGTTTTTGGAGCTGCACCAGGACTGTCCAAATCGTGGATTAATAATAAATCGTAACTTATGCTGGGCTTCACACGATGCATTTTTTCATAGGAGAAAATTTTCAAATTTTTTTGTATTATATTATCCAATATTCGATTCTGTATAGAAATCTGTACAGAATATTTTATACATGCGTATGCGTGATATTCTACATAGAAAAATATATTAGGTTATAGTATTTTGTTTGTGCTTAAAATCGCCATTAATTTATTTTTATTATTAGTTATTTTTTTTTTTTTGAATGAAGAGAAATGCATTAACCTTGTCGGGTTTTGAAACCGGGACCTTTTCGACGCAAATTGAATGCGCATCGGTAGTAGAAACCTCAAACTTTTATTTAGGCTATGCATCATCAATAAATATTTATATTTTTTTTTTGTTTAATTGAAGCAGTAAATATTATTATTGATAAATATGCAATTTTCATATTAGATACAAATAACTTGTCAAAATATAAAACATAATTGTGCATACATCTGTACATTTTATTCTATATTATATAAATCGTATTATTGTTTTAAATATTCCATATATAATTTTGTATAGAATTGTATATTTTTTTTTGTATAGAAAAATGTATCGTATCAAACTAATATTAGTTAAAACATTGAGATTTTTATGTACTTTTTTTTCAAGGCAAAAAATGTAAATGCGAAGATTATTATACTGCGACATTTTTACTTATTTGTCATGATGAATATCATTTATTATAGATTATTTACTAACTTCTTTTTGCTTAATAAATATCATTAGAATTAGTATATTTTTTGTGCCCGAGAGAATTTTTTCCTTTAAATACTAAAGCGGAAAAATTGGACATCTCTGTACTAAACCTTTTGTAGATTCAGACAGTTTGTGGTTCTTCTTTGGTTTCCATATACTTTATCTGCTCTCCTTGTTATTTTCTGTTTTGCTCATATTCGTCTTTGATTTCTATTCGTTGTTTTTACGGAACATTGGGCTACCCTTTCCGACTGACCGAAACTCCACCCGTAATGCACGAACGACCGAAATAATAATGTTTTGAGTGACATTCATGATCACTCTTTTGATCTTTTGCTTGCTCGGAGGTTCTCTCTGTATGTGATCAATGTGGATTAACATAGTGAATAATAATGAAAAAAGGTTCTCAGCATTGTTAGCCAAAATGTATAACAGTTTGTGCTTCGTTAACCGAAATTATAGACGATAAAATTGAAAAATCTTTTCTATTGTGTGCTGTTCATTTCTGGTTTGAACACATATTCAATTTAGTTGGATTTGGAAATTAATTATACATAGGGCTTTACTAACTCATAATGTGCTTAATGCTTAACTATATATGTAGTTAGATTTCTGTTAATTAGTATTGTGATGTTTTTGATTATTATTTGTCAAATTTATACATCTTTGCAAAAGTTTTTTCTAAATTATTTCTAAAGTAATGTTTTGAAATTAATTTTATAATTAATTTAGGTAATCATTACACTCGTGGATATTTGCAGTTTAGTATTTTTAATGTTTTAAGTTTCAAATACACTCTAAAAAAAATTACGTAATTTTACCTACAAATCATGAGACACTATGTTGCCTAATATTTCTAGGAATAATTACTCAACTGTTCTAATTTTACATAATTATTTGAAAATACATAACATCGGAACTATTACAAACATTATGTAATATGATTATTTCCAACGGAATGGAAAAGTACATATGTATGAACTTAAAATATTTTATTACGATAGTATTATTACACAAAATATGAAGTAAGTCTCATTATTTTGATCAATTATTACAGATATTAATATGCAATATTACATAATTTTAGAAGTTATACTACCAATGCGTAATTCTACATTAAGTATGTGATGCAATTTGCAGAAAGTAAACAATTTTACATACATATTAGGTCATTTTTATGTGATTATTATGAATTATGAATTTTGAGGTAGAAATACAGTATATTTATAATTAAATACAATTGCAGATTTTTTATAGTAAAATTTTACAACTATTTTTTTTGTAATTTTGCTATTTATTTTTGTGTTAAAGTGTAGTTTTAAAATTTGTGGTCAAGAGACTTTAGTGTTGATGGCGATACTAATTAATTAAGGTTTTTTTTCAAATTGTAACAACTTCGATTTTACGTAAAATATAAAAAGATATATTTTTTTTTTTAAATAGTTTTAGACTTATTTGTAATTATCTCATAGGGACCTCTTTTTAATCAGTCGCTCTAAATTAAACTTTTTCCGAAACTATTTTATATTTCTTTCGGTTTCAAACCAGCACAAAATAAAATAGTTAGTTGAATTATCCAACCCAACCTAATTTGTTGAAAAGAGTCTATTCATTGTTCATACTCCTCTAATGACCCACCCACTATACAATACATTTCAGATCAACATACATTTTCCTCGGGGATATTGGAATAGTTTTCCGGGGTGATTTTCCACAACGTTAACTGGCTTTTCATTGTCAAAATGACAGGATATACGGAACGAGAGCGAAAAAAGCTGCTCTCTGAAGTTGGCTTTTGCATTCTTTGTGTGCTTTTGCTTGATTATTGATTATTGATTATTATATCAATAAATTTACAAATTGTATTACTGATATTTCTATTTCTGTATAGCTGTAAATGTAAGATGTTTATCATATGCTTCTTTGTTTTTTTGACTTAAGTTTATGTACTTTTTGTATTTACGACTTTAATAAAAGAATATATAAATATATATAATATTCATAAATTATATATATTAACTTTTATTTTATAGCTTTTATAGCTAAAAATATATATATATAATTACATGAAGCAAACAGTTTTATTTTGTACGATTTTATTAAGATATAAAAACCTGTTGAAAATCACCATTTTTTGGCGTTGACAAATATTAAGTATCAAATATTAAGTATCAAATTATAATACAAGTTTTCTCAAGCAAAAAGCTCAAAGTTTTATAACAAAGCTTTATTAAATTATTATATTACGTCATTACGTTGCAAAAGACAGAAACGTGATCTGTATATTAAACTTTTGTAGGTTTTATAATTACAAAAAGCTATTTGATTTTGAAGTTATTTTGAGATTCTTTTTTGTTTTTTATTATGAAGAGAAGCTTAAAGCTTTTTTATATTATCCTTGACAGGATTGCTAAAATTTAAATACCTTGCTGTTTAATTTATATGTTAATATTATTTGGACGTTGGAATTATTTCATATTTCACAAAAATATTTTTATGAATGAAGGAAATTTCTTTAAATTTAAATAACCATCGATTTTCTTCTAATGATATTATGCTAATTGCAAAAATAAAAAAAAGGATAATATCAATCAGTGTGATAAACAACTGATTTGAATAAAATTTGGCTTCCTTTAATTAAAAATTTTATAATCTAGTTATTTATTTTATTACCTACTTGTTTCCATGTTCCGTTTATTTACTGCAAATGTCATTTTTATCTTTTTTCCTGATGAAGACGTACGTTGAGTATGTTGATTATTAATAAATATGAATACAGAACTACAATCTAAAGTCGTTTTATTTTACTAATATATTCTATTGATTGAGAAACTGAAACAAAATCTGTTTAAATATGAATTAAATCCGAAATGAAAATTGATATTTTGGAAGGAAACGAAACTAAACTGCACAGTACTTTGTCGAATTTTACGGCTAATATATAATATTATAAAAGTTAACTTTGTGGTTTACCCAACGACAAACTTTGATTATTTGTTAAACCTTTTATTCAAAGATCCGAATATAATTATACTTTTTCTACATCTCTATTTCAGTGTTAGAACCGCAATAAAAGTTTTTATATTAAACTGACAAACTGCATCAAAAGGAAGTAAAATTGAATGTCACACCTTTTTTTTCTTTCAACTTCCTGTTGGGGGTTAGCTTTGATTTTTTCCAGGACGATTTTCAGGATGCGTTAGTTAGGTAGGCGTTTTTTTTTTATATTTTAAAAAGCGTCGAGCTATTGGAAATTGCTAATATTTCAGTAACTTGTAATTCGATTGCTTGCCTAATCGTCCTTGTCAACCGTTTTCTTGCTGTCGAGACGTCTACTTTTATAATAAGTCCTTTCAAAGCTTTACTAGAAGGAATTTAATTTATTTTCCTAAAAGAATTTATTTTTCTTTTATTGATTTTTACGTACATAGCAAACTAAATATTTGAAATTAAATATAATATTCTATGCTATTAAACAAGCTAAAATTATTTATTTGTTTATTTATTTATTTAACTGTTTTTGTATAATAGTAAAAAATCTTTCAGAACTCATACTAAAATAGAACGGCTTCAGGTTCTTGTTCTGTATTAATATTTATTAATAGTCGACGATTCGACAAACCCAACGTACGTCTTTATCAGGAAAAATGATACAAATGATATTTACAGTAAATAAATAGAACATAGAAACAAGTAACAATGTTTTAATCACGTGATTTTTTCTTTTGAATATTTGAAATTTCTTTTTCTAGTATTAGTAGTAACTTTTGTTTAAATATAAAATATACTGATTTTTTTTTGCAACATCCTTATTCATTAATTATACAAAAATTAATCTATATTTCAATTCTTTGTGATGACATTTTATTTTCGCTCAAGATAATTTTAATGAAAAAATAATAAATAATTTTGTTAACATTAACAAGAAGATAATCTCTTTCTAAACTGTTTGTAGCTCTCAGAGTTCAATGGGAAATTGGAAAAATGGGGCACTAAATGTCTTTAACGGTTTTTAATTGACATTCCGAAGAAAAAGTATTGAACAATTTTTCTTTTTCAAAGTTTTCATTACGTTTTAAAACTTCGAAAATTCGCTCATAATTACAGACATTAAAGAAAGTTATGTAGATATAATAAAACATTGTTACAAATATCAACTTCGGATAAAATGTAGAATAGTTAACCATAGAATAAGTGTTTATATTTTTTTATTACTTGATATGTTGACAAAACATCTTAACTATTTGAAAGAAAAATTTGTTTTCAATTTATTAATTTTTGAGTTGTAAATTATCAGCTAGATAGACAATATTTTCTTTTAATAATACTATACATTTTGGGCAATATCACTATTACAATATTTTTATCAAAATAAAATTTATTATTTAAATTAATATTTTTTGCTTATAATATTAAAGTTAATAATAAATAAATTACAGTTGTATTTAATAAAATAAAAGTAAAAATAAAATATATGTAAATCAAAGCAACTTTTAATGATATGAAATTCGTTTGTGAAAAAAAAACCTGAATTACAAATTGTAACTTCTTTTTGTTTTGTCTAAAAAAAAGTTTTAAGAAAACATTTAAGCGGTAATTTATTATTTTCTTGCGTGGAAATGTGTTTCATTTATTATTTTTTTCTGCTTAGATTCGAGAAGATTTTTAAAGCTATACCATCTTAAAAAATAAAAGCCAACATTTTCGCTATGAGGAAAAAAATTGCATTAATTTTGTAAGCAGGCACGGTTAGATATTTAAAAAAATTTAATTGAAAGTTGTAATAGGATGAATTCTAAGCAATAAAATAACTTTTTGGTTGCTTAAATGAAACTAGTTAAATATTTATATTTTACGGGTCGTACTCAAAATCTTTTGACTCTAAACGTATCGAACTTGTATTATTAAAATCTCTAGGTCGATATAGCTAGAAAGCACAAAACAGCAGAACCGTATGAAACCTATTTCAGAATTTTTGGCTATTTTTTGGCTAATTAATTACCACTATGCCGATTTAATTGCCGCCAACTAACAAAAAATACAGGGGGCTTGCTAGCTTGATAGTCAAGCTAGCAGAACCCTAGCAGCTAGAAAGCACAAGTCAGCAGAATCGTATGAAACCCATCTCAAAATTTTTGGCTATTTTTTGGCTAATTAATTACCACTATGCCGATTTAATTGCCGCCAACTAACAAAAAATACAGGGGGCTTGCTAGCTTGATAGTCAAGCTAGCAGAACCCTAGCAGCTAGAAAGCACAAGTCAGCAGAATCGTATTAAACCCATCTCAGAATTTTTGGCTATTTTTTGGCTAATTAAATATTATTGTTCCGATTTAATTACCGCCAATTAAAAAAAAAATACAAGGGACTTGCTAGCTTGACAGTCAAGCTAGCAGAACCCTACGTTATATATTATTCAAAATCAACCTAAATGAGTTCCGATAATTAATTGCCAATTAATTACCACCTTATTTATAACAAAATAATTGTATTATTAAGCCCTATATAAAAACTTAATATTGAATTCGAAAATTTGACATAGAACATTATTGATCCCGTTAAACTACTTGCAAGTGAAGGATCGGCTTCAACAACGTTGTAACTAACAAATTTATCGAATTTGACATTGTTGGAAAATTATCATTTTCCAATTTTATCACCCATAAAAAATTAATTAATAACAAATCAAAAAACGAAGAGTTCACTTAGAGAAACATTTTTTATTAATAAACTAGTGTTCGGAAATTTCTCGGTGTCAAGATATACTAGATATCGTTAAAAACAATTTTAATTATTACAACGTCAAAGAGTAGTTAAGTTAAGAAACATTTTATTAGAAATAATAGTGCATTAAACTTTATATAAATTAATAGACCTTGAACAAATAAATGTTCGTATTGTCATTGTGAAATTTAATATAATAATACTCAAGAATATTGAGATTTTATATTTTTCCCAAAATTTCACAAGATACTCAGTCATTAAATCGGCTTTTAAGCTCAGTCATTGATGCATAGCTTAACAGCCGATTTAATGACTGAGTATCTTGTGAAATTTTTGGAAAAATATAAAATCTCAATATTCTTGAGTATTATTTTATATAAATTGCTCGAAGTTACGACCACCATTTTCAATAGACAAGTTGTAACGATGTACAATCGACTGCCGAAAAAACAGAAAAAAAGAAATTCCCGACACTAGTTTATTAATAAAAAATGTTTCTTTATGTACCCTCTATCATTTCTAAAAATTAGGAATAGTTATTCTGTTACATCCTGTATACGAAAATTCAGAAAGATTCATAGAAAATTGTGAGCTATATCAAGCTGGCACAACAACAAAAAAAAACATAACAAACATTTTTAACCATTTATTAACTAATTAATTACCACATTTTTTAGTTTATAACCGCTTTTTTTAAGAAAATACAAATGTCGGGCCAGCTTGCTATGCAGCAAGCACAACCATATAATATAATAAAGCAAAACTATAAAAAAAAACAACAAACATTGTTAAAATTTATTAACAAATTGATTACCACATTTTTAAAATTTTTAACCGCTTTTTTTAAAAAAATACGGTTGTCCGACCAGCTTGATATGGATCCAGCACAACTTTATAATATAATAAAGCAAAACCAAAATAATAACATAACAAACATTTTAAACCATTTATTAACTAATTAATTACCACATTTTTTAGTTTATAACCAATTTTTTTAATAAAATATTGTGGTCGGGCCAGCTTGATATGAAGCCAGCACAACCATATAATATAATAAAGCAAAACCGTAAAAGAAACATAACAAATATTGTTAACCATTTATTAACAAATTAATTACCACATTTTTAAATTTTTAACCGCTTTTTTTAAAAAAATACGGTTGTCGAACCAGCTTGATATAAAGCCAGCACAACTTTATAATATAATAAAGCTGGCCTCATATCAAGTTGTCCGACAACTGTATTTTAAAAAAAAAAAAACTGTTAAAAATTTAAAAATGTGGTAATTAATTTGTTAATAAATGGTTAACAATATTTGTTATGTTTTTTTGTTTTGCTTTATTATGGTTTAGCTGGTTTCATATCAATCTTGCCCAACCACTGTATATTTAAAAAAAAAGTTGTAATTTAAAAATGTGGTAATCAATTTGTTAATAAATTTTAACAATGTTTGTTGTTTCTTTTATAGTTTTGCTTTATTATATTATATGGTTGTGCTTGCTGCATAGCAAGTTGGCCCGACTTCCGTATTTTATTAAAAAAAGCGGTTATAAACTAAAAAAATGTGGTAATTAATTAGATAATAAATGGTTTAAAAAGTTTCTTATGTTTTTTTTTTGTTGTTGTGCCAGCTTGATACAGCTCACAATTTTCTATAAATCTTTCTGAATTTTCGTATATAAGTAGTCTTTTATATTTCAGATAAATTCGCAAGTTTGTTTTTTGATTTGTTATTAATTAATTTTTTATGGGTGATATAAAATTGGAAAATGATAATTTTCCAACAATGTCAAATTCGATAAATTTGTTAGTTACAACGTTGTTGAAGCCGATCCTTCAATTGCAAGTAGTTCAACGGGATCAATAATGTTCTATGTCAAATTTCCGAATTCAATATTATAAGTTTTTATATTGGGTTTAATAATACAATTATTTCGTTATAAATAAAGTGGTAATTAATTGGCAATTAATAATCGGAACTCATTTAGATTGATTTTGAATAATATAACGTAGGGTTCTGCTAGCTTGACTGTCAAACTAGCAAGTCCCCTGTATTTTGTTAATTGGCGGTAATTAAATCGGCACAGTGGTATTTAATTAGCCAAAAAATAGCCAAAAATTTTGATATGGGTTTCATTCGATTCTGCTGACTTGTGCTTTCTAGCTGCTAGGGTACTGCTAGCTTGACTGTCAAGCTAGCAAGCCCCCTGTATTTTTTTTTAATTGGCGGCAATTAAATCGGCACAGTGGTAATTAATTAGCCAAAAAATAGCCAAAAATTTTGAGATGGGTTTTATACGATTCTGCTGACTTATGCTTTCTAGCTGCTAGGGTTCTGCTAGCTTGACTGTCAAGCTAGCAAGCCCCCTGTATTTTTTGTTAATTAGCGGCAATTAAATCGGCACAGTGGTAATTAATTAGCCAAAAAATAGCCAAAAATTCTGAGATGGGTTTCATACGGTTCTGCTGTTTTGTGCTTTCTAGCTATATCGACCTAAAATCTCTATATTTATTTACGTATAGGTTGGCCCAAAAGTCACTAGACTATTTTAAAATGAAATAACTTTTGTATTTATTAATAATTCACATCTATTTTTTTACCAACGGAAAACAGACATGTTGGAAATTTTATTTAGTTTCTGAAAATTACATCCTTCAAATAATCACGGATATATATTATGAGATAACGTAAAAATTTTAATTTGACAATATTTCATTACAACAACGTTTAAATCCGGCCATTATTTTACCGGAAACACCAAGAATTTAGTCACCGAATGTTAAAGCTACAAGCATCTGTTTAGCTACATTGTAAGTGATACATGTTCGTCGATTTAACCTTCTTCTTCCTGTCTAACCCCCGCAAACCACTCTTTTTCTTTCCACTGTACTCAATCTCGTAGCACGGGCAGAAACTCTTTCATAAATCAGCTGTTTCTCGGTGTTTGAATAAAGGTACTGCAAATTACTAGCAATTTGTGTGTTGTCGAAGGGTAGGGGGGGGGGGGGTTGGAGGCTCTTCTGTCTCTTCTATGGCGTGTATTTTAGGCGTACGAGCGTAAAAATTATGCCGGTGTTAAAATGGAGTAATGTTTGTTACGCTGCTGACGTGTTGTGGGGAGGTGAGGTAACAACAACCCTTCGAATGGGGGTGTCATTAGCGAATATATATTGCGATACGATTATATTTGGGTTGGTAACTATGACATGTTTATTTATGTGTAGCTTTATTTTAAAATGGAGGTAGTTTTATTGTTATTGTGATACATCAAAATAAGATAGTAATCAGATTATTATAGTAATGTAATAGTATATGAATTTTTGAAATAAGGTTTTGATTATTTAAACTTATTTTAATTGTAAGTAAAAATATTGTATGAATAGTAATCTTTAGGCTTCCACGGCCGGTATCCATTGAATTTATAGAATTTTCTGAGCTGGTATACGGTAGTCGATCTATCTTTGTCGCAGACGTTTCGCTATGCATCGTAGATGGCATTCTTAGTGTTTCTGGTTTGAATATATTTTCAATCTTAGCATTGCTTAAACTTCTTATTTGTGAAAAAAACGTTCTACTTTATGCATTTGTTGCATAAATTACTATTTTAAATCTAATTATCTATCTAAAGTTATATATGTAGAGCAAAGTACAAAATAAGCTTATTGTAGAAGAACTTTGTCTCAATAATGTTACAAAGGGTAATAAAAAGTCATTTAATACGAAATAAAAATATGATAAATGACCGTTTATTTCATCTAGTTAGCATGAGTTTCAATTATTCATTTCGCAGACAAAAAAGGAGAAAAAAAAAGAAGTGAAACGAAAAAGCGATTTTAGTATCAGACTGCGCAAGTAATGTGCATTCTAATTGTGTTGATTTATTTTGGAGTTTCATTTTCTTCAAAATCATTTGTCAATGCAGACACAACTAGTGCATTGCTAGATTTTTACAAACATTCAACTAAAATTGTGCATAACGAAAAATGAATAAGGACGCAGTTTGCGGTAACGGTTTCTAACAGCCATATATCATCTTTTAGTTTAGGTCCGCCAAATTAAGATGACATAAAAAGACATAATTGCAATTACTCACTGTGAGTTTTTCGTTTTTTTTTTTTTCGTTTTTTGGGTTTTCTAGCAAAGGAATTAAATGGAACGCAACGGAAGAAACAAAAGACGAATCGTTAAACAAAAGACTGTTTGTGTCTCTCATTATTAAGTGAGCTGTCTCCGTTTGGGATGATGTTTATTTTTCAACAGTGTTTTGTTTTTTTTAATTATTTTCGAAAGGAAATCGTGAATGTGTTGGGGAATTAATGTATTAGACTTTCTATAAATCATTAGTACTTCGAGAAAGAAATAGCAATTGATAGATTCACGGAAGAATTGTAACTTCGGAAGATTAAATCATGTATAACAAAAAGATTTATATTATTATTATTATTAACTTAGTAAAAAAAATTTTAGAATTCATTATATTAAAATAAGATTATATATTTACATATTATTTAATATTGGTTTATACAAAAGAATATCATCTTTTTATTTTTGTATTTTTTTAAAGTTTTTTATTTTTATAATTGATTGTATAATATTTAAATGTATTATCTTTTAACGCAAGCTATAATAAATATTATTATTATTATTAATAGTATGAAACACGTATTATACATTTGATCGGACATTTCTGAGCATAGTAATAAAAACGTGATAGTATTTGTAGATCGAATTCTATACGAATCATTTAATAGTTGTGAAACGATGATTGTGTCTTTGTAATATTTATAGCAAAATATTGCGACTGCTTGTGACAGGATATTGATTTATCCGTATTGATATTGGTTTATATCTGTGTTTATATCTGTGTGTTTATATCTGTGTCTGTTGTCAGAAACGCGAAGAGCGAAAAAAACCATTACATGTTTTACACGATCGCCGCATTCAACCACTGGGAATTTTTTTGGTTTCATTCTGATCCCAAAGCAGGTGAATGTTGCACATCGTAAATATCCCAACAACTCCTTAGATCGTTTCTGTTCTATGGACAGTTTGTGCTCGACACTGTGAAATTTGTCATTATCCTTCCTGTCTTCTTCTTTTAAATTGCTATTTTTGAGATGATGGGGTTTGTATTTGAAGAACCTAGCTATATACAGGGTTGCTTAAAATTAAATGTTTTAGAAACGGTTTATCAAAACTTATTGAAATTTGGTACTACTATTAATATGGATTACTTGAATATAATAAATTGCTGAAATATATTAAAGATTCAAAAAAATTTAAAACTTTTAAGTTTGAAATTAAAAAATTAATGCAAGTTAATAATTAACACGTTGAACGCCAATAGGATTTTTGCAAAATGTCTAAAAAACAATTTTGTGTTTTTAGGTTTTATTTGATAGATTATATGTAAATACAATTTTTTTATTTGTTTTGAGGTAATATTGAGGGAATTTATTGAGCTTTCCCATAAAAGAGTTTTATTCAGTAAATTTTCACATATACCACCATATATTTTGGACTATGAAGATAAACTCAGGCCAAACTGCAGGTACGTAGAGAAGGGCCACGTCGGTAACGCTGAATAGCAATTTATATGGAACGCGTGGCTGACAGCCCAAAAAAATAGAGTCAAAGCTAGGTATGTCATGTCGGTCACCGGTGGCCGACGCGGCCCATTCGAAATGAGTCGGTGTCGGCCACCGGTGGCGGACACGGCGTTCAACGTGTTAAGTTGTTAATTTGATAAATTATAATTGTCATCAATTATATTATGCTACAGTAACAAATTTTTTTAATTTTTATAATTTTGTGAATATGTATTACAATCTAATTAATTAGTCAAAAAGCTAAATAAAGTTTGATTAATTAATTAAAAGTATTTAAATTCTATCGTCTCTTACATGTTGACCAAATATTAAATAAAATTCAATAATAATTGTAAAAATAACACATTTTGATAGATTGTACAGCATTTTTAAAACTAACTTAGTTTTACTTTTTTTTATAATAGAATAATGATATATTTTTTCTCATATATATCAAATTAGAAAGCCACAAGTTAATACATTTTGCTTGGAAGACAAAGTAGGTACGAGTACTAGGAATATAACTAAAATGCAATTTTAGAAACAGTTATGATGGAATTACGATCTTTGTATTCAGATTAAATTCTAAAGTTATTATTAAATGCATTAATTACGAATATAATTGCATTATTATATTAAATAAAATAGTACACATTCTTACGTAATAATAGGATAAAAATTAAATAATTTTAAATTGAAATTTTTGTTTTGCCTCGAATATCATAACAACGTAGTTTGCATTTATATGTTTAGCAAGCGTTTAGTTCTCTAGAGACAAATTCAAAATATCTGTTTATTTAATTTTGTTAAACTTATCTACATACATACATACATACACAATCACGCCATGTATCCAACAGTGTCTAGCACAAATTCTTTCCACTATCCCGAAATTAGATATCTAGGCATCTGTCGCACGTCGAGTTTCATAAAGAACAAAAACAAATAATAACAACAAAAAATTAATAAATACAAAATTCAAATTCATAGTTTAATCTTTATTTAAAAATAAAATAATTATAATAAAAATACTTTCATACATATACATGTATATTATGTATTTCCTAAAATACATATGTATATACAATATACATACTCGTATATTAAATTTTAGAGGAATCTTCGCAACTGTTTGTTTCATTTATATAATATGCGCATATATGAAACAGACAAACACAAGGTCGTAAATGCGAACCGTCGTAAGTCGAGAAGTATGAATATTATACTACTTTATAATTATGAATATTAGTTTTTAAATGTACTAATAAAGTTTATTTAAAAAATATGAGTCCGTATTCTCACCTCTTTTGTTTATGAAAAAGTGCTTTTAGTTTTTTCTTTAAAATAAATTTTTACTTCTACTTCTTAGCAAATGTGAGTAGTTTTTCTATTTTTGATATATTTATATATAATTTATATCTAATATCATAAAATTCAAATAAACTGATTAAAATTGCTTAATAAGTAATTTTAAGTAAACGTCAAAAGTACTTTTGACAAAATTCACTTTTAAAATTGAGGTGAGAATACGGTCAATGATTTTTCAATTTAAAATTGATCAATCTCCAAGTCGGTATTAGGAATATATGTATTCCTCTAAAAATATTGTCTACTACAAAAAAAAAAAATGGTTTTAAATCGGCTTCAATTTCATTTTTTCTTATTTCCTTGAGATCATTTTGCGAAACTCATTCCGCAACCTTTGATCTTTTTACATCATTTTTTCTATCTCTGTCTAATCATGTAAAAAATACCCTGAAGAATATATTCGCATCTTTTTTCTCCTATTTCCTATGGCAGCCGAAGCAAAAGAATATGTATTGGAGGTTAGAAATTTTTTTACGTTTTTTCTTCAACTCCGTTTTGTTACTGTCCCTTATCTAATTATTTATTGCGTGAATATTTATTCCTAGCAATAGGAAGTAATATTACTTGGTATAATATGTAGTAAAGGCGGTCACAAAATTATATATTTGTGTAAGTATTTGCGTAGAATAGTATATTATGTTACGAGGAGTAGAAAGCGATGATTACTGTATTGAGCTCAGATATTTGTGGCCGAGACAAAGCCGAGGCCAAGAAATCTGGACGAAACATAAAAAGAGCTTTCTGTACCGAGCAACATATACGATTTTTTCTTAAAGCATTCTAAACGAAACTAAACTAAAAGTAAATAAAAATACATGCCAAGTAATCAGTTACTAAGAGTTGTAAAATAGTTTGTATATGTATATATTATTTATATTTGTTACGTGATACGTAAAAAATAATATTTCTTTTGTCGAATATACAATTGCTGAAAAATTTGGCGGAATACATTGCATTTCTTGCACTTTTTCACACATTTTCAATAAACAAATTCAAATTCAAGCGAAAATAAACAATGTAATTGTCAATTAAGTTAACTTGACTTAATAATTTTTTAATGTAGCTGTCTGAGATATTAAATTAAATACACTTGTGTTTCTTTGGAGGAGTATATATTTTCTCACCATTCTGTACGGTGCACATTTCATTTCTTACACTTTTCCACACATTTTCAATAATCAAATTAAAATTCATGCGAAATTAAACAATGCACTCAACTTAATTTGATGTAATAGTTTTCTGAATATGGCCGCCAAAAATGTCAGATTAAATACACTTGACGTTTTAGTTATGTTTGGTGCTGCCACTAAATTGTGTATTTAGTAAATATTATTTGTTATAAATTTATAAAGTTATTTAAAATAATATAACTGTTTTATTTCATGCATGAAAATTTTTTCGCAAAGATATTATTTGTAATTAAATGGATAAGGACTTTGAGAATATATGTCCTCTTAAGAAGTGTTAGGCGAGCTCTTCGTTGAATAACAAAGTAATTAGTTTTAAAACGTGACTGGATTTTAGTATTATTATGCAAATTATATATCTCACGTATGTTAGGAAAATTAATTTGACTTATAATTAAATTCAGTGCGTAGATTGTGCTTATGTGGAACTAATTATTCTTTAAATATAGAATTGTTTAGTTTTAGATCTCTCTACGGTATAATATGCAAATATCCGAAACAATTTTCAAACTAAAACATTTCGCTTGAAAATGTTTTCAAGTTAGTATTGAAATTATTTTAATAGCTACAGTAAAATTTAAAGTCGGTGGAAATTGCGTCATTAATTATTTAATTAAGTTTAAATAGAGTAAATTATCAATTATAGTATATTTGTCGTTATATATAAAGAACATGTAACAAATGAAAAACGTTTTGAATTATTTGAAAATTTTACAAATTGCGGTATTTAATTTGAAGGGTACGTACTTTTAAAAGTAGTATTGGTACAGGGTATAGAAAAAATAAAGTAACGTGTCAATATTTTTTTTTTTTATAAGTTTACAAAAAAGTTTAAGCAATAATTTGAACTACAAACATTAAGTACTTTTGTTATGTTTAAACAAATACAAAATAATAAAAACAATCGGTTTTAAATATTTTAAATTTAATAAAATTGTGAAATTTAAAACTGAGTATTATTTTTTTTACAAGACCTATCAATATTAACAGCAGATTGATAAAAGAAGCAATAGAAATTTACAAAGAAAAGGATAACATCAATTAGTGTGATTAGTAACTGATTTAAATCAAATATAGCTTCTCTTAATTAATAATTTATAATGTTTTACTTATTTTCTTACCTATTAACTTGCTTCTATGTTCTGTTTAAAAAAATTTTAATATTTTTACTAATTGTAAATATTTTTTTCTTTTTTAGGTGAGTACGAGTTTTGCAGTTTTTGATCATTAGTTTTAAGTAAGTACATAAACAAATTTATTAAGATTTTTTTTTTACTTTTTCATAAAAATTACTACAGCATACCCGGTTTTTTTTTATGATTCACATGCAAAAATGTTTAGTTTTTATTAAAACATTCTGTTTCTTGAAAATATGAAATACTTTTGAGTTTATTCACATTTCTTGCTGTTGGTCGTTTTCTTTTTTATGATGCAAAAAATATGTAGATATTTTTTTATGAATAATACATTTAACGTAAATTTACATATTTTGGTTAAATTTTTTATTGAAAACATATTTGCACCAAATATTATAAACTGAAAATTTTGTTCAATCCACGCAAAGTTTATAAACTAAATATCGTTAATTGGACATTATTTGTTTTATTGTTTTATTGTTGATTTTTTTTAATGAACAATTTTATATTTCTTTTATTCAACACAATAATAATAAAATAATAACAGTATTTTCTTTTAAGCTTATTTATGTATATATTGAATGACGTCACAATTGTATGAAATTAATTATCTCTTCTTAATTTTTTACATTTTTTATTCTTTCACATTCTGTCTTGACATCAATCTCAGAATGAATTGTCCAATTTAGAATCTTGTTCGTCAAAAGATAATAATGGTTTCTCTGCAATTCTATTGTCAATTTTTCGGGGTAGATATTACTTTAATCTCTTCCCGAGTCAGATTCAGTAGCTAGATACTTAATATTATGAGGGTATTTGTTATACACGGGGAAGCCATGAGAATTTATTATTGACTCGAATAAAATTTAGGAGCTTCCACGAAATTGAGTTTGGAATAAATATGGTTTATTGCTTTTATACTAGTTTTATTGTTATGGACTTGTTCCGATGTAATTTAAATTTATAATGTTTACGAAGCTCCGTATTATGAATCTTTTATATCTTTTGAATATTAAATTTGCAATGTTTATTAGAAGCAACTGTTTTATTATTTAAGTTAAGATTTATTAAAGAAATATATTTGTTGTAAAAAAAATCTTTGAGAACTTATCATATTAAGCTTTAATTCTAAATCATCCAGATAAATCTGTTAGAAAATCTTCATGATGTAAAATTTGAAGACACTGTAATATAATAGATTGATAAGAGAAACAATATGAATTTATAAAGAAAATGATAACATCAGTTAGTGTGATTAGTAAATGATTTAAATAAAATTTGATCTTTTTTTTTCTGATGATGTACATGTACAGTACGTCGAAACGTCGAATTTTAAATAAAATTACTACAGAACTAAATCCTAAAGCCTTTTTATTTTAACAAAATGAGTTCCGAATGATTTTCTACTATATTAAGTACTATATTGTAGTTTTGTATTAATATTTATTAATAATCGACTTTTCGACGAACTCAACGTAGGTCTTCATCAGAAAAATAAAATCAATTTATCTTTGTACCTCCAAAACAAATACAGATAGAGATTTAAAAAAATATTTCAGATTGATAAAATTGAACTTTATTCATACTTTTTAGCAACTCTGTATAAATAATTTTTAATGTATGTATTACGCAAATAAAATTGAATAAATTCCACAGAAAGATTTCTTCAAAATCAGTGGAAATCTTTTATAAAAAATGATGCATACAGATGTCGAAACGCATTATCAGCTGTATAACTCTAGAAGCAGCATATATACCACTCGTATATGTTTGCGTGTGTGCATTAAGATTGAGATTTTGAGTCACACTATCATCAATCCCTGTCACCCGCTATAGTATTTCGTTTGGAAAAGTTACGACTTACTCCTGTTTCGTATAATAATAGCCCTCACATGTCCTTTCATCACGAGACTTTGAGCACGGCCAGTCTGTTACAATCACCCCCTCATACTACCACACTTTTCTGTGGCAGGATTTTATAGTATTTTCAGTAATTATAATCGAAATTGGCAAGTAGTTTACGAAAATTCGTACATTGCTGAATAGAATCGAAGTATTACGGGCTTCCAAATTAAAGAACTTTAGGAAATATGTAATTGTAAAAACGAAAAAGTGAAGCACATGCATTAGATTATAGTAAGGTGTGTAGGGAGTAGCTGTCGTTGCGTCTCACCTTTTTTGTTTTATATCTACAAGTATTGTCATAGATATTAAAAATTTGCAATTACACATTTTCAGGACAATCTGAATGGGGGGTCAGGAGAAATTATTTTATATTTTTTAGTCCGTTTTAAAAACGTGGTATATTAAATTTTTTTTTTAATTTAAATAATTATTTTCTGCTTTTTAGTCTTGTGTGTGTGTTCTGTATTTTCTATAGTTTCTGTATTTTGAAAAAAAAATATATATACGAATGTACGGAATTCGTGAATATGGCATAATATAAAAATTAATATTTCTAATATTATTAATTAATTAATTAGTTAATATTGCATTGTTCTCCAGTTCTGAATTATGTTTAAAGTTTCAAGTCTCTCTAGCTCATTGGGTAACAAACAACAACAAACAGACAAGAAAGAAAACTAGTTAAAATAGTTATTCATGAATTCTTGACTCAATTTACGATAATAAAGTTATGTATTTTATTTATTATACAATAGTTAGACTGTACAAGCATTTTTATTTCACGAATAATTAAAACATTTTGTACGACGAAAATTCATTGAATGGGCTATATTTCTACTTTACATACGGTTTATTTTCGTAAACTACTTTTCAGTTTGGATTACGATTACCGAAAATGCTATAGAATCCAGCCACAGTGATCAGCTTTGGAAACTTTCGTAAGGAGTATCGAAACTTCACTTTGCACCGTGAGTGTTTACATGTAGGGGTGTCAAGTTGATGGGGTGCAGCTATGCTGCCTTTTCATATGCTCTTGTTTTGGTGACAATAAAAATCTTTGCCATGTATTGTTATATTCCTTGGGAATTGTTCAACCGAAACGTCTGCTACACGTGGAATGCATTATTGAAATGTCGACAATTCTTTACGTCAATTCACACAAACACACACACTTTTGTTTATTTCGCGGTGCTTGTTACTAGATTCTATCGATGCAAACTTTTTATAAGGTGATACGATAGAAGAGGTCATTTAAAATATATTCAAGTACAGTTACCTTTATACAAAATTATAAATAAAAATTTAACATAGTAAAAATTTTTTTAGAATTCATTATATTAAAAAAAAACTGCTTTAGATTTAGTTCAGTATCAATATTTATTTAAAATTGATGTTTTGACAAAACTCAACGACCGTCTTCGTCAGGATAAATGATATAAATAAAGACGAACGTTGAGTTTTGTCGGAACGACGTTTTAAATAAATATTGATACATTACTTCAATCTGAAGCAGTTTTATTTTAATAGAAAATTAAATTATAAAACTGGTATTTCAGAAGTAAATTAAATAAACAAATTTTATTTTGTGAAGTCACTAATTTAAATGAAATTTGGCTTCTTTTAATTAAAAAAAATCTAGTTACTTATTTTGTTCTGTAGTAACTTGTTTCTATGTTCTGTTTATTTACTGTATCTTTTTTCCTGATGAAGACGTACGTTGAGTTTATCGAAACATCGATTAATAATAAATATTAATACAGAACTATACCCTAAAGCTGTTTTATTTTAATATAATGAGTTCTGAGTTAGGTTTACCATTTGTACTCGTATTTATTTTTCTATTTAATCAAATAATACAGAATTCTAATTCAAAATTAATTAATATAATAAATTTTGAAAGTTTTCTTTGCAGTTAATTAAAATAAAATAAATACACGATATGGTTTGAATACGTATAAATGCCTTCTGAACTTTGATAAACCAATTTGTATAATTTATTTTTTCTCTTACAAAAAATAAATAAAACAAAATTTTAAAAAATAAATAAATGTTAGTTATGCGAAAAACTATTTTCACAATAGTAAATAGTTGAACAACAAAACGTGTGTCGTCGAAAAGAAAAAAATTAAATAAAATAAACGCGTTTTTTGAACCATAAACCTTTCGCTTGCAAAAAGCGATATGTACATTAAGTCGTGGCCAACTTGACCGGGGTTTGGCGGCCGGGGGGAAAGGGGGACCCAACATTTTTCAACTGTATCCATCATTGTGATGGACAAACATAAATTGTGAGAATTCACATTGAGGAATTTTGCACTCTGTTCAAACTTTCGACGGTGTTTGCCGAGTTGAATTACTTTTCGTTTTATGGGATACTCGTACATTAGCGAGAGTTTAGAAAATATTTTTTAACTCGAAATTATTAATGTTTATCTGCTGGTACATTTACTAAAGCCTGGTGAATGATGATTTTATTTTCGAATTTAAGATTTACATTCTAAAACCATTAGACACTATAATGCTCAGTATTTCTAGGTATAATTACTCAATTGCTGTAATTTTATTCATAATTTTTTAAAAATACATAATATCAAAACTATTACAAACATTAAATGTAATATAATATGTTACCAACGGAATGGAAACGTACATATATATGTAATATTACAGTGTTTTTTTATTTTAGTAAAGTCTCTTTTTAGTATATTTACAGAACTTCAGTAAATTTGTTGTCGGGAATTTTTCATAAATAGGTAAAATTTTGTTTAGTATTATTTGTAGAATGTATTTTGAAATTGATGAATATTTTATTAGTATTATTACACGAATTATGAACTAAGTTTTATTATTTTAATGAATTATTACAGATATTAAAATGCAAGCTTTAACTTTACACAATTTAAGGAATTATACCAAAAATATGTAATTCTACATTAAGTATGTGATGCAATTTGCAGAAAGTAAGCAATTTTACATACTTATTAGGTTATTTTTATTTACTTTATGTAATTATTAGGAATTATGTAAAAATTACAGAATTTTGTGGGCGTTCAGGGGGGGGGGGGTGTCTACCTCTTAACTCGCGATTAATATTTTTCAAGAAATCAATAATGAATCCGTGAAACACATTAATTATACTAACATAACTTTGAAATAATTGCTTGAACTGACTTCCGACTTTTTATATTTTTTTTTCGAAATAATTCAAAAAATATATTATATCCGTATTTTTCAAGTGGCCATTCAAAGCTTTGAAGTATTTTATTATTTCAACTTTTTAGCTAATGATTTATTTTACGAATGACAATTTCGCCTACCTGTATGACCCTACAAAGACCATTTTTTAATCATTCAAATTTTTTTATTCTTGACAGATTCTATTGTTCCTTTCGGACAATAAAAAGAGAAAGAGAGAGAGAGAGAGACAGAAAGAGAAAGAGATTGACAGAGAGTTAGTATATTTCATTCTACAGTGTAGAGGTCTAAAAGTTATTCAACCAATGTACAAAAAATATTCAAGCTTAAAAATCAATTTTTTCCGACGATATAACCGGCTCCACTCAGGCTCACATGCAAATTTACCTCCGCGTAACAGCGATTCAAAATATATGGGGATATTAGTGGAATGGTGACGAATACACCGTCTTGATTGAAATTGTTTTTCCCTACACTGTTACGTTCTAATTTGTCATTAAGTTTATGGTGATTGTACACCCTTAAAAGTATACAATCATAGAAGCATTAATGCTAAGTTGGGTCACTGTATATTGTTTATAATTATTTGCGCATTGGTATTCTGCGCGTTGAAAATTGAATGGAACTGGCTAACGAACCGGTCACTAGTCGTCGAACGGTGTGTGGCATCGAATCTTAGTAAAAAAGGTTACGATTTAATATTGGCTTTGTAATTTTGTTGAACAAATTGGAATTAAATCTAACTTTGATTTGATTAAGGATATTGATAGAAATCCTACGAATATATTTCGGATATACTGCACACATAGTTTAACAATACTCGAGCCTGCATTCCATCTTGAGGTAAATTTTTTTTTAAAATGTTACAGACACCGTACCGAACGCTATACCACTTTTCCTTGCAGTCAAAATGGTAAAAATGTTGATAAAAATTTTGTTTGTTTAATTTTCGTAATTGGAGTTGATGATTACATATTTAAACTTAATTTTGAATATGTTTATTAAATATAATACTAGGACATTGAACAAATAAATGTTCGTATTGTCATTGTGAAATTTAATATAATAATACTCAAAAATGTTGAGATTTTCAATTTTTCCCAAAATTTCACATGATAATCAGTCATTGAATCGGCTTTTAAGCTATGCATCAATGACTGGCCAGTTTTAACCGTAGACACGTGTTTCGTTGTTAAGGACTTCATCAGTACGGTGCTTTGATCAGTGTCGGGAAGATACTGATGCAGATGTTAGTTCTGGCTGGCTTTTATGCCAAGTACTTGGCCGATTCAATGACTGATTTTAATGTGAAATTTTGGGAAAAATTGAAAATCTCAACATTTTTGAGTAATATTTTATTAAATATGTCTTAATTGTTTATTTTAATTTAATATATAGTACTTAAAATAGAATTATTACGTCATTAAGTATAATTTTTGTGAAGTTTATTAAAAACTCTACGGCAGTTTCTAAATTATTCATTGTGCAGTTAACATCCGAATTTTATTAATATTTGTTTAATATGTATATAAGTATATTATGGTTGTTAAATATCCAAATTTGGTGTGCATATTCAGGTATGATTTTTTTAATTAACATAATACATACATACATACACAATCACGCCATGTACCTAAAAGAATGTGATACAGACTCTTTTCACTATCCCGAAATTAATTTTCTCCAAACATTCCTATATCTAGACAAGCAACTCTAACTTTATCCACATTTATAACTCCACTCATACATGCTCCTCTATTATTATTACTTGGAAACTGTCGCTTACGTAAGCCTCTCATTTAATCATACCACGCCAACTACTCATCGGACGTCCACTGGCAAACGTATATCTTCAAAATCATTCATATACATTCTTTCAATCAAACGTTCATTAGACATTCGCTCAAGATGACCGAATTTTCTTAACTAACTAACACCAACTGATACATTTTTTTTTTCAATTTCTCATACATTATACACTAATCTATTTTGTACTCGATTCCTCCTAGTTACACCACATATTGCAATATTTATAAATAAATTATTTAACATACTTGAAAAGGTAATTGTTGTGGGATTTGATGGAAAACTAATGTTTATATATTTCATTTTGATTAATATATGTTTTGAAAATATCTATTATTTACATTAAATTAACATTTACTGTTCATAACTAGCAATTTATTATGCTTTGTTTATTATTTTAATTATAATAAAATGTTGTATAAATATTTATTACGAACACCGACTGTTCAATAAAATTACTCATATTTTCATAACGTAAAACTTTTTTTTTAGTAAACAGTTGATAATTAAAATAAACAAGATTAGAAGTATATGGGTAAACCCATATATAGACTACTTTGACATTTCTCGTAAAGTTGGCAACACTGTATTTTAATAATATTATAATTTATGTGGGCACTAGGACATACTTTTCTGAAAATTTGATCAAAATCGAATAAATAATGTAGCCACAATGAGTTTTTTTAAAAATTTTGTGATTTTTTTTCTCGATAAGTTGGCAACACTGTATTTTGTTAAAATTGCATAATTTATTTAGGCACTAGGAAAAACTTTTATGAAAATTTGATTAAAATCGGTTAAATAAAATGGTCAAAATAAATTTTTAAAAATTTTACTATTTTTTTTCTCGGAAAGTTGGCAACACTGTATTTTGTTAAAATTACATAAATTATATGAATACTAGGAGAATCTTTTGTGAAAATTTGAGTAAAATCGGTTGAATAACATGGCCATAATAAAATTTTTAAAACTTTAGTAATTTTTTTCTCGAAAAGTTGGCAACACTGAATATTAATAAAATTATGTAATTAATGGGAGCATTAGGGAAATCTTTTCTGAAAATTTGATCAAAATCGGATAAATCATGTAGCCAATATGAATTTTTAAAAACTTTAGTAATTTTTTTCTCGGAAAGTTGGCATCACTGGAAAAAAACCGAAACCACATGACCATCTTGGGCACTAGACAAATTTATCCTGAAAATTTCATTAAAATCGGTTGAACCGTCTAGGAGGAGTTGCGGCCACAAAATTTTGACTTACGACCGAGCGAGCGAGCAAGCGAGCGAGCGAGCGAGCTGACGACGCACATCCATACACCCACATAAACTAAGTTCAGATTCGTCATCTACAGGCTATATGAAGGATTTCTATACATTTTTTTTTTTTTTTTTTTAAATGTTACAGACACCGTACCAAACGCTATACTACTTTTTCCTTGCAGTCAAAGTAGTAATAATGTATAAAAGAAGAGGGTGTAATTAAAACGTATTTTATAAATTAGGTACGAAATATTCTAATAAAGCCGTGTCAAAGGTAGGGGGGAATGCATCTTGTTTAATACATATTTTCTCGGCGATTGAAGCTGCACGGCTAAAAATTTTAAAATATTTAATATTCAGAATTTTTACGAAGTAAATACGACGAATGCTTTTGAAAACTAAATTGAGGAGGCATCTGAATTATCCTCTCATACCGAAAATATAAATGTTTATTTGCATTTATTTACTGGATTTTCGCTGTCTTGTATTCAATCTGAATCCAAACTCATTTGTTCGTTTTTAAATGATATTGATTTTGTTGCAAAAAGTCAAATCAAATGTATTTATATTTTTTATTTAAATTTATAGTATGCAATTTAATTTATACATAAACAGATAATTATGTTCTAAAAACTTTTGAAAAATATAACTATGTAATAGTAATGACCATTATTATTCAAAAACATTTCTTTAATTAAAATAAAACTACTTTATATTCAAGTTATGTATTAAAATTTATTTATAATCAACGAAACTCTACGCACGTCTTGATCAGGATACATTATATATATATATATATATATATATATATATACTGGATTTGTTACGGGATTACGGTAAATGTAATTGATTATTAAAATGCAAACATCAAATTTCAATCAATTTATTGTTTGGAACCAATATTTCGCCAATAGTTTTTTGGCTTCATCAGGGTTGACACTGAATAAAAGAGAAAGATACAAGAAAATTTACAATCACCCAAGATTAAAATTCAAAATTACATAGAATGTTTGACAATAAAAATTATTAATGTATAACTTACATGTATGATATGAAATGTATGATATTTTTGTAAAAATAAATAATTTTGGTTTTTATTATTCCATGTCTATTGCTAAAAAATTTGTCTGTAGAATAAAATCGTTAAACTAGAAAATCCTTTCTTTGTCAAATATTAAAATAATAAATTAATAACAATAAAACAATTAAAATTATAGTCGTAGAGTAAAAAATATTAAATTAAACACAAAACACTGATTATTTTTATAAGATTATAAATTAAAAACTATGAACTAAGAAAATTTCTTATTAAGAAAATTTCAAAAAAACAGTTTGAATTTAAAAAACTTTTCAAGAACCGAAAACAAGTTATAACAACTGCAAACACCTTTTTTTTTTGTGAAAATAAATCATAAACTAATCCATGCTGTATTGTATAACCGTAATGACATGAAGTTGTAATCAAACTATTAAAATAAATAAACTTAATATTATTAAAATTAATATAATATATATGACTTAAAGATAGACTGTTAAAAAAGCAAGGGTTTATTAAGATTGATTAAAAATTATTTTTTTATGATCTAAAGTCATTAAGTTGGAATAAGACGTCAAAGCGTTCCTCACGTCGTTTTTGTTATTAATAACCTCACTTTTATGTTTGGAGATATGATATGATTCTAGAGTCAGTCTTTTAAAATAATTACTTTCAGTCTCTAATATTATCGGATTACCATAATCTGCACGATGTTTCGTTTTCCGTAAGTGTAAGGCCAGACTGCACATTTTATTGGTTTTGGTCTGGTCACTGCGATGTTGTGTCAAACGGTGTTTTAGATTCTGAGATGAGGTTCCAATATAAATTTTTTTGCAGGAACACTGAATTGCGTAGACCGTGTTGATAATATTTGACGAAAGAGATTTATCTTTGACTTTCGTATGCAGAGTGGAGATGGTTTTTCTATTTTTTGCGGCAATTCTGATGTCTTTGTCTTTTTTAAAAAGAGCCGTAAGCTTATTCGAAAGATTTTTGATGTTGGTGAGAGCAATATATTTGGTGGGATTGTCATTAGATAAATCATTCGTATTGGTCTGAGTCCTACGATGGTTGTTGTTGTAGAAAAGTCTCCGAATCATTTGTACCGGATAACCATTTGACACAAGTAAGTTTTCAGCTATCTTTAAGTTTTTATTAACTAATGACACATGACTGATTTTATTAATTCGTGTTTTTAGATTTAAAACAATGTTAGTTTTCGTGCTGGTGCTATGATTAGACAAAAAATGAAGATATCGACCAGAGTGAATAGTTTTTCTGTACCAATCTAATTTAATAACTTGGTCTGTTGATCTTATAATTTTGGTGTCAAGGAAAGGTACAGAATTTGAAGTTTCCTTTTCTATTGTGAATTGGATGTTATTATTATAGCTGTTAAAAGTGTCAAGTATTTCTTCATATCCTGTTTTAGGAATTGCTGTAACAATATCATCAACGTATTTATAGATAAATGGTAAGTGGAAAGACAGTTTTGGAATGCAGATGTCTAGAGCAAGATCCATAACGTATTGTGCAATGATTGGGCTAATAGTTGAGCCCATCGAACAGCCAAGTTGTTGTTGGTAAAATTCCCCATTGAAGGAAAATACATTGGATTTGTATATGAACGTAATAATATCTATAAAATTGTCAATTGGTATGTTGGTGTGTACAGTAATCAAGTCCCATTTATTGCGTATAGCTGTAATAGTTATGTCTAAATCTATGTTTGTAAAAAGACTGACAACATCTAAACTAATAAGTACATAATCATCAGGAAGCTGTATATCCTGTAACTTTTCAGATAGCTGGAATGAATCCTTTATAAAATAGCTGTTATTTTGGTCGTACGCCGCAGTTAGAATCTGAGTTAATAAATTGCCAAGAGGAGCTGTAGGAGTATTGATGTTTGCAATGATGGGCCGTAAAGCTAGAGGTTGTTTATGCACCTTAGGAAGGGCGTAGAATTTAGCAACAGTGCTATTATAAGTTGTTAATTCTTTAGCTTTGGTTTCAGTAATAAATTCTTTATCCTTTAACTCTTTTATAATTTTATTACTCTTGGTCTGAGTAGAACTGATCAAATCGGTTTTGACCTTTTTATAATATTTTGTATCATTTAATAGTTCTAGGCTCATCTTGGTGTACGAATCACGATCCATCGCTACAGTAATGTTCCCTTTGTCTGCATTAATAATAATTATTTCAGGGTGTTGGTGTAAAAAATTTTTAGTTTTGTAATATAATTGATTTAAGTCATCGTAAGACGTATTATTGTTGTAGAAGAAGTTAGTAATGATGTTGGTAGCTTTTGCACGTAAAACATCAGAGTCTAAGTTAGAATTGGCGATGGCTAATTCCGTTTCTGCTATAAGATGGGGAACCGAGACTTCTTTCTTGGTAAGATCGACAGAGAATTGTTTTCCGAGGGCAAGAAAATTTTGAATATCAGTAGGTATGTCAGTGTTAGAAATGTTATTAAACCAACCCGGAGGGGTTGTTAAATTAAAATCGTGTTGTTGCTGTTTAAGTTTGTTGAATTTACAGATAGTAGAATTTTTGATGTGACGGTATTTGTTATTATAAATTTTTTTCTGTCTTTTGATAAATTCTTGAAAAATATTGATTTGTGTTTGATTGTCAAATTTTCTGATGTCGTTTTCGATCTTCTCCAACTGTCTCTCCAAATCATTAATAATTGTGACCGTAATTCTGATTTCCAATTGTAGTATTTGCTGTTGTAAGTTTTTGTTAAAATTTAATATTTTTTTGAACGTTTTGTGGTCTTCTATCCTGAGTAAGTTAAGTATTCCTTTGATTCCATGTGTTATATGATTAGGAAAAATCCTGTGTTTTTTGCATTGAAGGAGAAAAATCCTTCTGTTTCTATACGAAGCTAATTTTGATTGTGTGTTAGCAAAATTCTTGTATAATAAACTGTATTCAATGCCGTAGGTGTTTCGAAGAGTGTTGAAAAAACCCATAGTTAATATTGAAATGATATGAAATTATTACCGTGACGAATATGTACTGGATTTGTTACGGGATTACGGTAAATGTAATTGATTATTAAAATGCAAACATCAAATTTCAATCAATTTATTGTTTGGAACCAATATTTCGCCAATAGTTTTTTGGCTTCATCAGGGTTGACACTGAATAAAAGAGAAAGATACAAGAAAATTTACAATCACCCAAGATTAAAATTCAAAATTACATAGAATGTTTGACAATAAAAATTATTAATGTATAACTTACATGTATGATATGAAATGTATGATATTTTTGTAAAAATAAATAATTTTGGTTTTTATTATTCCATGTCTATTGCTAAAAAGTTTGTCTGTAGAATAAAATCGTTAAACTAGAAAATCCTTTCTTTGTCAAATATTAAAATAATAAATTAATAACAATAAAACAATTAAAATTATAGTCGTAGAGTAAAAATATTAAATTAAACACAAAACACTGATTATTTTTATAAGATTATAAATTAAAAACTATGAACTAAGAAAATTTCTTATTAAGAAAATTTCAAAAAAACAGTTTGAATTTAAAAAACTTTTCAAGAACCGAAAACAAGTTATAACAACTGCAAACACCTTTTTTTTTTGAAAATAAATCATAAACTAATCCATGCTGTATTGTATAACCGTAATGACATGAAGTTGTAATCAAACTATTAAAATAAATAAACTTAATATTATTAAAATTAATATAATATATATGACTTAAAGATAGACTGTTAAAAAAGCAAGGGTTTATTAAGATTGATTAAAAATTATTTTTTTATGATCTAAAGTCATTAAGTTGGAATAAGACGTCAAAGCGTTCCTCACGTCGTTTTTGTTATTAATAACCTCACTTTTATGTTTGGAGATATGATATGATTCTAGAGTCAGTCTTTTAAAATAATTACTTTCAGTCTCTAATATTATCGGATTACCATAATCTGCACGATGTTTCGTTTTCCGTAAGTGTAAGGCCAGACTGCACATTTTATTGGTTTTGGTCTGGTCACTGCGATGTTGTGTCAAACGGTGTTTTAGATTCTGAGATGAGGTTCCAATATAAATTTTTTTGCAGGAACACTGAATTGCGTAGACCGTGTTGATAATATTTGACGAAAGAGATTTATCTTTGACTTTCGTATGCAGAGTGGAGATGGTTTTTCTATTTTTTGCGGCAATTCTGATGTCTTTGTCTTTTTTAAAAAGAGCCGTAAGCTTATTCGAAAGATTTTTGATGTTGGTGAGAGCAATATATTTGGTGGGATTGTCATTAGATAAATCATTCGTATTGGTCTGAGTCCTACGATGGTTGTTGTTGTAGAAAAGTCTCCGAATCATTTGTACCGGATAACCATTTGACACAAGTAAGTTTTCAGCTATCTTTAAGTTTTTATTAACTAATGACACATGACTGATTTTATTAATTCGTGTTTTTAGATTTAAAACAATGTTAGTTTTCGTGCTGGTGCTATGATTAGACAAAAAATGAAGATATCGACCAGAGTGAATAGTTTTTCTGTACCAATCTAATTTAATAACTTGGTCTGTTGATCTTATAATTTTGGTGTCAAGGAAAGGTACAGAATTTGAAGTTTCCTTTTCTATTGTGAATTGGATGTTATTATTATAGCTGTTAAAAGTGTCAAGTATTTCTTCATATCCTGTTTTAGGAATTGCTGTAACAATATCATCAACGTATTTATAGATAAATGGTAAGTGGAAAGACAGTTTTGGAATGCAGATGTCTAGAGCAAGATCCATAACGTATTGTGCAATGATTGGGCTAATAGTTGAGCCCATCGAACAGCCAAGTTGTTGTTGGTAAAATTCCCCATTGAAGGAAAATACATTGGATTTGTATATGAACGTAATAATATCTATAAAATTGTCAATTGGTATGTTGGTGTGTACAGTAATCAAGTCCCATTTATTGCGTATAGCTGTAATAGTTATGTCTAAATCTATGTTTGTAAAAAGACTGACAACATCTAAACTAATAAGTACATAATCATCAGGAAGCTGTATATCCTGTAACTTTTCAGATAGCTGGAATGAATCCTTTATAAAATAGCTGTTATTTTGGTCGTACGCCGCAGTTAGAATCTGAGTTAATAAATTGCCAAGAGGAGCTGTAGGAGTATTGATGTTTGCAATGATGGGCCGTAAAGCTAGAGGTTGTTTATGCACCTTAGGAAGGGCGTAGAATTTAGCAACAGTGCTATTATAAGTTGTTAATTCTTTAGCTTTGGTTTCAGTAATAAATTCTTTATCCTTTAACTCTTTTATAATTTTATTACTCTTGGTCTGAGTAGAACTGATCAAATCGGTTTTGACCTTTTTATAATATTTTGTATCATTTAATAGTTCTAGGCTCATCTTGGTGTACGAATCACGATCCATCGCTACAGTAATGTTCCCTTTGTCTGCATTAATAATAATTATTTCAGGGTGTTGGTGTAAAAAATTTTTAGTTTTGTAATATAATTGATTTAAGTCATCGTAAGACGTATTATTGTTGTAGAAGAAGTTAGTAATGATGTTGGTAGCTTTTGCACGTAAAACATCAGAGTCTAAGTTAGAATTGGCGATGGCTAATTCCGTTTCTGCTATAAGATGGGGAACCGAGACTTCTTTCTTGGTAAGATCGACAGAGAATTGTTTTCCGAGGGCAAGAAAATTTTGAATATCAGTAGGTATGTCAGTGTTAGAAATGTTATTAAACCAACCCGGAGGGGTTGTTAAATTAAAATCGTGTTGTTGCTGTTTAAGTTTGTTGAATTTACAGATAGTAGAATTTTTGATGTGACGGTATTTGTTATTATAAATTTTTTTCTGTCTTTTGATAAATTCTTGAAAAATATTGATTTGTGTTTGATTGTCAAATTTTCTGATGTCGTTTTCGATCTTCTCCAACTGTCTCTCCAAATCATTAATAATTGTGACCGTAATTCTGATTTCCAATTGTAGTATTTGCTGTTGTAAGTTTTTGTTAAAATTTAATATTTTTTTGAACGTTTTGTGGTCTTCTATCCTGAGTAAGTTAAGTATTCCTTTGATTCCATGTGTTATATGATTAGGAAAAATCCTGTGTTTTTTGCATTGAAGGAGAAAAATCCTTCTGTTTCTATACGAAGCTAATTTTGATTGTGTGTTAGCAAAATTCTTGTATAATAAACTGTATTCAATGCCGTAGGTGTTTCGAAGAGTGTTGAAAAAACCCATAGTTAATATTGAAATGATATGAAATTATTACCGTGACGAATATGTACTGGATTTGTTACGGGATTACGGTAAATGTAATTGATTATTAAAATGCAAACATCAAATTTCAATCAATTTATTGTTTGGAACCAATATTTCGCCAATAGTTTTTTGGCTTCATCAGGGTTGACACTGAATAAAAGAGAAAGATACAAGAAAATTTACAATCACCCAAGATTAAAATTCAAAATTACATAGAATGTTTGACAATAAAAATTATTAATGTATAACTTACATGTATGATATGAAATGTATGATATTTTTGTAAAAATAAATAATTTTGGTTTTTATTATTCCATGTCTATTGCTAAAAAGTTTGTCTGTAGAATAAAATCGTTAAACTAGAAAATCCTTTCTTTGTCAAATATTAAAATAATAAATTAATAACAATAAAACAATTAAAATTATAGTCGTAGAGTAAAAATATTAAATTAAACACAAAACACTGATTATTTTTATAAGATTATAAATTAAAAACTATGAACTAAGAAAATTTCTTATTAAGAAAATTTCAAAAAAACAGTTTGAATTTAAAAAACTTTTCAAGAACCGAAAACAAGTTATAACAACTGCAAACACCTTTTTTTTTTGAAAATAAATCATAAACTAATCCATGCTGTATTGTATAACCGTAATGACATGAAGTTGTAATCAAACTATTAAAATAAATAAACTTAATATTATTAAAATTAATATAATATATATGACTTAAAGATAGACTGTTAAAAAAGCAAGGGTTTATTAAGATTGATTAAAAATTATTTTTTTATGATCTAAAGTCATTAAGTTGGAATAAGACGTCAAAGCGTTCCTCACGTCGTTTTTGTTATTAATTTAAAATTAATAAATAATTAATTAATTAATAATAAATAATAATAAATTAATTTAAAACTAACATTGTTTTAAATCTAAAAACACGAATTAATAAAATCAGTCATGTGTCATTAGTTAATAAAAACTTAAAGATAGCTGAAAACTTACTTGTGTCAAATGGTTATCCGGTACAAATGATTCGGAGACTTTTCTACAACAACAACCATCGTAGGACTCAGACCAATACGAATGATTTATCTAATGACAATCCCACCAAATATATTGCTCTCACCAACATCAAAAATCTTTCGAATAAGCTTACGGCTCTTTTTAAAAAAGACAAAGACATCAGAATTGCCGCAAAAAATAGAAAAACCATCTCCACTCTGCATACGAAAGTCAAAGATAAATCTCTTTCGTCAAATATTATCAACACGGTCTACGCAATTCAGTGTTCCTGCAAAAAAATTTATATTGGAACCTCATCTCAGAATCTAAAACACCGTTTGACACAACATCGCAGTGACCAGACCAAAACCAATAAAATGTGCAGTCTGGCCTTACACTTACGGAAAACGAAACATCGTGCAGATTATGGTAATCCGATAATATTAGAGACTGAAAGTAATTATTTTAAAAGACTGACTCTAGAATCATATCATATCTCCAAACATAAAAGTGAGGTTATTAATAACAAAAACGACGTGAGGAACGCTTTGACGTCTTATTCCAACTTAATGACTTTAGATCATAAAAAAATAATTTTTAATCAATCTTAATAAACCCTTGCTTTTTTAACAGTCTATCTTTAAGTCATATATATTATATTAATTTTAATAATATTAAGTTTATTTATTTTAATAGTTTGATTACAACTTCATGTCATTACGGTTATACAATACAGCATGGATTAGTTTATGATTTATTTTCAAAAAAAAAAAGGTGTTTGCAGTTGTTATAACTTGTTTTCGGTTCTTGAAAAGTTTTTTAAATTCAAACTGTTTTTTTGAAATTTTCTTAATAAGAAATTTTCTTAGTTCATAGTTTTTAATTTATAATCTTATAAAAATAATCAGTGTTTTGTGTTTAATTTAATATTTTTACTCTACGACTATAATTTTAATTGTTTTATTGTTATTAATTTATTATTTTAATATTTGACAAAGAAAGGATTTTCTAGTTTAACGATTTTATTCTACAGACAAACTTTTTAGCAATAGACATGGAATAATAAAAACCAAAATTATTTATTTTTACAAAAATATCATACATTTCATATCATACATGTAAGTTATACATTAATAATTTTTATTGTCAAACATTCTATGTAATTTTGAATTTTAATCTTGGGTGATTGTAAATTTTCTTGTATCTTTCTCTTTTATTCAGTGTCAACCCTGATGAAGCCAAAAAACTATTGGCGAAATATTGGTTCCAAACAATAAATTGATTGAAATTTGATGTTTGCATTTTAATAATCAATTACATTTACCGTAATCCCGTAACAAATCCAGTACATATTCGTCACGGTAATAATTTCATATCATTTCAATATTAACTATGGGTTTTTTCAACACTCTTCGAAACACCTACGGCATTGAATACAGTTTATTATACAAGAATTTTGCTAACACACAATCAAAATTAGCTTCGTATAGAAACAGAAGGATTTTTCTCCTTCAATGCAAAAAACACAGGATTTTTCCTAATCATATAACACATGGAATCAAAGGAATACTTAACTTACTCAGGATAGAAGACCACAAAACGTTCAAAAAAATATTAAATTTTAACAAAAACTTACAACAGCAAATACTACAATTGGAAATCAGAATTACGGTCACAATTATTAATGATTTGGAGAGACAGTTGGAGAAGATCGAAAACGACATCAGAAAATTTGACAATCAAACACAAATCAATATTTTTCAAGAATTTATCAAAAGACAGAAAAAAATTTATAATAACAAATACCGTCACATCAAAAATTCTACTATCTGTAAATTCAACAAACTTAAACAGCAACAACACGATTTTAATTTAACAACCCCTCCGGGTTGGTTTAATAACATTTCTAACACTGACATACCTACTGATATTCAAAATTTTCTTGCCCTCGGAAAACAATTCTCTGTCGATCTTACCAAGAAAGAAGTCTCGGTTCCCCATCTTATAGCAGAAACGGAATTAGCCATCGCCAATTCTAACTTAGACTCTGATGTTTTACGTGCAAAAGCTACCAACATCATTACTAACTTCTTCTACAACAATAATACGTCTTACGATGACTTAAATCAATTATATTACAAAACTAAAAATTTTTTACACCAACACCCTGAAATAATTATTATTAATGCAGACAAAGGGAACATTACTGTAGCGATGGATCGTGATTCGTACACCAAGATGAGCCTAGAACTATTAAATGATACAAAATATTATAAAAAGGTCAAAACCGATTTGATCAGTTCTACTCAGACCAAGAGTAATAAAATTATAAAAGAGTTAAAGGATAAAGAATTTATTACTGAAACCAAAGCTAAAGAATTAACAACTTATAATAGCACTGTTGCTAAATTCTACGCCCTTCCTAAGGTGCATAAACAACCTCTAGCTTTACGGCCCATCATTGCAAACATCAATACTCCTACAGCTCCTCTTGGCAATTTATTAACTCAGATTCTAACTGCGGCGTACGACCAAAATAACAGCTATTTTATAAAGGATTCATTCCAGCTATCTGAAAAGTTACAGGATATACAGCTTCCTGATGATTATGTACTTATTAGTTTAGATGTTGTCAGTCTTTTTACAAACATAGATTTAGACATAACTATTACAGCTATACGCAATAAATGGGACTTGATTACTGTACACACCAACATACCAATTGACAATTTTATAGATATTATTACGTTCATATACAAATCCAATGTATTTTCCTTCAATGGGGAATTTTACCAACAACAACTTGGCTGTTCGATGGGCTCAACTATTAGCCCAATCATTGCACAATACGTTATGGATCTTGCTCTAGACATCTGCATTCCAAAACTGTCTTTCCACTTACCATTTATCTATAAATACGTTGATGATATTGTTACAGCAATTCCTAAAACAGGATATGAAGAAATACTTGACACTTTTAACAGCTATAATAATAACATCCAATTCACAATAGAAAAGGAAACTTCAAATTCTGTACCTTTCCTTGACACCAAAATTATAAGATCAACAGACCAAGTTATTAAATTAGATTGGTACAGAAAAACTATTCACTCTGGTCGATATCTTCATTTTTTGTCTAATCATAGCACCAGCACGAAAACTAACATTGTTTTAAATCTAAAAACACGAATTAATAAAATCAGTCATGTGTCATTAGTTAATAAAAACTTAAAGATAGCTGAAAACTTACTTGTGTCAAATGGTTATCCGGTACAAATGATTCGGAGACTTTTCTACAACAACAACCATCGTAGGACTCAGACCAATACGAATGATTTATCTAATGACAATCCCACCAAATATATTGCTCTCACCAACATCAAAAATCTTTCGAATAAGCTTACGGCTCTTTTTAAAAAAGACAAAGACATCAGAATTGCCGCAAAAAATAGAAAAACCATCTCCACTCTGCATACGAAAGTCAAAGATAAATCTCTTTCGTCAAATATTATCAACACGGTCTACGCAATTCAGTGTTCCTGCAAAAAAATTTATATTGGAACCTCATCTCAGAATCTAAAACACCGTTTGACACAACATCGCAGTGACCAGACCAAAACCAATAAAATGTGCAGTCTGGCCTTACACTTACGGAAAACGAAACATCGTGCAGATTATGGTAATCCGATAATATTAGAGACTGAAAGTAATTATTTTAAAAGACTGACTCTAGAATCATATCATATCTCCAAACATAAAAGTGAGGTTATTAATAACAAAAACGACGTGAGGAACGCTTTGACGTCTTATTCCAACTTAATGACTTTAGATCATAAAAAAATAATTTTTAATCAATCTTAATAAACCCTTGCTTTTTTAACAGTCTATCTTTAAGTCATATATATTATATTAATTTTAATAATATTAAGTTTATTTATTTTAATAGTTTGATTACAACTTCATGTCATTACGGTTATACAATACAGCATGGATTAGTTTATGATTTATTTTCAAAAAAAAAAGGTGTTTGCAGTTGTTATAACTTGTTTTCGGTTCTTGAAAAGTTTTTTAAATTCAAACTGTTTTTTTGAAATTTTCTTAATAAGAAATTTTCTTAGTTCATAGTTTTTAATTTATAATCTTATAAAAATAATCAGTGTTTTGTGTTTAATTTAATATTTTTACTCTACGACTATAATTTTAATTGTTTTATTGTTATTAATTTATTATTTTAATATTTGACAAAGAAAGGATTTTCTAGTTTAACGATTTTATTCTACAGACAAACTTTTTAGCAATAGACATGGAATAATAAAAACCAAAATTATTTATTTTTACAAAAATATCATACATTTCATATCATACATGTAAGTTATACATTAATAATTTTTATTGTCAAACATTCTATGTAATTTTGAATTTTAATCTTGGGTGATTGTAAATTTTCTTGTATCTTTCTCTTTTATTCAGTGTCAACCCTGATGAAGCCAAAAAACTATTGGCGAAATATTGGTTCCAAACAATAAATTGATTGAAATTTGATGTTTGCATTTTAATAATCAATTACATTTACCGTAATCCCGTAACAAATCCAGTACATATTCGTCACGGTAATAATTTCATATCATTTCTATATATATATATATATATATATATATATATATATATATATATTATTTTGAATATACGAGTATTAAAATATTTCTTCCATAATTTTAATATTTAGTATGAATATTTATGTTAGTCAGTTAAGATGGTTCGGCCATGTTGAGCGAATGTCTAACGAACGTTTGGTTAAAAAGATATATTTGAATGATTTTGATGGTATTCGTTTGCGAGGACGTCCGATGAGTAGCTGGAGTGGTATGATTGAAAGTGTTTTGCGTGAGCGAAAGTTTCCAAGTAGTAGGAATAGAAAAGCATGTATGAGAGGGATTATGAATGTAGATGAAGCGAAAGTTGCTTGTTTGGATAGGAATGTTTGGAGGCGACTGATTTCGGAATGATGAAAAGAGTTTGTGCTACACCCTTTTGGGTACATGTCGTGATTGTGTATGTATGTATGTATGTATGTATGTATTTATATCATAGGTCCGGTTGCACAAAGCATTGTAAGTTAATCAATACTTTAACTGACTAATCAATAAAGCGGCTTGATTAAGTTAACAAAGCTATGTGCAACCATTATAGATTTTATATTCAAATTTACGATCATATATACAGGGTGTAACAGAATAACTATTCCTAATTTTAACTGGAGTATCCTGGGCTCAGAATATGAAGATTTAATGCAAATCACTGAGATAAAATGTGGCTCCTTACTGAGCTACAGGGTGTTTTATATAAAAATTTAAAAACGATTTTTGCCGAGTACTTTAAAACTATTTGACGTATCTTTATCATACTTGGCAGGAAATGTAGGTACCGTACACCATACTAAATTATGTTAAATAAAAGTTTCTGGCTACTGCCAGTGGCGTACAACAGGGGCAAGTGAGAGGTTGATCCTTCCTAAATTCTACGCCACTGGCGGAATTGTCATTTTAGCACAAGTTTTCGATTCTCCAATACTTGCTGTGTAAAAAACATACTCTTCCTTTGTAACGATAAAGTCACTGTTTTTCGAGATATTTAAAGTTAAACATAAGCTACACCCTTGGGATTTTTTCAAAATTTGCTCAAAAAAATCTGAAAAAATTCAGTAAAATAGAAAAAAAAATTAGCTACATAATAATTAAGTAACTTTTTTCTCTAACTCATTCTGATTTGGCTGTAAAAATTATTGAAAATAAAAAAAATAAAATGCAAAAAATATTAATTTTCAATAATTTTTCCAGCCAAACCAGAATGAGTTAGAAAAAAAGTTACTTAGATATTATGTAGCTAATTTTTTTCTCTATTTTACTGAATTTTTTTAGATTTTTTTAGCAAATTTTGAAAAAATCCCAAGGGTGCAGCTTATGTTTAACTTTAAATATCTCGAAAAACAGTGACTTTATCGTTACAAAGGAAGAGTATGTTTTTTACACAGCAAGTATTGGAGAATCGAAAACTTGTGCTAAAATGACAATTCCGCCAGTGGCGTAGAATTTAGGAAGGATCAACCTCTCACTTGCCCCTGTTGTACGCCACTGGCAGTAGCCAGAAACTTTTATTTAACATAATTTAGTATGGTGTACGGTACCTACATTTCCTGCCAAGTATGATAAGGATACGTCAAATAGTTTTAAAGTACTGGGCAAAAATAGTTTTTAAATTTTTATATAAAACACCCTGTATCTCAGTAAGGAGCCACATTTTATCTCAGTGATTTGCATTAAATCTTCATATTCTGAGCCCAGGATACTCCAGTTAAAATTAGGAATAGTTATTCTGTTACACCCTGTATACAGGGTGTAACAGAATAACTATTCCTAATTTTAACTGGAGTATCCTGGGCTCAGAATATGAAGATTTAATGCAAATCACTGAGATAAAATATGGTTCGTTATTGAGCTACAGGGTGTTTTATATAAAAATTTTAAAACTATTTTTGCCCAGTACTTTAAAACTATTTGACGTATCCTTATCATACTTGGCAGGAAATGTAGGTACCGTACACCATACTAAATTATGTTAAATAAAAGTTTCTGGCTACTGCCAGTGGCGTACAACAGGGGCAAGTGAGAGGTTGATCCTTCCTAAATTCTACGCCACTGGCGGAATTGTCATTTTAGCACAATTTTTCGATTCTCCAATATTTGCTGTGTAAAAAACATACTCTTTTTTTGTAACGATAAAGTTACTGTTTTTCGAGATATTTAAAGTTAAACATAAGATGCACCCATGGGATTTTTTCAAAATTTGCTAAAAAAAATCTGAAAAAATTCAGTAAAATAGAGAAAAAAAAGTAGCTACATAATATTTAAGTAACTTTTTCTCTAACTCATTCTGGTTTGGCTGGAAAAATGATTGAAAATTAATATTTTTTGCATTTTATTTTTTTTATTTTCAATAATTTTTACAGCCAAATCAGAATGAGTTAGAAAAAAAAGTTACTTATTTATTATGTAGCTAATTTTTTTCTCTATTTTACTGAATTTTTTCAGATTTTTTTGAGCAAATTTTGAAAAAATCCCAAGGGTGCAGCTTATGTTTAAGTTTAAATATCTCGAAAATCAGTGACTTTATCGTTACAAAGGAAGAGTATGTTTTTCACACAGCAAATATTGGAGAATCGAAAAATTGTACTAAAATAACAATTCCGTCAGTGGCGTAGAATTTAGGAAGGATCAACCTTTCACTTGCCCCTGTTATACGCCTCTGGCATTAGCCAGAAACTTTTATTTAACATAATTTAGTATGGTGTACGGTACCTACATTTCCTGCCAAGTATGATAAGGATACGTCAAATAGTTTTAAAGTACTGGGCAAAAATAGTTTTTAAATTTTTATATAAAACACCCTGTAGCTCAATAACGAACCATATTTTATCTCAGTGATTTGCATTAAATCTTCATATTCTGAGCCCAGGATACTCCAGTTAAAATTAGGAATAGTTATTCTGTTACACCCTGTATATATATATATATATATATATATATATATATATATATATATATATTTATAGTAGTAGAATTTGATTTATAAAGTAATTTCAGCCATTTTAAACGTAAAACAGCAGGAAATAAATCTTTAATAATATACCGTATTGTATTAGAACAAGATCAACTGAGTTTCATATATATATATATATATATATATATATATATATATATATATATATATATATATATGTAATAATCGTTTCAAAATGTATACGTTTTTATATTTGGGGTGCAATATATTCTTCTAGTGTTTCATAAAAATACGAGATATGTTCATGTAAGGAAAAATTTACGAAAATTTTCATATTGTTTCTTATGAAAAGCTGTCGCCATTTTCGTGTGTCTTTATTTGTTATACATGAGCTTTTTGTGCATGTACATGTATTTACAAAAATGTATTCATGTCCGGGAAGCTTATATATGTATATGCATATGCTATTCGACGAGCTAAATGTAAAGCAGATGTAATTTTTAACTAGAAAATGAAAGAAATTTTTATCCGTTATATTTTGATTTTGTAGACTCGCTAAAACACAGGCGTTCTCAATCAATGGTATAGTTTTTTTTATTCTATATAAATCTGTTGATTTATCATTGTATTATATAAGGTGGCGCAAAAGTCATCACTCGATCATCACAGTAACTTTGTCAATAAAAATAATTGGTTCCGTTTGTTGATTATTATTATTATTTCGCGTTCTTGACTATAGTATAGCAATTTATGGTTCCTCTATGTATATTCTGAATCTGTTTACTTCATAAATTTCAAATTTGCAATGAAATGAGACGCCATCTGCAAAAAATAGAGCATCATTAGATAGGTTGGTGATTTTTGCGACTGTCTTTATTATGTTTGAAGAGAATTTATACCGAAAATATTTTATAAACACATAATATTTAAAAACATTTTTACATAACTCTGATCTAAATAAAATTTGGTTTTTATTAATTAAAGATTTATAAATTTTATGTTCTAGTTACTTATTTTATTACCTAGTAACTTGTTTCCATATTCCGTTTATTTACTGTAAATGTCATTTGTATCTTTTTTCCTGATGAAGACGTACGTTGATTACTTATTTAGTTACTTATTTGTGTGTCCATATATCATAAACTACCATAAACTCATTCAATAGTTATGCGAAAGGTTTGTAAATATTATATGTTTACAAAGTAGTTTAGATATGAATTTGCCTCAAATATAATATAATACATTCAGTTTATAAGGATGGACAAACAATACTTAGCACTGTTGTAATCACAGAACCAACGGTAACTTACGTATATTTGATATAATTTTGAGAGACACTGATTGGTTTTACATAGCAGGATTTCTAGTTAAGCGTTTCCATCGTTAATAAACGGGACCGGTAACGGTTAACAATCTTGTCGGAAGGCTGGTGTGCATAAATTTTTCGAATCATGAACGAGACGGCGGCGACGAATTGATGATGCACAAGTGATGAACGACTCTTCCCTTTTTCTCTCTCCGTATACGAAACGAACATTGTCTCATTTCCTTCAGATTCTCATATTCGATTCGTTTAACTATATTGTCTCTTCTGCATGTTAATACCGCATTGTCATTTTGCGTCTTTATATCGACCTATATACTAGTATGAAACTTACAGTAAGTTGTGAATCGATGTATTTGAATTGCAACGATTTAATAATAATGACTATTGGATTAACATAGACCATGCACTATTTACATACATTACGAGTTTTATGAGTTTTTATTGAGTATTGGGACTTATTTTTTTATGTATTGCTGAAATGGAACATGTTTTTTTATTAGTTTTACTTTAACTCGATTACATGTAGCCGTAAGTCGTAGGCTTACATCAGAAATTAAATTAAATATTATTTCTAGTATTAAAATCTTGTACCACTCAACTGATATAGGCTGAGGATTAGTGGTTCGAATATAAACTGTCGGTCTAGGGTAAAAGTAAAAATTGTTAAAAAATCTATTTTCAACTTCTCGAGCATATAGACCCTACGTTCCACGTAGGAATTACTTTTACGTTTACGTGTAAAAAAAATGCATGAAACTGTAAAATATGTAAATATCATAAATTTTAGTTTTTATTAGGCCACTAGGTAGCTTTTTCAAACCTGTTTCGACAATATTCATAAATTATATATATATATATATATATATATATATATATATATATATGAATATTATGCATGTAAAATAGGTTGATCCAGAGCGGAATTTCATTAAGTTCGTGTGATTCCGTGCTCATCGTACGGTAATTTTCAAAGAAATCGTATCTATAACTGAAAATATATATAATTTTGTTAAGATATAAAGAATTATTGAAAATCATCTTTTTTTTTTGACGTTTACATGTATTTCTCTTCTTAATTCTTCTCTTCTTAACACGGTCTTAATCAATTCGAATTAATGTCATTTATAAAATAGCTATAATTACTATACTATAGTATCTAACAAACAGGGGTTTATATTTACCGATATCACACGCTATAGGGGTAGTAGCCCCCATCGTAACTGATTGAATACGCGCGCACTATCATGTCTTCGGAGCGAAGATACTACTACGCAACCAAATTTCTGGTCCGAAAATCTAACCTAACCTTACCCACACACAGAGTTTCCGAATCAACGCCACTGTGCTATTCCCCGGGTAAACCCTTATTCACTGTATGTATAGAGAAAGCCACCGATTCAATTACCACATGACATCAAGTAAACGTACTACACGGACAAGTAAACATCTGCGTTAATTTTCGCTGCGCAAGTATTGGGCGTGTTATAACGTTTTTCTCGTGGGAAGGGTGTTTGTTTAAAACAAAATTAGTTTGAATTGAATTTAAAAAAATTAAAATGGTATGGATCAGTAGTCAAATATAATTTTTTTTTTCAAGTGTATCATAATATAAATATTACATTACTAAATTGTTTATGTAGATAGAGATCATTATGTTACTAGTACAATAATGTACATTATTATACAGCAGTTAGTTATGATATACACCACTGGTGACAGCACCAAACATAACTATAACGTCAAGTGTATTTAATTGATTCGGCGTACAGTTACATTATAAACGGAACATAAGAAACAAATTACTATAGATAACAAAATACGTAACTAGATTATGAAATTTATAATTATTAAATAAACGTTGCCAAATTTTATTTAAATCAGTCATAGTGATTAATATTATTATTTTTCTTTATAAATTTCTATTGCTTCTCTTAACAATCTAGTAACATTATAAATATTAAAATAGGAAAAAGAACAAATTTTACAAATAGAAATTTTAATATTTTTGTTCCAATTTGTGAACGCCAATGTCTAGAATATCCGGGTTGAAAATGTACAGGCATTAACGCCCTGCTACCTTCAACAATGTCGAAAGCAAAATTGTATTGAATTTTTAATTGAAATTTCGATATTACTCGTCTTCCAACACATTCCATGAACAGTCAATTTGTCCTCGCTGATCCTTGCCGCTTGAGTGCTGGCACGAGTTATATTTTATCCTGAACGAGAAGACTGCAGAAATAGACAGGATAACTGCGTGGGGGTGCGACAAAGTTAAAGCTAGGTGGAATACTGTCAAGAAGTTTTTATTAGGTGATAAACTGGTGGTCTCAGTGAGGCAATGACGAATACATCACTTTTAGCCCGGTTTTACAAATTTAATAGGATAGTAAATACGTTTATTTCTTATAGTAACTGTACTATAAACGCTTAGTAAATTTACTAGATGAATATATTAACCAAGTCAATTACTTGCGCAAATATCATGGTAGGCAATTTTACTATAAAAGCAAATAAGTTCATAATCTTTGTAAATTTTATTTCAGTATTATGTCTAAAATTATGTATTAAAATTTATTTATTAATCGACGTTTCGACGAATCTCAACGCGCGTTGAGTTTCGTCAAAAAGTCGATTATGAATAAATTTTAATACAGAACTTGAACTTATAGACTTTTAATTAATGGAAGCCAAATTTTATTTACCTTTAACTGTCTTCACAGTGATTTATGTTATATTTTTCTTTATAAATCCTTATTGCTTTTCTTGTATTATTGTATTACTGTATCTTCAAATTTTATATCATGAAGATATTGTAAAACATAGCAGATTTATCTGGATGATTTAGACGAATTGATCTTTTATGTTTTGTCAATCTAGTTGAAACAGTTCTACCTGTTTGTCCAACATAAACCTTACCGCATTCACAAGGTGTTCTATTTATACCCGAAGATTGAAGAGAAATAATATCTTTCACGCTCTTCAACATGTGTTGCAGTTTCATCTGTAGAAAATAGGAAACTTTAACATGTTTCCTTGATAAATATCTCCCTATTTTATCAGTAATATTTTTATTTATAAAATAATTATACAGAATCTAGTCCTAAAACAGTTTTTATTTAATACAATGACTTCTGAAAAATATTTTACTATGTTAATATTTGTACACTATTTGCATTCATAAAATCAACCCGTTGAAATATGAGAAACTGGTTAAGAAATGAAAATCAATATTAAACTATAGTTATCAATTTTTGTTAACCGTTAACCAACATTTTTATCGGTTACATGCTCTGATTATTATTATACTTTGGTAGAATGCGAGCATGCGTAATAAAATTAAATCTATCTTGAGATTAAAAACTAAAAATCTTTAAGAAACAACATGAAACATCTAATTAATGAAGTACGATGCTCATTACTTATTTTCGCCTTTCATGTAGAACATTAAGTCGTTAAATTCGCTAATTAAATTACATATAAATATTTACTTAAGAAACGGGGAATAAAATTAGTTCGGGAACGTATACACAAGATTCCCCCCCCCCCCCCGGTTCGGATTTAAACTTTGCCAGATGAAATAGAATTTCATCGGATGATAAGTGGCTTTGTAGAACATAAATTAAGGAATGCGCAACCGTTTGGCACATAGAGGAACTTAGCGCAACAGCCGAGGCAAGGGGCTGGATAAAGGAAACGTAATAGAGAAACTTGGAAACGAGTGTTGCCTCTTTCTCTCTCCCTCTTCTAAGAGCTAGGAGGTATACGCACTTAAGAGGGCACCATGTAAATCGGATTAGACAAGTTACTACACCTTACGGCCAGTGATGTACATAAATTAATGTTAAACGTATGCTTCTCGGCTCTGTCTTACCTATAATCTTAGGTTCGAGGAATCTTACAACATTACAAGGATGTAATATTTACATGATTTACATGTACATATTTTGAATGTGTCTTAATTTTCAAATATAATAATATCTTATTTTGTTTATTATTTTAGGGTATTTACGTATGTTAATTGTAAATTTCGGGAAGCAAAATATTTAGATAATTAGTGAATTTTCAGGATATAATTACTAGATGCTTTTGAGATGTGGTGCTATCTAAGAATGATGAAGATAAAGTATCAAATGAGGAAGTATTATGACGAATAGGAAAAAAACATGCGTTAGAATATTAACTACACTCTAAAACAATTGTTGTAGTTACCAAAATTTAGTTACCGGAATAATTTTCTTGTTCGGGTAACTACATTTTGGTAACTACAACAATTTTTTTTAGAGTGTAGATTACCAGAACGTAATAGGACAATTCGTCACATGAAGGCACTAAGTTAAATAAAATTTGGTTTCCATTAATTAAAAATTTATAAATTGTATTGTCTAGTTACTTATTTGTTACCTAGTAACTTGTTTCTATGTTCTGTTATCTACTGTAACGTCATTTATATCATTTATCCTGATGAAGACGTACGGTGAGTTTTGTCGAAACGTTGATTTTAAATAAATATTAATACAGAACTTTAACTTAAGAATATATTGAGTTCTGAAAGATTTTTTACTATGTTAGAAAAAAACATATTTGTGAGAAACTTTGAAGAAAAAAAGATTATATATATAAGAACGTATACGGTAGAAATGCTCACTTACCATTTTTAAATTTAAAATACTAATTTTCTTGTAGGCACCCTAACTGATTTTGTTCTAATGAAATACCATATATTTTCCTATTGTAATTAAAGTTTTCCATATATACCAGGTTAAATGGGAACTCCCAAAATATATGATAATTTTTTTTAAATATATAAATATATAAATATATAAATATATTCTAAATAATAATAATGAACAATTTTCAATAAATAATTTTGAAATTAATTGCATTAAATTGTACATATCTACTCATGTGTGTAAACAAAATACAGTTTTATTAGTAACCGCTATAAATTATACATCATTGTAATAAAACATATTTATTTAAGCTAATGAAAACTATAATTTATAACATGATGCAGATTGGACTTTCATTAAATTTAATTTTTTTGTTTCTACATGAATATATTGATACAAAACAAAAATATAAATAAATATTTAATATTAATGTATCTATTGATGGTGTACGTTTAGAGCAGATAGATAAATTTGCGTATTTGGGTAGTTTATTATCCAAGGATGGTTACTTTGGAACGTGAGATTATGGTTTTGGGTGCTTTTGGGTATTTTTGGTAGAAACGTAAATATTTCCAAAGAAGCCTGTTCTAATTTAAAATCAACCAATGAAGTTATTACAGAAAATATTATTGATTTTCATTTAAGACCAAATAATGAATTAATAATACGATTGAAAGAGTAAAATATATTTCAATTTGATTACTTTTAAATTCCGATTGTTTCTGTTTAAGCAACTGTAAGTGGAAATTGCTTTCATGTCAAATATTTCGCGAGAAAATCAAAATATTTCGAGAAATCTTGATGTAAACTAAAAGAGATGAATTGTTCCGTTCATTATTTGAAATATACTCAAAATATCTCCAGGGATGTCATTATATATTGTAAGATGGCTGGCCGCGTCTAAAAATTTTGACGAACGGATTTATTTTCTCTCATTACATTTCTAGACGCGCTGCTACGTTGTTTGCAAATGAAATTGTATATTGTATAATTATTATATTTTTTTTAGTTAATTAACAAATTTTTGCACTATTATATATTTCATATTTAAATATTAAACAGAATCATGCTAATTGATAAACTATAATAAATAAATATTTTTTTTAAATAATTTTTTCCAATATTTATTAAATTTTAGAATAAAATTATTTATTTATTTATTTAGACACTAAACAAGCATAACGTTTTATTAAATAGTTTTACAAACTAAATAAACTATGCATATATAATATAATACAAATGAAATTGTATAAGCCAATTTTGAATATTTGTTTATCAGTAAATATCACATACATACATCACGCAATGTACCCAAGATTGTGTGACGTGTATCCATAGCAACCGCTTCGCCCCGCCTCTTCTCTAATGGCCGAAATCACGATGGAAGATAAGAGGGACCGGGATGACAATCGTAATTGCAATCACAATCGTTGACAAGGTGTAGTGATCGGTTTTAATCGTATAGTACATAAGGTTCAAAACATGTAACCTTATTATTATTAAACATCATAATTTCTATTTATAAACATACTAAATTTCTAATTTATAGTATCCAAAATATAATTAAATTAATCTATATATTTTTTTGTACTTATACTTATGTAACGTAATAATACTCAAAAATATTGAGATTTTATATATTTTTTTTAGTATTATTATATTAAATTTCACAATGACAATAGGAACATTTATTTGTTCAAGGTTCATTACTTATGTAACGGTTCACGTATGTTACAACTAACTTTATACAGGGTGTAACAGAATAACTATTCCTAATTTTAACTGGAGTATCCTGGGCTTAGAATATGAAGATTTAATGCAAATCACTGAGATAAAATGTGGCTCCTTACTGAGCTACAGGGTGTTTTATATAAAAATTTAAAAACGATTTTTGCCCAGTACTTTAAAACTATTTGACGTATCCTTATCATACTTGGCAGAAAATTTAGGTACCGTACACCATACTAAATTATGTTAAATAAAAGTTTCTGGCTACTGCCAGTGGCGTACAACAGGGGCAAGTGAGAGGTTAATCCTTCTTAAATTCTACGCCACTGGCGGAATTGTCATTTTAGCACAATTTTTCGATTCTCCAATACTTGCTGTGTAAAAAATATACTCTTCCTTTGTAACGATAAAGTCACTGTTTTTCGAGATATTTAAAGTTAAACATAAGCTGCACCCTTGGGATTTTTTCAAAATTTTCTCAAAAAATCTGAAAAAATTCAGTAAAATAGAGAAAAAAATTAGCTACATAATAACTAAGTAACTTTTTTTTCTAACTTATTCTGATTTGGCTGTAAAAATTATTGAAAATAAAAAAAATAAAATGCAAAAAATATTAATTTTCAATAATTTTTCCAGCCAAACCAGAATGAGTTAGAGAAAAAGTTACTTAGATATTATGTAGCTAATTTTTATCTCTATTTTACTGAATTTTTTCAGATTTTTTTTAGCAAATTTTGAAAAAATCCCAAGGGTGCAGCTTATGTTTAACTTTAAATATCTCGAAAAACAGTGACTCTATCGTTACAAAGGAAGAGTATGTTTTTTACACAGCAAATATTGGATAATCGAAAAATTGTGCTAAAGTGACAATTCCGCCAGTGGCGTAGAATTTAGGAAGGATCAACCTCTCACTTGCCCCTGTTGTACGCCACTGGCAGTAGCCAGAAACTTTTATTTAACATAATTTAGTATGGTGTACGGTACCTACATTTCCTGCCAAGTATGATAAGGATACGTCAAATAGTTTTAAAGTATTGGGCAAAAATCGTTTTTAAATTTTTATATAAAACACCCTGTAGCTCAGTAAGGAGCCACATTTTATCTCAGTGATTTTTAAATCTTCATATTCTGAGCCCAGGATACTCCAGTTAAAATTAGGAATAGTTATTCTGTTACTCCCTGTAGATATAAATAAAGTTTACGTCAAAGTTTTATTATGCTTAACTAAAAAATATAAATAAATAAAGTAAATATCGTAATTTTTGTTTTTAAATTATATTAAATCTGTAATGTTTAAATATTTGCAATAGTATTCTTATAAAAATTGTTTTTAGTTTTACGAGAAAAACATTTTTTTATTGTAACAATTTTCCTTTAGATATTTTATTACATATATTTTAAAAAAATCTGTTTATTTTCAAGTTAACGAAAAAGTTTTTTTCTTCGTAAAACATAATATGAAACAAACATTTCTCTTTGTACACGTAATTATTATTTTTTTTTTTTTATTAATTATTTGTAAGGTCTTCATTTCAATTTTTTTGCTGTGTTAATGTTTGTTTTTTCTCTGTTTTTTGTCAGGCTAAGTTTTTTGTTATTTTCTAAACGAAACGTTAAATGAAAAGAAAATCGAGAAAGCATATTACTTGTTTAAAAATGTACGAAATTTAAATTAATTTTTATTTTGACGTACTATTAATTTCAGAGAAGTAAAATCTGAAAAATTTATTTCATATAAAATGGAATATACATATTACTTTTGTTTCAAAAGTGACACAACACAACTAAAGAAACTTTTAGAAAATAATTTACAATAGATTCAAATAAAATAGTTATTTTATTTAATATAAATTTAATGATTTGTCGATTTAATTACATATTTTCTATAACATTATTGTTTTCATCTAAGGTTTAGCAAAATTATCCAAAACTTTGGGTAAATTTACGAACAAGAATATTTAGGAATAAAACAGCTTTTAGGCTCTAGTTCTGTTATTAATTAATCAACTTTTCGACGAACTGCACGTGCGTCTTCATCAGAAAAAAGATATATAGTAAAGAAACAGAACAAGGAGACAAGTTACTAGATAACAAATAAGTAACTAGATCATGAAATTTATATATTTTTGATTAAAGGAAGCCAGATTTTATTTAAATCAGTGTCTTCACAATGATTGATGTTTAATTTATAAAGCATTTTAATATGTTGATTGCCTGCATTTTAATGAATAGTGTCACACGGGCTATAGACTCAGTTGCACAAAGCACTGTTAAATACTTTGTCAGTTAAGCAATTCGATAACTTGCTAACTGACCAATTAATGAGTCAGTTCGAAGACAGCTGACAATCTAATTGCTACACTGTAAAAAGAGTTGCTATTTTACATAAAAACTTTAGTAAAAAAATTACATATTATGTCAGCAAAATCGAAGGTTTACATAAATTTTCTGTAAAAATAATATTTCATAATTTTTAAGTTAAATAATTAATTTACCATATTATATATGTTGTTTTTTTACCGAACAAGTTAGTAAACTTACATAAAATATACGTATTTTATATTCATATTATGTAAAAATTTTCTAGTGACGTCTATAAATTTACATTTGTGTAAAATTACCTAATTTTTTTTTACAGTGCAGTTAATTTATTGAGTAATAATGCTTTGTGCTTTAAATGAAAAAATAAGAGTTAAAAACAACTTTTAATAATTCTACTACATGCTAATTTTTATTAAAAAAGAAAGTTAATTAGTTTGTTTAAAATATTGAAAACTAGTCAGTGACCAAAAAGTTAAAATAAGTTAATTAAACAAGAAAGTTTTTATATAAACGACAAAAAAAAAACAATTCGCATATGAAACAAAAGGTGATTTGACTCTGGGATTTTGAAAAATGTAAATTGGTAACCTGGTAACACGAATGGTAATAAAAGGAAATGAGATTCCATTACCGATTGTAACTGGGTTTGGTAACCAAACACCAACTGTTTTATAACCATTTCCTTTTGTCAATTGTTCTTGCCAGTGTTAAAGTAGGCGTGGAGAGAATGAGCAAATTCTTCGATAGAATGTTATACCATCTGGCGGCCGACTGTGTGTACTAAGAAAATAATTTTTTTTTGTTTCTTTTTCCTATTTCTTCTAAAATTGCAAGAGTATTTATAAGTTATAGCAACTTTGTCGGAAGGGTTTTTAATACCAATGTAATATGGTTGACATATTTAGAATTAAAATAAAACTACTTTAGATTAAAGTTCTGTATTTAATTTGTTGTTCATGAAACTCCGTGCATAATACGAATATAATATGTTTATTTAAGTTCTCTATATAGATTAATGTACTGGATAATTTTATCATTACTATAAAGCTAATATATATATATCAAAGATAAGTACAGGTCAGCGCGGTAGCCGAGCGCGTTTAAGCACTAGGTACTACTATATAATACTAGATTCTTTGGTTCGAATTTGCTGGCCGACGTCTCTGTTTGTCGTAAACTAAAAATAAAGATCTGAATCGGCTTCATTAGTTTGATCAACAGGATTTCTTAAAAGATCTCATTGTATTAAATAAAAACTGTTTTAGGATTAGTTTCTGTTTCATTATTTTATAAAAACTACGTTTCCACGAAACTAAACGTTTGTTTTCATCTTGACTTTTTATGTTCTACCAATCTAGTAGAAACAGTAGTACCAGTCTGTCCAACATAATGTAGATTAGTGACCGGAACTCGTTGCTGCTCTATGCGAACGCACAACTTGCAGTTTCGAATGATGTCTAAATGAATTATCATGGAATAAGTACTTGATTCTTGTGGTCAAGGCTCTTCCAAAACTGTCGTACCAAATATGATGAAAGATATTACTATGCATATATGTATGTGAACAAGTATTACTCTAACATATGGAACACAAGACAGTTTCAACGTTCTTGTAATATATATATATATATATATATATATATATATATATATATATATATATATATTATATATATGCATGGAATACGTTACATAGCAATATTAGAGCAATCTGGTTTTCCATTTTGGAATTACTAAACATACTAGTGAATGTAGTATGTTATCAGATCGTTGAAATGTATTTACAATGTTATACCGTGGGAAAATTTGCTGGCAAATTGTTGGGCGTGCACAAACCAAGTGTCTCTAAGCCGCATTAACGACTGTAAAATGCCCATTTGAGATAGCGTACTTAAATCTCACTTCTAATTCTTTTTATTATTATTTTTTTCAAACTTACTCAAAATGTTTGTAAAAAATGTAGATGTTTTTAATGATTTTTATGCATTTTTATTTCTACGAAACTTTTATTTTTAAATGTTTTGAGAATGTTAATTTATACACTGTAAAAAAAATATAGAAATTTCACATAAAATATCACACTTGTGTTATGCTCAGAATGAAAACAAAATGACTATTTTTTTTAACTTAAACTAGAGACAGTATTTTAAATTTTATTTATTCTTCAGTTAAGTAAAAAATTATTTGTGACTAGTTAAAAAATGTAGTCTCCGAATCAGTGACAAGATTTCATTGGCAAATTTTAAAATAATTCCAATGATAAATTTATTCCAACATTTGGAAATATTGGACCTTAGACAGCTTTAGTTATGTTTTTGCTCAAAAATTGAAACTAATATCAGTATCACCATTTTCGTATTCAGCATCCCAAATTTTATAAAAATATTACTTTTCTGACAGAATATCAATTTGTTAATATAGTAAACAATCTTTCAGAACTCATTATATTGAAATAAAACCGCTTTAGGTTAAAGTTCTGTATTAATATTTATTTATAATCGACGTTTTGATGATCTCAACGTCCGTTTTTATCAGGATAAATTATATCATTTTTTCTGATGAAGACGGACGTTGAGTTAAAATTTGTTCTTCAGTATTCTTGCAAATATTAATAACATGTGCATTTAGCACTAATGACAGTTGCTAGTAACTATATCTGTATTTACTATATTTATATTGATATTATTTTAGTTATTTATTAAAAAATATTTTTTTAAATTAAATATTAACAAACACAAAAACTATGAAATTTATGAATCTATTAGTTTACATTTGTATATTATGGTTTTATTATAACCAAGTCTATAAACCTTGTAGTCTAATATACATATATATATATATATATATATATATATATATATATATATATATATATATCAAATCTTTATACAGTATAAACTTTCAATAAACGAGTAAATTTGTATGTGATTCTTAGCGCCATCTGGCGGTGAACAGTCGAACTATAAACAAAATTACATTTTCCCCTGGTGTGTGTTCCTGCTAACAGCAGCTTTAGTATTGCAGGAACAAATTTTAGTTTCACGTTTATAACACAGTTTGGCGCCACAAGGCTGTGTAACCTACCACAATATTCCGGGCAAAATCCGGGTCGCCTCCCCGGATTCCATATTTGAAACGAACGTACTGCGCAAGCGTGTACGATTATTTTGGCGAATATAGCCGAAAATAGTCGATGTGATATTTGCAAGTTTGTGGAAAATGGGAAAAATCAGTTTGCAAATAGCTTTTCGGGGACACACATGTTACTTTATGTTTTCCACTTTTTCTATTACATTAACAGTATTTTTATTCAAGTTAATTAATATAATACTAAATAAACATTATTTTAATATATATTTTTTTTAAATATTTAGTTTTAACTTTTTTAATATTGCAACTTTTATTTTATTTTTGTATAATTGAATTTTTTTATTGCTGTTTGTACTTTTTCATAATATTATTTTTTACTACATTGTAAAATTACAATACACATAATATTAAAATATTATATTGATCTGAGATAAAATATATATTTTAAAATTTTGAGAATGTCTGCTTCTTCGCGGGCTTGTAGCTAGTGGTTAGAACGTTTTATAATGCTTTTAATGTCATTCCAGAAAATATTGCATTAATAATTTAAAATGTTGTAAAAATGTAATAGATAATATGTATTTTTATAATTATTTTTTAAATAAATAAACTATTGTAACATAAAAAAATTATTACATAATAATAAATAATGTAAAAAAAAAAAAACTGGATAGAAAATATAAATTTTTTTAAAATAGTTTTTTTAAATTTGTCAAAATCAACTGTAATATTTATTTACAAAAATTGAAAGTCCTAACCTACTTTTATCTACATTTTATTTTTAGTAATATCTGACGATATGTAAATAACGAAACGTCAACTTTTGTCTATTTTAAATATAACTAAAAAAGTTAAATATAGATATACATCAAATATTATATGTTACCGTTAAAGCGTATAATTCCGGTATTCCATAAAATAACTAGTTATTCCATAAAATATCGATCTATGGTAGTTAAATTACAGAATAGTTTTGTTATTTAATACTTTAATTAGTTACTTTATATATTACTTAATTATTCTATAAAACAACATAGTTTTACAAAACAAAGTATGAAATAACTTAACCTAATCTCACATATTTATTATTTATTTGTGTTGGTTTCTTTTTTATTCATCATGTACGTAAATTTTTTTATTTATTTTTCCATCTTATTTCACTTCCTTTCATTGTAATATTACTAACATATATAATAATAACATGTCACACTTTATTTATTAACGACGTCAAAATTAGAATCGGTTTTTATGTTAAAAAATATACCAATATATATTATATATATATATATATATATATATATATATATATATAAACTCAATTAATAAATATTAAGCAAATATATCCCTTGTTAAATCAGATACATTTTATTGATTATTAAATAAAATTTATTTCAATATCTTGTAAAAAAAACTTTTATAATGAAAATTTTTATCAAAAATAAACTCAATTTTTAAACGATAACTTATAAATTTATAAAATGAATATCATTTTTTTCGTATGTTTTAATTTTTCGCTTATCTGAAAACATTACAGTATCATTAATATAATCTTGAAGCCAACGTGGTTGCCAATGGTTCAGTTTAAGTACGCTATGTTCTGAGAGAACATTGAGAACATTTATTTTATTTTATTTTATATATATATTGGAGTCTATTTAAATATTGTCAAATATAATATTTATAATATTTATAAATAATCTCCTTTTAATCGGGGCATTACATCGAAATTTATAGTGATATATTTATTCACAACTCCACTAAGGTCCTCATATAAATTTACCATTTTATTTTCCTCAGTTACCAATTTTGACCTAAAAACTCGATTATTCTATTCAACAGAATGGGGGATATCATTTGTCTTTATTACTTAGTGCTGTAAACTTTAATTGTATTTTGGAGATAATGTTTGCCTCATTACGTATTCATGAAATGATTAGGCAAGATCTTTAACTTCTTCTCTGTTCCCATTTTCGACTATATCATCATCGCCCATTCGTAAAAAGTTTGGCAAACAAATGTGTTTATCTATGATGGTCTCTTTCTTGTTTTGCAAACAGCGTTATTATATTATTTGTCATGTTGCTAGGGTTGTTTTTTTTTTTTGGCTAGGAATATGGTTATAATTTGTTGAAGTAATTATTATCATTTTATTATAAGGGATGGAAATTTTTCGGAGGATTATAAAAAATTAAGGACAGATTGTAAATTAGAATTATATATGAAATATAATCACAATAAATATAATTTTTATTAATGAGTTTCCGTTGCACTAGTGTCGCTATTTTATCTGCCGTATTTGATGACTTTTGCAATGGTATAAATTATATACGGGCAATCTGTAGCTCAATGTTAATAATATATGCAATTCGGTATTTATAATTATATTTATTATAAAATAAGAAAGTTTTAGGATTTAGTTCTGTATTAATTTTAATTAACAATCGACGTTTTGATGTACTCTACATACATCATCATCAAATGATACAAATAACATATATAATAAATAAACAACATAGAAACAAGTTATTAGGTAACAATATAAGTAACTAAATCATAAAATTTATAGATTTTTAACTAATGGAAGCCGAATTTTATATAAATCAGTGCCTTCTCAGTGATTGATATTATAAATTCTTATTGTTTCTCTTATAAATCTGCTGTTAATATTGATGGGTCTTGCAATTATTACAGTATCTTCGAATTTTACATTTAATACAGAACTATAACCTAAAGTCGTCAAATTTTAGAAATATTAATGTTTTCAAAGGGGCACGTTTGAGTATTTATAATGCAGCATTAACGTCTACATCGATGTATGATAGTAGTGAGTGTTAGATTTTGCTACAGAAGAATGAAAGGAAAATGCTAGAAAACCATTCAATTTTAATGTGAGAGATTTTTATTTTCTTAACTGAATAAATTTATAGATTTATAGTTTTTTCTTCGAGAAACTTGTTGACCAAATTGCAGAAGAATTGAAAAATATATAAAAATAAATTTATAGATGTTGGAGTAAACAAGAGTTCTCTCGTATATTTTTCATTGTTTTAGTGCTTTTGTTAACAGAATCAAGATGGAAAAGAAATAACGTTGAAGCAGGAAAAGAAATGTTATGAGTGTAGAATGTAGTTTACCGATTTTTCCGTTGTGGCGCTGCAAAATACAAGGCGCCACCTGCCCGCCACCATCTTTGCGTTTCACGAAATATTATTTCCATTTCGATACTTCTACTGCATCAGACACATGTTCGACTAGAAATTTTTCCATAAAAATTCCAGTCGCGGTGTTATTCATTGTCATTTTTCACGCAAAAACTGACTGTTATTTGTTACTGTTATTTGACGCATATTTATGTTTAGGAATTTTGACCGAAAAGCCTCGTCTTTTTTGCTCTTCCAATATTTGTTGTATCTTTTTTTTTTTTGTACTGGCTAAATATCAAAAAATTTATCAAATACAATATATTAATATTCATATTTAAAATATTAACAAACATATTACCTAATTATATGCTCAAAAACATGAAATACGTTAGTGAAATTTACACATATAATACTCGCCAAGAGACTAATATTAAATATAATTCACGAACAAATAAAAACAAAAACATGTTTGTCTATTTATAAAAAAAGGTTTGGCTGCATTCAACAATTTACATTCGACACCAACGTGTGAATGTAACAACATCGATATAGGAAACTCAGACCATGTATTTTTCGCATGTACAAAGTATTCTGCTCAACAAAAATATTTGATGGACAAACTACATAATATTCATATTGAATTTCCTACAAAAATATCACTTCTACTCCATAGTCAAAAAGATAATATATATGACCTTATAGCAGAATATTTAAATAAGTGTCATTTGAACATGTAAAATATTAAAATCATAACAAAGTAGCTGGCTAATGGACTTGCATCCAAAGCCAATAATCAAAAAAAAAAAAAAAAAAAAACAATTTACCGAATGCTATTAAATGTACTGTCTCAATTAGAGAATATATTTATAAATTAAGAAAATTTTGTAAATATATTACATAATTATACCATTTTTTATATATACATATATATTTATTGGACAACGTCTGTATTTTTCTTATTATTAGCTTAATGCTATTTCAATAATATATTATATCATTAATAAAACAACTACTCAGTCTGAGATTTAATTTTTTTTACCGATCGTCAAATCACATATGATAAGGGAGATATTGTAATCATATCAAATTTGAGATATCGCGATTTTTTACAGATAAGCATTTAATTTTATATATTTTACTAATGTTTCGCAACGGAGTTATATTTAGAAAAAAATTATTTAACAAAAGTTGCCAAACAAGTAATAAAAAACAACTATTATTTTAACATTTTTTGCTACGGCTAAATAATTTTTTAATAATTTTTCATATTTTTGTGATACATGTAAATATCTCAATACAGTTTTATTTTTAATTACCAAGACTACAGTAGTTATACAAATTTTTTATTTCATTAATTTATTTAACACCATGACAGTCGGTTCTGTGGTGGCCACAGCAGATTTTTTTTATTATATTTTTTTTCTTATATTTCTTATTATTTAAATAATGTAGGAGTTTTTAAGTATAAAATAATTAAATACTAAAATACTTTTATTATTTGTTTTTAAATGAAAAAAGTATTTAAAATGACCGTTTCTTTGTAGCAGGAGTAGAAAAAAATTGTCTCTAAACATTTCCAAAACAATCTAAGACTTTTTTAAACGCACCTTTCCAATAAAAAGAACAAAGAAAGAAAAAAAAAACAGAAGAAAATTTAGTGTTTTCGGAGAAGTAGCAACAAAGTTGTGCGACTTATTACTGTTAGAATGTGTCGAAGCAGCAATAGATCGAAGATCTATATACAAACTTACATTAGTAGGATAGGAAAGATTAGACAGAGAGCGAAAATCGGGCGCCAAAATTAAAGATGGCGTTAGCGTGGGAGTTGTGCATGAGTTTGTTTGTCAAGATAGCAATTTAGTATTCGTACATGCTACACATACAAAACAAGGGATATGGTAGGACCTAAATGGAATAGTGGCGAATCCGCCACCTTTATCAAAATTGGGATTTTGTTGTTTTTGCCAGATTACTTTATTTGCTTAATTTATCAATATACCGGGTGTTCGTTCGTTCAGTTCGTATGGGCGTTTAACATGCAAATTCGATAATTTGCGATATACTACTTTCTCGAGTAAAATTCGGAGAAATACTTGGAATACTTTTTGATAGATAATAAAAAGTTCTATAATTTGGTTTTAGTTTTAATTTGCTAGCATGTGCCGTTTGGGAGCTAGAATTTTTTTTTTGGTTTTTTGGTTTTTATTTTTTTCCTCAAAAATTATGAGGTCTAAGAAAATAAGCATCATATGGAAAAATGCGGAATAATGAGTACGATAATTAAGTAAAGAAACCATTATTCTACGATGCATCGTTTAGTAGAAAAAAATTAAAAACTGAATTTTTGAAAATTTGACAAGGAACCCTTGGGATTTTTTCAAAATAAGACTTTTTCAAAATTTGCTCAAAAAAATCTGAAAAAATTCAGAAAAATATAAAAAAAATTTATCTACATAATAGCTAAGTAACTTTTTTCTCTATCTCATACTGATTTTTCAGGAAAAATTATTGAAAATTCTAAAAAACATTTTTGAATTTTTAATAATTTTTCCTGCCAAACCAGAATGAGGTAGAGAAAAAATTTACTTAGCTATTAGGTAGTTAATTTTTTTCCCTATTTTACTGAATTTTTCAAATTTTTTTGAGCAAATTTTGAAAAAAGTCTTATTTTGAGAAAATCCCAAGGGTCCAAATTTTCAAAAATTCAGTTTTTAATTTTTTTATACTAAACGATGCATCGTATAATAATGGTTTCTTCACTCAAATATCGTACTCATTATTCCGCATTTTTCCATATCATGCTTATTTTCTTAGACCTGCAATTGTATATACCTATGTGAAAAATTTTGCAATTTTTAAAAAATGTTTTATATAAACTGTGAAATTTGCTTATTTCTGAACTTAAAGCGGCATTATTGCGAAATTAATCAAGTGTCGTATTTGTTACTATTTCATTGAGGTCCTCATAAGTAGGTGGAAATCTAAGCATTTGCTGTATGTCTTTGCTTTGCACTCTGATATGCTTTGTTTTGCTTTACTTGGGTATGATTTAGAAATGGTTCCATATATACGGGGATTGCATAATTGTGATGCATTAACGGAATAAACAAACAAAGTTTATGGGAAATCATGTTTGTGATTGTCTTCAATTATTAACTATTTGGTAATTTTGTAAGATTATTTGGTTGGTAAATACATTAACTCTAGATTGTAGTTATGTATCCATAATTTAACTACTAGTACTCTAAAATTATAATTGTAACTATATGAATAACAAGATATAGTAATGATTAGTTTCTGTAATTTCAAAATGGACAAACAGACCATATTAAAATAAAAAAGCTTTAACCTTTATTTACATAGCGACGTTTCGATATACTCTACGTATATCTCCATCAGGGAAAAATAATACAACTGACGTATACAATAAATAAACAGAACATAGAAACAAGTTACTGGGTAACAAAATAAGTAACTAGGTTATGAAATTTATAAATTATTAATTAAAAGTAGTGAATGTGAGAAATTGTATATTCGACCAAAGGAAGATTAATTCTCACAAATCACACTTTTTGTCATTTATTTGTTACCTAGTAACTTGTTTCTATGTACGGTTATTTACTGTAATTTCATTTGTTTTAGTTTTTCTGATGAAGATGAGCGTTGAGTTTCGTCGAAACGTTGATTATAAATAAATTTTAATACAGAACTTGAACCGAAAGTTGTTACTAAGGTTAGGATTAGTTGATATATATTTTTATTTATTTTTAATTTAGTTTTGTTTAGAACACTTGAAGAAAAAATTATATATGTCATTCTTTTTGGGTTTCGCTCAGATTGCTTGGCCTCGATTTTCCTCGGCCATAAATATTTAGGCTCAACACCATAATCATCGCTTTCTACTTCTTGTAACATAAATATACTATTGTACTATAACTATATTCAAAGTTTTTATATAAAATAATAAAAATAAATTTGTTTTTTGTACAGTTGCTAAATATACTACCTGGATATAAGTAATGACAAGAGATGTTGAGATCATCCATTGTTCGATGTAATTCTATTTTGCCAATTGGCAATTTCTGTTTAGTTCTATGGTAAAACTCAAAAAGGTACAAATAAATTTAGTTTTGATGCCTGGGAATTTGTAGCTTTTATTGTTTTCAATTTCAATCTAAGCATATACACACCCAAAAAAAAAACCGTGCAGGAAAAAAGGCCAATGTACTAATCGTAATAACGCTTTCCGGCTCATGTCATTTCGAATTTTCCTTGTTCAAGGAATTTCGTGATTTTTTGACCTTTCTTTTGTTTTCATTCCTGCTGGACTGTAGTTTAATACTTTCTTGGGAATTCTATTTTCCTGTCATTCCTGCCACCTGTTCGAGAATACCGCAACTTTACGCTGCAGTATCCGATAATGTATTCCAGATTTCTTTTCCATTTCTGTTATTAGACCATTTTTCATTTGTTTTGTTTGTACGTACATGTTTTTTCTTATGTCGAGATGTTGAGTTACACGTAAACATTGAAAGAAGAAAAATTGAGTTTGGTTTCTTGTGACATATATTACTAAAATATTATTTATTATTATGTTTTTATATTGAAGTCTAGATGTATATCGTGCGTTATTTATTGCGATAATAATAAGTTTTATTATACTAATAAATTAAGCATAGGCTTGTTTCAATGGCATACGCAGATAAATATTAAGTCCTCTATCAATATTTATTTATAATCGATGTTTCGACGAATTCAACGTCTGTCTTCATAAAAAAAATATAAACCAAATGATATTAGAGTAAATAATAGAACATAGAAACAAGTTACTAGGTAACTAATAAGTAAATGATCATAAAATTTATAGATTTATAACATTTAACAATCTCTAAGATAAATAAAATTTTACTTCTATCAATTAAATATATATATAAATTTTATGATCTAGTTATTTGTTACCTAGTAACTGTAATGTCATTTGTGTAATTTTTCCTGATGAAGACGGATGTTTAGTCCGTCGAAATATCGATTATAAATAAATATTAATACATATAGAACTTAAATCTAAAGCAGTTTTATTTTAATTTATATTCAGTTTCAAGAGAGATATGTGCCCCTTTTCCCTTCTATGTGTACGCCCATGTATGCAAAGTATTTTGAGGAATATTTCACTACATTAATCCATTTACAGTTATTGTGGCGTTAGCTCACTTTAGAAATTATATGTTCCATTTATTTTTGTTCTATCACAAATCACAATTTGTTAAAAAGTCATTTTCACCAAACATTCAACTTTATCGTACATACAGAAGCAAACACACATATAATAATTTTTCAAATTGTTGTTCAGTTTGCTCCGAGCTCTGTCAGTGTTGTTCATACCAATTTCGAAGTTATTTGGCACAACGTGCCCCAAACTAACCTTACAGCACACACCAGGTTCTAGACATTGATTCCGATTCGAAGCGTTTTTACCGTTGGTTTGCTTGTGTAAACAACGATATTTTTATTCCCCAGTTTCAATGCTACGACGGTATAATGGTATTGGTGCTTCGGCCTTATAAATGAAAAGTTTAGCGTAGCAGTGTTTAAGAAAATTGCTCGAAGATTTTTGTGGAACAAAGTAATCGGATGATTTGTTTTTATGATATTTTAAACTGCAATTTTTCAATAATGAAATGTTTACGTTGTCTTATTACTTGTTACTTTAATAATCGCTACTTTATATAATGATATTTTATAAAATCGTTGAATCTTATTAACATTATTTCTTCATAAACTTACTTTTAATTTAACATAATAAAAAATCTTTCAGAACTCATTTTATAAAATAAAAACTGATTTCGGTTCAAGTTCTGTATTATTTATTAATAATCAAATTCTCAACGTACTCAATGTACATTTCATAAACTGATACTGATACAAATTACATTTAGAGTAAATAATTAGTGCTGCTGTTCAAGTCAATCAATTAATTACATATAAAATTAATTAAATTTAAAGTTCATTTACTAATACTTTTATTAAAAATACAACTAGTATTTGCTTTATTACGAAATAGTAATTAATTGTTTAATAATATACAATTATACAATTACTAAGTCATATTAACATAATAAAAAAATCTACCAAAATTCATTATATGAAATAAAATTGCTTTAGGTTCTAGTACTGTATTAAAATTTATTTATAATCTATGTTTCGACGAAACTCAACGCTTGTCTTCATCAGGAAAAATTTTAATTAATAATAATATTAATTTTATTTAACTCAATACCTTCACAGTGATTGATGTTGTCGTGTTAATATTGTTGGGTTTTGTAATTATTACAGTATCTTCGAATTTTATTTGTTTTTTTTTTATACAATTAATGAACAATACACCTTTAAATCTATATTTTAAAATTATTATCATATATAACAGCTTAAAATTAAACACTACTGGTAATATAAAATCATACGCCAAGCATGAATTCTATCTTTAAGAACAAATCTTCTAGTCTATTGATCTTTTACACAAACTAATACCAACCACACTATTTGGACTTGATAGACTCAAACACGCTTACTCAATCGCTTTGTGGCGGATGTCTGATGAACTCTTTCCGGTTAGGTTTTTTTTTTCTTTTTTCCGCGCTGGCTGCTTTGCTCTTTTCGGGATGTTTTCCGCTGACTTTCCGGCGGTTAAAACAGATGGTGTCGCTGGCAAATGTCGTTTCGGTGATTTCCGTGGACATCACTACGTACTAGCCCCTTCGATTTCATATTGTTGTGTATGCGTTTGCGTTTCTGCACACTTTTTGTTTTTCTTTCTGTTTTGTTTTTTTTTTATATACATTTTTGTTGGAAGTTTTAACTAACAATAAGTCCAAATAGTCCTGATAGGATTTGGATTTTGTTTTCGAAAATAAATTTAGGTTAAGTTTTGATTGGTATTTGATGTGCGTGATATTTTTTTAAACAAGATGTATGGACAATGATAGCTACACTGTAAAAAGTTAGCGAAGTTACAGAAAAAGAATAGTAAAATTTTACTATAAAAATCAGTAATTTCATTTTACTATAAATATTTTACATTTGTTTATTTACATTTGTTTTGGTCTGCGTGTACGTCCAATGATGTGTATACACGTAATATAAACTATAATCGTATTTTATATTAAGTACCAAAACGACGTTCTGGCTATGTGACACCCACTGGTTTGTACCACATGGTGTGATTGTGTCTCTATAGATACTATAGATACTAAACAATTAAATTTAATAATAATTAAAAATCAATAAACACTAAAGCATTTGAAAATTTTGCCACAATGTAATTGAATAATTTGAATTAATTGCATTCTACTTAGAAAATAGTTTATAAGTTTTCGAAACTTAAAATCAAATTAAGTAGCAGTTAATAGATGAGATGCTTATAATATTAAAATAATGGAACACTCAAGTAAATTTATACGGTCTTCCATAGTCTAGTAGTTACGTCTTTAAAATTGCTGAAAACTTATTATAGATACGATAAACGATTGAAGGCTTTTTGCAGTCATGGTTATCTGTATCTAACACAATAATTAATATTACCTTTTTTTTAATAATTTGTATTGAAAAGAGTTGACAATATTAACTAATGAATCAATCACAGATGACCATAATTCCCACAAAATGTCTAAATATTTTATCGAAAGCTGTATGTACACACATTTAGATGATTTATAAAACTATATTATAACGATAGAACTATTAAGGAAAGCTATATTTTATGGAAATATATATTGGAGGTCGTCTTTAAAAGTACTGCTACATATGAAGTTTTAATTTATACAGAAAAAATTACATAGTTAAAGTTTGGAAGATTTAACTGCTAATTTTTTTTTTTTTTTAATTTATTATATTAAAATAAAAGACTTTAGAATTATGTTTTGTATAAATTTTAATTAAAAAAATATCATCATCATGAAAAATGATACAAATGACATATATAATAAATAAACAGAACAGAAACCAGTTACTAGGTAACAAAATAAGTAACAATATTATAAAATTATAAATTAATGTATTAGTATTTATTAATAATCGACGTTTTGATGAACTCAGCGTAGGTCTTCATCAGAAAAACAGATTTGCTACCTAGTACCTGTAGTTTCTATGTTCTGTTTATTTACTCTAAATGTTATTTGTATTTTTTTTCCTGACGTACGTTGAGTTTGTCAAAACGTCGATTATTAATAAATATTAATACAGAAACCCGTTTTATTTTAATATAATGAGTTCTGAAAGATTTTTTTTAATATATAAATGATTAATTAAAAAAAGCTAAATTTTATTTAAATCAGTAATTAGAGTCTTTATAAATTTCTATTGCTTCTCTTATCATTCTACTGTTAATATTGTTGTGTCTTGCAATTATTATAGTATCTTCGAATTTTGCATCATAAAGATTTTCTGTATTTAATTAGATGGTAATTCCAATAATGTTTTTGAATTAGATGTTTTATCTAATATGATTGGAATTCTAATAATCATCTATTTATTATTATTTTTTAGATAAAACAACTAAACCATTAGAAAATCATCTAAAAAATTTTACTATATACTGTCTTATAGGACTAGAGAAATTAGTTTTTATCGCTTTAAACATAAATGTGAACTAATAACATTTTTATTATTTTAAAATTATTGTACAAAAATTTTTTTATTTCATATTTGAAAACTTCCGAAAATTTCAATCAAATCCTGTTTGATATATATATATATATATATATATATATATATATATATATATATCAGTTTTCCAAAATGTATCACGATCCAGTTTTCGGTATCATCGTATCTATCCGATGAAGTTCATCACGTTTTCAATAGTTTTTTTTTTTTTAAAGGCATATCCAACCTGAAAAACACTGCTACTGACATTCGTCGTGACGTCATTGTATTGTTGTTTAGATTTTTTTTTTTCTTTTTTTTATTCCTTTCTTCAAGGCGACTAGGATTTTTTTTGAACTACTGCGGTCAAACACTTTATCCGGTGGTACTTTGCTATCAGTCCATGACGTTTTTTTTTTCTTTTTTATATTGCTTTCTGTGATTTTCAAGTCTTTGTGAAAATCCCCTTGTTTATTCACAAACTGAGATGTATTGAGAGTTAAACAGTGAATTGCATAAGACATCTGGTGTTTGGTTGAATAGTTAAACGGAAAATGTTGAATGCGTTATTTCTTTAAACTTTAATTAGGCTTTGCAAGATCCATCAATATTAACAGGAGATTGATAAGAAAAGCAATAGAAATTTATAAAGAAAAAGATAACATCAATCAGTGTGATTATTAACTGATTTAAATAAAATTTGGCTACCTTTAATTAATAATTTATAAATTTTATAATCTAGTTCTAGTTGTATTTTGTTACCTAGTAACTTGTTTCGATGTTCTGTTTATTTACTATAATCTCTTGTTCAGTTCGTCGAAACGAACAAAATAAGTAACTAGATCATAAAATTTATAAATTTTAGATTAAAGGAAGACAAATTTTATATAAATGCAGTTACTATTAATGAGTTACTGATTGATGTTATCTTTTTCTTTATACATTTCTATTGCTTCTCTTATCAATCTACTGTTAACATTGATTGGTTTTGCAATTATTATAGTATCATTAAATTTTAGATGAAGATACTGTAATAATTGCATAATAATGATAATGACATTTAATGTAAATATCATTTTCTTTGATGAAGACCTACGTTGAGTTCGTCAAAATGTTGATTATTAATAAATATTAATATAGAACTATAAACTAAAGTCGTTTTATATTAATATAATGAGTTTTGATAAAAAATTTTACTATGCTTTTTATTATTGTTTAATAAATGTAATTCTAGGAATATGTTATAATGATATTTGTTTTAATAATTATTTATATATTAAATTTCCAATATTTATTTAACTATTATTAATATTTACATATTTAATATTGTTTTACATTTCAGTATTAATTATAGTGTTCTGATATTTTATATTTAAATGATTTTTCGTTACCTGTAAATACTACCTTCATATATAATAAATATTTGTTAATAATTTTATTATGTTTAATATGAATAACTATTTATCTAAAAAGCTTAATTTTATTTTATATATATAATGAATACTTCGAAAATTAATAAACTTATAATTAAATTTCATTTATTATAATATGTATTTTTTTTTTCAGGTGAGTACCATCACTTATGCTATTTTGATATATTGTCATTACGCAGGATAATGTAAGTAAAATATATATACTTATATCTGTTACTAATTACTACTAATTTCTTCTGCTATAATTTACTAGATGGCATTTTATTAAACTAAATATATATATATATATATATATATATATATATATATATATATTCCGTAAAAGAAAATATTCAATTATTTTTAATTATATCTAATTAACATAAAATATTTTAGAATAAAACGGCTTTAGCTTTTAGTTCTGTTTTGACAAACTGAAGGTGCGTCTTCATCAGGAAAAAAGATAGAAATTACATTTATAGTAAACAAACAGAACAAGGAAACAAATTACTAGGTAACAAATAAATAACTGGATCATAAAATTTATTAATTTTTGATTAAAGGAAGCCAAATTTTATTTAAGTCAGTGTGAAGACAGTTATTTAAATAAAATGAAGATATCATTAATTCCCGATGAAGATATATCAAAAAGTCGATATTTAAGTAAAATAGAACTTAATCCTAAAGCTTTTTCATTTTAAGATAATATGTTCCCATAATTCCTAAGTGGAACATATGGGCTATATACTCGAGAAGCTGAACATTAGTTTTTTAACAATTGAATTATGCGGGTCGTTAGCCCACAGCCAAACAAGGGACTTACAGCTTATACTGAGTTCTGAACCACTCTATGAACCACTATGCAGTATTCAGTACCAGAAATAATATTTAATTTAGTTTTTTATGTGAGCGCGACGCAAACCCAGGTACCTTTGTGGTTCGAATCTAACACACTATCACCGACCTACGGCTGCTTGTAATTTGTTTTACGACAGTTAAAAAAATTTACAAATTCAAAATATAATTGCAATTTGTTCTGTTTATGTAAAATAAATGCAGGAAAATATGTAATATTTATCTTGTAAAGCAATTTTAAATATAATTTGAAATAACATTTTTAATTCCTAATCATTATTTTTTTAACTAAAATTTATTGGGATTGACGATTAAAAATAAATAAATATTAATCAAATATCTAATTGAAACAAGCGAAAATTATTTTTATAGGTTTTTATCATATAATATAAAATTTAATTTAATATCTGTCCGTGGATGTCCGATGAGTAGTTGGATTAGTACGATTGAGATTGCTTTACGTGAATGAATGTTTACAAAAAAAGCATGTATAAAAGGTATCATTCTAATTCTTGCATAGAAGTAAAAATTCATGTTATACCCTTATTGGTACATGTACGATTTTAATAAAATTATAATAATTTCGACACTAACATAAATAAAAACTTTATCAAGTCATTTTAGTATGCAAATTAGTTTCTTGGGGTAACTTTTAGCGGCGCAACTGGCGTAAGTTGTGCTTATATCTTTGGTTTCAGACATGTTTCAGGATTGCTGAAAACGTGCGTGGTTTTTTGTCTATATCAATTATTAATGGAAAGTATCGCGAGGGATTTAAAGTTGCTGAGTTTTTTGTTAATTTTTCGATTAATAGTAGAAGCTGTTTTGTTTTTTGTTTTTTAGAGTTACAAATTTGTGGAAAGTTTTATTCATGTTATTTCTATTATGTCATACATGGATTAGATTTTAATAAATATGAATTGGATTTTTCTGGTTTTAAAATTTTGCAATTATTTTTGGTACATATTTATAAATTATTTATATAAAGAAAATTAGAAGCATATGAGTAAACCCATGACCACTTTGACATTATAAGTTGACAACAAAACGGCTTTAGGTTCTAGTTTTGTTATTAATATTTATTAATAATCAAAGTTTTGACGAATTCAACGTTGAGTACAGAATTAGAACTATTAAAGCTGTTCTATTTTAATATAATGAGCTCTGAAAATTTTTTTACTCTTTTAAAAATATTTTTAAAAAATTTGACTAATTTCGGATAAATAATGTAGTCATAATTAATTTTTTAAAAATTCAGTGTTTTTTTCTCGGAAAGTTGGCAACATTGTATTTTAGTAAAGTTATGTAATTTATGGGACACTAAGAGAATCTTTTATGAATATTTTGTTAATTATGTATAAATAGTATAGTCATAATAAGGTGAAAATTTACACTGGAAGCTCGGCTAAGAATCTAGATTTGAGGTTTTTATTTAACATCATCCAGACTACAATTCCCATTAATCATTTCTTAAAATATAATTATAATATATATAAATCTGGTTAGTTGATAGATATATCATTTAAATACAGTTAATACTCAAATATAATCATAAATGAAAAATTCATATCGCCTCGACCTGGGATCGAACCAGGGTCCTTCCACTTGCCGGGCGGAAACTCTACCACTGAGATACCGAGGACATTACAGATCAAGCGAATGAAACCTAATCATTTTCAGTACACATTCTATTCATAATTTTTCATAGTCAACAAATACGCAATATCATTAATTTTTAATGTCTAAATGCATATAACAACACAACAACAACAACAACAACAACAACAACCAACACCTTTCATAAGTATAGTTCTTATACATTATAGTCTTATAAATAAATTCTTTACTAGTTACTGGTAAAGGGGGGGGGGTAGATAAAATGACATAACAAAACATAAAATAATCTTAAGCGTATAATGAGACTTTTGTGGTTGTAATTTTTTACACAGTTTACTTATATCAGGTTTAATCGATGATAATTGCAGGCGAATATCTGGTTCTGCATTTAAGCGGTTTCTGTATTTTGTTTTTGTTGCTGTATATGCGAAGAATCCCGCTTCACATAAATACGTGGTTGAGAAAGGTAGCAATAATAATTATGCTTTCTCGGACAGAATTTTGAATTCATCTTGTAAATTCAGCCAAAAATTCGTTGTACCTTGCTCTTGAAACGAAATTTTTAGGTCGTTGTGAGATGTCAAATCTATAAGAACCTCGTATTCTGCTGAGTTTAAGCTTGGTGGCTGAACACATTCTGTACCCACATAAAGTGCGGTGCACTCCCTGCACCCTCGGGTTGGCGCGCTCCTGCACTCGGACACCATTCAAATTGACAAATTTTTGATCAGAATGTAATTTTCTGTAATCTTATTTTGATTTTTTATTTCTTTTATATTGTGAAACGGATGCGGAGCCTCTGAGAAGTGCACGCGGAGCCCTAAGGGCTCCGCAGAGCACTGGTTGGGAAACGCTGGTGTAGAGGAACCTGTTACTCTCGTAAAAACAAGTAAAAAATATTATTGCTGATGTTGTTTCGATGTAAAATTATTAATTTTAGCCTTACTGGAAAAATGTTTGTTTTAACGGCACTCTAATATATATATATATATATATATATATATATATATATATATATATATATATATATATATATATATATATATATATATGTTTCTGTCGTTAATATTTCTTTAAGCCAAATTAGCATAATTTAATTAAAATTTTAATAGATACAATTTTAAATTTCTATTTTAAAATGTAGTTAGAGAAAGAAATATATAATAATAACTATATTAAAATTAACATATTGTTACTGTTTTATAATAATTGTGGAAATTTAATAATAAAAAGAATTAATAAAACATATTGGACACTGTATGGTATAGTCGAACATAGTGTGATATATACGTCAAGTTTTTCCTGCTGCGCCGACGCGCGCACTCCAGCGTGTATTCTATCCCAGCAGTTTGAGCGGGCTCCAGTTTAGTATGGCCCCATACAGCGTGCTTCGTGCGTGATACGGATCGAACAGGATAACCGTGTCTTTTGGATACAACGCTGCCAAAACCGTGTTACGGATCCTTATACTTCCTGCATGGTATTGTGTGTGTAAATAAGTGCTTAAATGCCGATGTGCAATGCCGTTACAACACTCCATTCAACCCTTTCTGTTTATTATTAATAATTCCCATATTGATGCTCGCAGCGATAGCAATTGTTACGATGTTCTATTGTTATTATTATTGGCGATAATATTATCAGTGCGGTGTGCTAGTGTTTCAGCGAATTACCGCTGGTGATATTCTCTGGTGATGGTCGATCCATTGAAAGTGTTTTGGGTACTTACCAATAGCACCTATTTAGGTAAAGAACAAACGAATCTTAATTTAGATTTCTCTATTATTGTTATCATTGCTTCTCATCAACATCATTATTATATATTTATTATATATTCATTAAAAAATTTAATAGAATTACTTAGCTATTTTATTTAATTTAAATTAGATAACTAAATTTTAAATTTAAATAAAACGGTTTTAGGTTGTAGTTTTGTATTAATATTTATTATTACAGAACTACAACCCAAAGCCGTTTTATTTTAATATAATATTTTTTTACTAAATTTATAATGTTTTGTATATTTAATTAGATGGTATATTTAATAACATTAGCTATTTGAATATAAAAGAAAATCTTTTAGAACGCATGATATTAAAATAAGAATACTTTGACTGGAAGATACTATAATAATTGTGTGCTAATTTTAAAATTATATATTTATTTTGTCAGCACCATTACTTTAAAATTAAATATCGTATAAAAGTTTAACAAACCATTTATAACTGTAATACACAAATACATTACGTACCTAATTATCTTTTTCAGTAAATTAAAAATTATATGATTCTATTAAAATCAATCAATCTTTCATAATCATTAAAGAGATTGAAGGCTGTATCAAAGTGCACAAATGCTTGTTCGTAATCAGCATAAAATGTTTTTGAACAAACGCAAATCAAGTATCAGCATTTTTTAATACAATTACCATTTATTGTAAAATATTTTCAATTAATTTTCAATTATAATTCAAAATTGTACATGTTTTCAATTTATTTTATTATTCTAAATGTAATAAAATTTAATGAATTTTACATTTGTAATTAATAGCGATAGGAAATTGTTCGGAATAAATATTAAAAATTGAATGTTTTAATTATTATAAATATTTTGCTACATTTACATAAATTTTATTAATTTGATAACATGTATGAGAGATATCATGAATGTAGATGAAGCAAAAGTTGTTTGGATAGGAATGTTTGGCCGAACTAATTTCTTTATAATGGAAATAGTTTGTCCATAACCTTATGGTGTAATTGTGTGTATGAACAAATATAATTTAAAGTTAACATGTAATCAGAATAAAGCTAACAATAAAATATTTTATGATTCTGAATTCAGTGTTAACTTTTTTCAAAAAATGAATAGTTCAACTCATACGTTAAGTACTAAAATATATAATACGTTATTCTAACATATAAAAGTAAAATTGGCTGTTTAAGAATTTATTTTAAAATGAACTGAGAAACATTTCTAACGAAACCACCTACAGGTGAAATACCTAAGCATTAAAAGTTAACAGATTTGATAAAACTTTTGATTAACTTACACTTGGTACTAGTGGCTTTAATTGCTTTTCGCTTATTAAATTCTACTTCAATTTGAGTTACCGTTGCATTAAAAATGGATTTCGAAAAACATGGAAATATTATTTAATATTTGATATAACTAGAAAGTTACATTTCTTGCTTCTGGAAATTTTGTATTATTTCAAGAGATATAAAACGAAATTGATTTTGGAGATATTGAACATTCTTATAGGCAAGTTCTTTAATAAAAAGGACAGTTCATTACCGTTGTTTGACATTTGAATAAATTATTAATGAATATTTAATAGAAATATATTTAAAAAAGTGCTTTTATACAAACAAGATTTATAAACATTTTATTTGTTAAAATAAAACGGCTTAACGATTTAGTTCTATATTAATTTTTATTAAACATCAACGTTTTGATTTAGTCTACGTACATTATTATTTTTTCTGATGATGATGTACATAGTACGCAGAAGAGAGAACTAAATCCTAAAGTCGTTTTATTTTTAATGTAATGAGTTCGGAAAGATTTTTTACTCTCTTTGTTCCAAGTTGACATCAAATCTGTTAAGATCTGAAAAGATATTATGACCGACGCCATTTATATATTTACTGTATTTTATATACATATATACATAAACAATTACGCCATATACCAAAATATGTGTTACAAACTTTTTCCACAATCCCGAAATTTGTTTTCCCCAAACATTCCTATCCAAACAAGTAACTCTAGTTTAATCCACATTCATGATACCGCCATGTATGCTCTTCTATTCCTATTACTTGTATTATTGTAAATATTATATTGTATTGTATTAATTTTCGCTTATACAAAACTCTCTCAATCGTACCACTTTATTCATTAAACATTTCATGCAGACGTATACATTAAAAAACATTCACATATATACTTTTAACCAAACGTTCATTAAACATTCGCTCATGCTAACCGAACCATCTGAACTGATGAACAACAAGTTTTGCAACATTTTTTTTTTCAATTTCACATTTATTATTAGAGAAATAATATCTGTTTTGATATTATGAGGGCAGAAACTTTTGAAATGATTTGTGATTTGTAGATACAGATATTGCATGTCTCTATATAATCTATGTAAATTTATAAGAAAGGAACATACACTCATATATGTATATTGGAATCTCAAATAATTTCAATGCACAACAAAACTATCTCAAGTGGTTTATAGTGAACAGTAAACCTACAATACAATACCAACCTAAAACTTCTTAAATTAAATCAGATGCTATGGCAATACATACATACATATGTCGACAAAATTTCTATAAACTTTATAACATTCACACACATACAAATATAATACCATACGTACACATCAAATAAATTTTACAAAACTAGTTCACTACAATTTAATTTTATATATATTTTTTTTTATTAAACTACACAAATAGTGAATTGTATTCGAAATAATTTTAACAAATTTTATTTTAACATAGTGAAAAAAATCTTTTAGAACTCAATATATTAAAATAAAGTTCTATATTAATATTTATTTAAAATCGACGTTTCGACGAAACTCAACGTCCGTCTTCATGAGGATAAATGATATAAATGACATTACAGTAAATAACTGAATATAGAAACAAGTTACTAGGTAACAAATAAGTAACTGGATCATACAATTTATAGATTTTTCATTAATGGAAGGCATTGAATTAAATAAAATAATCTTTCAGAACTCATTATATAAAATAAAAAGATTTTAGGTTTAAGTTCTGTATTCATTTATTAATACTCGATTTACTCAATGTCCGTCTTCATCTGGAAAACTGATACAAATGATATTTACAGTAAATAACAGAACATAGAAATAAGTTACTAGGTAATAAATAGGTAACTAGATCATACAAATTTGAAGTTAAATTTTGGCTTCCATTAATTAAAATTTTATAAAAATTTTATGTAACTTTTAGTAACTTGTTCCTATGTTCTGTTATTTACTGTAAATGTTATTTGGATCAGTTTTTTTGATGAAGACGGACGTTGAGTTTGTCAAAACGTTGATTATTAATAAATATTAATACAGAACTTAAACCTAACGCCGTTTTATTTTAAATAATTGTCTTATTTTAATATAATTTTTATTAATAAATTATCTGCACTTAAGAATAACAAAGAATTATTAATTTTACTCTAATATCTTTTCTTCAAAGAGATAAATATAATATTAACACAAAATTAACAATAAAATAAATCTGATCTGATTTGAACAGCAACACTGGTTACTTTACGGATCGCATTATAACATCGTATAATGTAAACTTCGAAAGCGGTCGTAGATAAAAATATTTAATTTCGATAAAATGTCGAGCAAAAAATTAATGAATAAAAATATTTTTTTATTATGTAACATGTTTTTGGATATAGAAAATCTTTGTTAAATTTTTATATTATAATTTTAAATTAAAATTTTTCTTCAATATTAACGTTTAATATAAAATTTTATTGCAATATGATATATATATATATATATATATATATATATATATATATATATATATTTTCACATCAAAAGATATTTTGAATCAAATTTATGGAAAGAATATTATTAGATAATATTATCTTCTCATATATCGTCGGCAAAAATTCAATCTTATCTTTTAATATATTTTGTAATTTGTATTGATATTACATTTTTGCATTTTATATTTAAATTTTATTGTATTATATAACAAATAATAATAATAATAATCACCGTTATTTTGAAATTTAAAAATAATGATATTAAATTTGTTTATCGAGAATATAAATTAATTTGTTACAAATTACAGAAAATATGTAAATGCAATGGATACCGGCCGTGAAAGCCTGTAGACTATTATAGGTTTACAGTTTAAAAACACGTTTACTTGTGAGTTAAACGTAAAAACCACAGATCTAAAGTAAGTTTTTCTCTGGGCGGTTACTTAGTGATAAATTAAAACACTTTTGTTTCCTTGAAACGATAACGAAATCGTTGATATATATTGCAAATTGTTTTTTAATATTTTATTAAATTTATTTCTGTTTGTGAGTTTATTTACTCGTATGTTCTTAGATCTGGTTATGAAATAGATGTATACTGAATATACGATGTAAAGTTATGAATTATTTATTGAGTTTGTTACATTTGTAATATGAAATAGTTACTATTACATATAGATATAGCTGATCGTTGCAGTTATTGAATTGGTAGTATACTTGACAGGGTAGATTCAGGAAATTTATAATAGAAAAATTGATAGTGACAATCATGTTTTATACATTATTTACAAATGAACTGCAGTTAAAAATAAACAAACAATAAATGTTTGTAACTTTTATTATTGTACAAATCTTTTTTTTCTGATTTTCTGTCATTATTTTTTTTTTAATTAAAGGAAATCAAATGGTATTTAAATAACATTAATTAAAAATTTGTAAAAATAAAACTGCTTTAGGTTAAAGTTCTATGTTAATATTTATTTATAATCGACGTTTCGACGAAACTTAACGTTCGTCTTTATCCTTTTCGATGAGTTTCGTCGAAACGTCGATTTTAAATAAATATTTACACAGAACTTTAACCTAAAGCAGTCTTATTTTAATACAACGAGTTCTCAAAGATTTTTTACTATATTAATAATTTATAAATTTTATGATCATTTTTTTTTTTTTTTTGGTGGGAGGGGAAAACTCTCATTGAGCACCTACTGATCTGCCTAGTAGGTAGTGTCGGACTCCCATCTGAATGAGGGCCTACCGACTAAAAACTCCCCCGCCTAAGTTTCGAAGACGAAAGCCCACGGAAACCGCTTACGCATTACATCATTGGGAAGCCGTCCGAAGCGGCCTAGCGGCCTTGATTGATCCTCTCGTCCAACTCCTTTGTGGACATTATTTTTTTTACAGAGTCTACAATTATGCTCCATTCTTGTTCGCCTTGGAGCATTGTATGGATAAGATTTATTGGCTCCAACGTTGTTCCAAGTTGTGCATTTGCTTGTCCTCGAATATGAACCCATCTTATGCAAGTAAATAACGTATGCTCAGCAGTGTCGATATCACCGCAGTATCTGCACTCTTCCGTGTCAGCCTTCCCAATACGGAATAGGAAGGCTTGGAAGCATCCATGCCCCGATAAAATTTGTGTGAGGTGAAAGTCCAGCTCGCCATGTTTTCTTGTGACTCAGGGGACTATGTTCGGGATGAGTCTTTGTAGCCATGTAGCAGGGGCCACTTCCCATCTTAGCTGCCATAATTCTAACAGCTCTGTACGTAACAGGGCCCGTTCTTGGGGGGACTTTTTGTACCCCCTTTGCCGCTCCATCACAATAAGATCAAGCGAAGGGGCAGCAGATAAAATGCATGCCACTTGGGACGAAACAGTCCTGCATACGGCAATCGTACCCTTCCGTTGCAAAGAATTTACTTTTTGGGAGTACTTCTTCACAGCCATAGTGAAAAATTTTTATGATCTAATTACTTATTTTGCTACCTAGTACCTAGTAGTTTCTATGTTTTGTTTATTTACTCTAAATGACATTTGTATCTTTTTTCCTAATGAAGACGTACAACATAAAACCGTTTTATTATAATATATTGAGTTCTGAAAGATTTTTTAGTATGTTATTTTAGTAGGTTGAATTTAAAGAAATATTACTCGCTTGCAAGGCTTTCTCATAGATTTATTTTATATTATTTTTAAGAAAATCTAGCAAATACTTGTATGGATAGCAATGTTTATCGGAAAATAATTTCAGCATAGTAGAAAATATTTGTGCCAAACTTTTTTGTATATATATGTACTATTTTATTTTCTATAAAAAATATCCCGACAAACGATTTTATCTATAGAATATTAAAACAAATCCCACTACACCAAAGCGAATATTCAAGCGCAGAATTTGCTAACAATGTTGGGGTGACTCTAATACACCTATTTTCTTAGTTAGCACCTTTAGTCTATTCTATTCTAGTCTAGTTTCGAATAGCGAATCTAGGACGAGAAAACTGAACGTTACCTAGGAGAATAGAATCCAGCCAGTTGATTTCATCGGTTTATAATACGAACTAGGTTCCGAAGTGTGTCGAATACACACGAAATTTCATTCTCCCCGTTGCATCAGGAAGGAAATTATACCCCGCCGAATGTTACAACCCGGTTAAACTGCCAAGGACGAACCAGAGACTCAATGTTTTTGGAGACAAGCCAAAACACAGAAAAAAAGATTCTTTAACAATATATGAGGACCGCAGTGGAAAAGTGATGAATACGATACTTTATCAGTTTTTAGTTAGTGGCTGAGGTGGGGATGCTATAGATCTGGGCTAGTAAGAGCAAATAGTATTTTATGTTTTATCTTTTTACTATTGCTAATACTAATTGGTTTTGATAGATAACTTAGCAGCCAACACAACTAATTAAAGTGAAACATTAATTTTTGTATTATTATCATCATGGATTTTATTATAATCAATTTGATATTAATTAAAATTTAATAATTTTTTTTTGGTACAATTAAGTTACAAGGTAATAATTAATAAATTTGACTTTTCTTAATTGATAATTATGTTAAGTTATAAGGATGTTAGTAAACGAAAAAATAATTACACCTTTTTACATTTAGAAATAATGTTTTAAATAAAACAATTTTTGTTTTTAGGCTAGAACTTTGTTGCTGCATGTATATGCCTAGATGGCGTATTCTTCATTATTCTACTGAGGTTCTCATATATATATATGTATATAAAATACATAAAACCTTTTTAACTTTGCTACCCGGTTTGTGGTATAGCTCGGCTTCGAATTTGGGACCTACTAGGTTTAGTTTGAGATGTTGACAGAATCGTTACGGGACGTCTGTATTGTCGAGTGCGTTCCTTTCTTAACATATGGTGTCATTCTTGTTTTTTACTGTTCCCTGAGCTGGAATTCTCTGGAACACATTGTTATTTGGTCGTATTTTTCCTTTTTTTTTTCTTATGTTACTTAATAATTTTTAACTTTGGAATTTTCTGCTTCATATATAAATTTTTACATAACAAGCTAAGACTTTTCCAAATTACCAAACATATAATTTTATTGTAACACATTGGCTGGTATTACGAGCTCCGTTTTGGTTTATTTGTTTATTTCTGCTCTTATAGCAGTTACATTGTTTTAAAACATTTATTACTTAAAAACCAATTTAACAAGATTAGAAGTATATGGGTAAACCCATATATAGACTACTTTGACATTTCTCGGAAAATTGGCAACACTGTATTTTAATAATATTATAATTTATTTGGACATTAGGAGATACTTTTCTGAAAATTTGATCAAAATCGAATAAATAATGTAGCCACAATGAATTTTTAAAAAATTTTGTGATTTTTTTCTCGATAAGTTGGCAACACTGTATTTTGTTAAAATTGCATAATTTATTTAGACACTAGGAAAAACTTTTATGAAAATTTGATCAAAATCGGTTAAATAAATTTTTAAAAATTTTACTATTTTTTTTCTCGGAAAGTTGGCAACACTGTATTTTGATAAAATTACATAAATTATATGAATAGTAGTAAAATCTTTTGTGAAAATTTGAGTAAAATCGGTTGAATAACATGGCCATAATAAAAAATTTAAAACTTTAGTAATTTTTTTCTCGGAAAGTTGGCAACACTGAATATTAATAAAATTATGTGATTAATGGGAGCATTAGGAAAATCTTTTCTGAAAATTTGATCAAAATCGGATAAATAACGTAGCCAATATGAATTTTTAAAAACTTTAGTAATTTTTTTCTCGGAAAGTTGGCATCACTGGAAAAAAATCACATGACCATCTTGGGCACTAGACAAATTTATCCTGAAAATTTCATTAAAATCGGTTGAACCGTCTAGGAGGAGTTGCGGCCACAAAATTTTGACTTACGACCGAACGAGCGAGCGAGTGAACGAGCGAGCTGACGACGCACATCCATACACCCACATAAACTAAGTTCAGATTCGTCATCTACACGCTATATGAAGGATTTTTATACAATTTTTTTTTTTTTTTGAAAATGTTACAGACACCGTATCAAACGCTATACTACTTTTCCTTGCAGTCAAAGTAGTAAAAAACAAAAAACACGCACTTTTCAAATAAGTTAACCTGATTTTTAACATGGTAAAAATCTTTCAAAACTTATTATATTAAAATATGAAATGGATTTAGGTTGAAGTTCTGTATTAATATTCATTAATAATTGACGTTTCGATGTACTCCACGTACATCTACATCAGGAAAAATAATGTAAATGAGATTTATAGTTAATAAACAAATCATAGAAACAAGTTACTAGGTAACAAAATAAGCAACATTTTAGATAAGTTCCATAATAAATAAAAAATGATTTAAATTTAGACAAACGTATTTCTTATAAAAATTCATAAACATGGCCGTGTTATTATTGAATGGAGAAAAACCAAATCAAAAATTAAAAAAAAAATTGATTGTTATCAAGAAATTGACGTTAGGCAATCATATATTTCAGTACTTTGTGGTTGGTGTCCTATAAATCTATTTAGAAGGATTTCCTTAGCGAAACGAAGTATAGAAGAAGGCGAATAAGAGGTGTTTGCGGCGAGGGAGGGGGAGTTGGCAGAGTAGAGTGAGGGTAAGAGGATGAAAGATTTCGCATTCAGCGTGAAATTCATAATTCCGTCATTCGTCGCGTGATTTGATGATGAAACTTCTTGTTAGGAAATCATATCAGAAGGAATTTGGCGTTTAATTTTCGTTTGTCGACTCTTTGAAGTTTGGAAGGCAATTTTTTTGCTTTGGTTACGCCTTGCTGAAGTAATCCTGCTACCGCTACTACTCTACTGCTCTACTTCGGCTGGTGATGTTATGAGCGAGCAAGCAACGAACCTGAAGCTGAATACTGAAATGTAAAACAATTAATTAAATATGTAAATACAAATTATTTATTTATTATTTATTATTGACACAACAGATTTGAGGTCCAAAATGTGTCTTTACATATCATACATACATGCAACATGTTGCAATATACAGACATACTTACAATCATATACATATATTTCTACTCGTACTTATAACTTACACAGACCAAACAAAAATAAAAATTTAAGTACTTAATTAATAATATAAATATACTATATTTATATGTATTTTAGTAATACATACATTCAGTTTTACTAACATTTTTAACTCACATTTTCAACATATTTATTTTTTTAACATCCATCAATAGTACATACATAATAGTTAAATAAATATTGAAAATGAAATATATAAATAATGAGTGAAACAAATATCAATATAATATATTACTAGAATTATTACATTACATACATGAAGATGTATGTTGAGTTTGTCGAAACATCGATTATTAATAAATATTAGTAGAGAACTACAATCTAAAGCCGTTTTATTTTGAACCTGAAGCTGTGTACTGTTAAAAATCTGAAAATTTATTGCTGGAATCCAATTTTCACATAACTTTACATAAAGCACATGTCAGAAATGTCAAAAATATACATTTAGTCAAGTGATTTATTCATTCAGTGTACTAGTGCTTAAATTTATAAATTTTAAATCTAATTTATAAATCTTGATGCATCAGGGTTTAAGATAAGTAAAAAATCATAAGTAATTGGCTAAAAATATAAATAACAATAATAATAATAACATTGCATAAAAGTTCATAAGTGTATTTGTGAAATTAGTATAATAATATTCTAATATTGAGATTTTTCCAGAAATTTCACAAGTTACTCAATCATTGAATCGGTTTGTTAAGCTATGCATCAATGATGCATATTGAATCACTTATGAAATTTCTGGGGAAAATTTCAACATTAGAATATTATAGATGACAATATTTCATTGGCTAATATTAAAATTATTCAAAGGATAAATTTAACCTAAATTTAGCTAAAAAAAGCTAAACCATCAGACAAGTCATTTAAAGATTTTTTATGTGTGTACAAATTTAAAAGTTATTTTTATGATCAAATCTATGTCTGTCATTATCAAATGATTTGAAATAAATAAGTATATGAATATGAATTGAAATGTAAAGAGAAGTAATTACATTCTAATGGGCCTGATTTCATTATTTATTTAGTGTAAACTTTCAACTATTTTTTTTTTGAAGCACGTAGCTGAAATACAGAAATACGATATTTATTTCTTTTATTTAATATTAACATTATTCAACAGTTACGCATTTTCATTGGAAACAATGGAAAACAAAAGTTTACATTAAATTTCTCGTATTTCATTAATTCCCTTTTTCATTTTCACTTTTAACATCCGACACTTCATTCTGTCACTCGATCCTCTTTTATTTGCCTTATTCCTCATTTTCATGTTACGCGTCAAATATTTACGAAATTATAACCATCTCTCTTTATCTGATTTTAGGACGAATTTTTGTATATTTTTCATATATTTATTTATAACGAAGATTATATTATTTGACTTTTTTTGTTTCAATCAAGATATTTATACTGTTTGTCGTTACTTTATGAAATTTCATATCAAACTAAAACATTTGATTAACTTTGAAAATTTACAACAATTTTTTAATAAAGTGACCTTTTAAAAGATATTTTATTACAATCAATACATCTTTAAATTAAAACGGCTTTAGGTTGTAATAATATTTATTAATAATCGACTACTCAACGAACTCAACATCCCTCTTCATAGGAAAAAATATACAAATGATATTTATAGTAAATAAACAGAACATAGGAACGAGTTACTAGGTAACAAAATAAATAACTAGATCATAAAATTTATAAATTTTTAATTAAAAGAAGTCAAATTTTATATATTTTATGATTTAGTTACTTATTTTGTTACTTAGTAACATAATATAAAACTCAGAACTCAGTATATTAAAATAAAACGGCGTTG
>OZ014552.1:6720908-6725908 GCA_963966155.1 Clivina fossor | reverse complement strand
GTGAGAAGTGATACTTTGCTTCTGAATTCATTGCGTTTTATTTTATTATACTTTTGGCTACGATTTACTCGTATATATTTATTGGGATATTGGAGTTCGGTACCAGTATTGTGCTTTGTGAATTTAGTGAGTACAAATTCAAATCGGTTCGTGTTAAACTCTATCTATATAATCTACTGTTTGGACAAAATACGGCATAGCCTATTGTGGTTACATGATATCTGTATAAATATTTTAATTGATAATACTTTAGTAGTAACTAAATTGTATTGCGCTTCTATACGATTGAAATTGTTGTTATTTTTAGAGAATTATATCATATAAAGTTCGCGATATTCGCTTTATTTTGTAATAAATAACTGTTGTTACTTGATTTAATTCGGATTGGCCAATTTCGATTCGTGTAAACAAAATACAGTGAATGACAACTTATGCAGCGCAAGTTACATTACGGATTTCTGTAAAATATATATTTATATTGTATCCAACGATTGTTGCGAAATATTTACAGATTGCATTATTGCTGTACGATAATTGTACGAGTATTTATCAAGGTTATTATACATCAAACCTAATTTTCAATGTCAATGTATATTAAACTTAATGCGTAATTTTAATGCATATCAATTTAATTGTGTTAAACCTTAAATTTAAATCAAATATAATAGTCAAACTTAGAATTTATATTGCGTTCCATGTACCTGAGTACTTACACTTAATTGTTGTTAAATATTTTAAGGACAACTATAATTTGTAATTTTGTTTTATTTAAATTGTAAGAATTTCATGGTTTAAATTTTAATACAGCCTTGGTACTTGAACCACAAGAGTTATTTTGTTTTATTTAAATAGTTATTGGGGCTGGGTTCCGTGTGACGACTTTGCAGAGACCAGCACTTTTCGAAGTTCGGTGTAGAAATAATAAACTTCGTGGCGCCCTTTTATGTTTTTTTTTTGTTTTGTGAATCGGAATTCCTTAGGGAACCGAACATTATCCTTACCCCGCCCGTCTTCACTGCAGTTAGTCGCGGTTTGGTCGGAAGTCGTCACGACTAATTTTTGTTAGTTCGCTTTGAGCACGTAACAATTATTTTTGGCGCCCAACGTGGGGCCTGAGTTATTTTAGACCCCCTTCTTTTTTTTGAAAAAAAAAAAAAAAATTTGGAAATTAATTTTTTTTATTTTTGATAAATTTTTTTTTTTGGTGTTTTTTTTGTTGTTTTTTTTTTTTTTTTTGTTGCTTGTTGTTGGTTGCTTGATTTAGCAATTATGGCTCCGATTTTGAAATTATATGTAGATAGATTAGTTCAGGAGGAGTTAGTGTATGAACTTAAGGTCCGCGGTTTATATGATAAGAATAAAATAACGGTAATGGAAATGAGAAAAACTTTACGCAGCGCGCTAGCGTTAGAAAAAGATTCCACGTTAACTTGGCCTGCCAACCCGTTTAAGTTTGAGGACGATGCAGCAGCGGCTTTAGAGAAAATTACAGAAATTGTCTCGTTGATTGAATTATTTTCGGGAGGAAATAATTCAAATGACTATAAGAAGATTTTTACAAAAATAAGTCACGCGATAGGGCGATTAAGCAAGAGTAACGTAGCGTCAGATATTGAAAAAGGAGAACAATCCAAATTAATGGTATCATTATATAATTGTCTGTCAGACCTGAACCGTAAAGCAAAACACTTTGAACGCAAAACAGACACTAGTATTTTGGATTTAACTATGATTACGACTCCGACGGCCAATAGTACGGAATACGGAAGCGATGAGGGAAGTAGTTCCGACGAATCAGTTGTTACGCGGTCTTACAGGACTAAATGCGTACCCGTTGCCCAATGGAATTTGAAATTTTCTGGAGATAGATCGGATTTATCGGTTAATGCATTTCTTGAACAGGTAGACGATCTTATGAAACCTCGGGGTATGTCACGCGAGCAATTATTTGATTCGGCAATTGATTTATTCACTGGGAAAGCTCTTACGTGGTATCGCGCTGTTCGTAGATCGGTATCGGATTGGGATTCATTAGTAGTCGCGCTCAGGGAACAGTTTTTGCCGCCTAATTATAATGAGAAATTGTTCGAAGAAATAAAACGGAGAACGCAGGGTCAGGATGAATCTATTGGTATCTATGTGGCTGTAATGTCTAATATGTTTACTCGTCTTACATGTTCGGTACCTGAAACAACGAAGCTCCATATACTATTACGGAATATAGCACCGTTTTATCAGTCTCGGTTAGGGTTAGTCGAAATAAAATCTGTTCAACAATTGTTGCAAGTATGCCGAAAATTAGAAGCTCACAAGTTAACAATAGATAGTTACCATCCACCACCTCGAAGGCATGAGACCATCGAACCAGATTTGGCTTATGTAGGCATTGCTCGTGAAAGTAATATAAATGCTATTGCTAGCTCTTCTCATAGAAATACGATTCAAGAGAATAGTAATAGAAATAGGAAACCGGTTCAATGTTGGAATTGTAATGAATCGGGGCACATTGCAATTAATTGTTCACAACGTCGAAGCAAACATTGTTACAAATGCGGATATAAGAATGTAACAGTTCGAAATTGTCCACACTGCAACCATACTGGTTCGGGAAACGGCAGCGGGAGACAGTAAAAGAACGGTTACTTGTCTCAAATTCTAATCAAACCGTTCGTTCAGATAAACTTGTAGCTATTTTAGATTTTGTACTAGCACATGCGGGAAGTGATGAAAGGCCATACTTAGAGATAAATATTTTGGAAAAACGGGTACTAGCATTACTAGACTCTGGAGCATCGCATACTGTCCTAGGCCTGAAAGGAAAGGAATTGGCTTTAATGTTGAATCTAGCTATATATCCTACATCATACGCAGAAATTTCGTTGGCTAATCGGAGCCCCTGCAAGGTAGAAGGTGTTGTAAGTCTTCCTGTAGAGTTGATGGGAAAGAATTGTGTGATAAATGCACTTGTGGTACCAGAGTTACCTCATGGAATAATTTTGGGTATAGATTTTTGGAAAATGATGGGTATAGTGCCCAACATGAGGGAAAATAGTTGGAAATTTGCAAGTAGTTCTGAGTCAGTAATGGAGATTTCGGAAGCTTTATGTGCTCGTAGTGTTTTGCCATCGGAACAAGAAAAGCTATTATCGGATTTTATAGGAAAAACATTTTCGGATTTAGAAGAGTCAAAATTGGGGTGTACTCATTTAGTTGAATTGGAAATAAAAACGAATGCGGAACCAATAAAGCAAAGATACTATCCTGTATCTCCGGTTCTTCAAAAACATATTGATCAGGAATTAGATGACATGTTGAGACAAGGGATTGTCGAACCATCGAGAAGTCCGTGGTCAAGCCCCATAGTTATGGTAAAGAAGAAGGACAACAGTTATCGATTTTGTGTGGATTACCGCAAGCTAAATCAGGTTATGATTAAGGATGCGTATCCTTTACCCTTCGTGTCAGATACGTTAGATAAACTACGGGATGCTCGGTTTCTTAGTAGTTTAGACATCAAATCAGCGTATTGGCAAGTTCCAGTGGCGAAGGAGTCGCGGCCTCTAACCGCATTTACTGTTCCTCGACGCGGTTTGTTCCAATTTAAGAGGATGCCTTTTGGTTTGGCTACAGCACCAGCTGTCTGGCAACGACTAATAGACGTAGTATTAGGAGCCGATTTGGAACCACACGTTTTTGTCTATTTGGACGATGTAATTATTGTAACTCAAACATTTGAACAACACCTTAAAATTTTGGAGGAGGTCTTTAAAAGATTAAAAGAGGCGGGTCTTACTCTTAGCAAAGAGAAATGTCACTTTTGTAGGGACGAACTAAAGTATCTTGGCTATGTGATAAATCGTCACGGATTATTGGTTGACGCCGACAAGATTCGAGCAATTTTGGATATTCAAGTTCCTCGTAATGTCAGTGAAGTTCGAAGATTTTTAGGGATGGCGTCGTGGTATAGGCGCTTTATTCCGGATTTTTCAACTAAGGTAGCTCCATTGACATCGTTATTGAAAAAGAATAGAAAATTTTTGTGGACACCAGAATGTACGGACTCATTTTCTTTGATCAAAACTCGATTAGTATCAGCGCCTATATTGAGTTGTCCACACTTTGAGTTTCCTTTTTCAGTTCAGACGGATGCGTCAGATTTTGGATTAGGGGCTGTACTTAGTCAGTCAATTGAGGGTGAAGAAAAGGTCATTTGTTATTTAAGCCGTTCCTTAAGTAAATCCGAGAGAAAGTTTTCAACGACGGAAAAGGAATGTTTGGCGGTATTATGGGCAATTGAAAAACTTAGGCCGTACCTTGAAGGTTCACACTTTACTGTGGTAACCGACCATTCGTCACTTAGATGGCTGCATAATTTAAAGGATCCGACTGGAAGATTAGCCCGATGGTCGATACGGTTGCAACAGTATAACTTTGAAATTGTGCATCGAAGGGGAAAAGACCATAAAGTTCCGGATTGTCTATCTAGAGCCGTTCCAATTGTCGAGGCGATAGTTAAGGAAAATAATGTATCAATACCAACGGATAAGTGGTACGAGAAGATGGTTAAAGCTGTATCTGATAATCCTCATAAATACCCCTTATGGAGAGTAGAACATTCTAAGTTATTTAAGCAAGTAAAACGTCAATATCCGTCCCTAATTGGAGATGAAGAATCTTGGAAGCAGGTTTTATCGAAACCGGATAGGAAAAATATACTGGGTATGTGTCATGATGATCCTACTGCAGGACATCCGGGCATCCACAAAACATTGGATCGGGTGGCTAGGAAGTATTATTGGCCGAAAATGAAACAGGATGTTGTTTCGTATGTCCGACAATGTCAGATTTGTCAAAGAGTGAAACCAGAGCAGAGAGCTCAGGCGGGATTAATGGCTAGTCCTCGGAAGGTTACGAGGCCTTTTGAATTATTAAGCTGTGATTTGATTGGACCTTTGGCTATGACGACAAAAAGGAATAGGTTTATAATGGTTGTGGTAGAT
>OZ014552.1:5937016-6004516 GCA_963966155.1 Clivina fossor | reverse complement strand
TTTGTTTGCTTGGCGACATACATTGCATTTCTAGCACTTCTTCACACATTTTCGATAATCATATTAAAATTCGCACAAAAATGAACAATGCAATTGTCAATTAACTTAACTTGACTTAACGGTTTTTAATATATCCCCGGGAGATATCAAATTAAATACACTTGATCATTTTTTTTTTTTGGTCGAATATTCAGTTTCCGACTATCCTGGACGGTACATATTGCATATCTTACACTTCTTCACACATTTTCAATAATTAAATTAAAATTCAAACCAAAATAAACAATATAAATATTAAATTAACTTAATTTGACGTAAAAATGTCGACATAACCGCCGAAACATGTCAGATTAAATACACTTGCGGATGTAGTTATATGTTAGTAAAATTACTATGTATTTTTAGTGTTGTTTCGTTTGGAATACTTGAAAAATATATTATAGTATATTACTCAGAATATTCTTTTTGTATTTCTCCCAGAATGCTTGACCTCGGCCATGTATCAGTTGCAAGTATTTGGGTTTAACAATATATATATATATATATATATATATATATATATATATATATATATATATATATATATATATATATATATATATATATACCGAGTGTTCGTTCGTTAAGTTCGTGTGGGCGTTTAACATGTAAATTCGATAATTTGCGATATACTTCTTTCTCGAGTTAAATTCGGAGAAATACTTAGAATACTTTTTGATAGACAATAAAAAGTTCTAGAATTTGGTTTTACTTTTAATTTGCTAGCATGTGCCGTTTGGGCGCTAAAATTTTTTTTTTGATTTTTTGATTTTTTTCTTTCTCAAAAATTATGAGATCTAGGAAAATAAGCATAATATGGAAAAAATGCGGAATAATGAGTACGATAATTGAGTGAAGAAACCATTAACTGAATTTTTGAAAATTTGACAAGGGGTACCCTTTAAAAGTTACTTAGCTATTATGTAGCTAAATTTTTTCTCTATTTTACTGAATTTTTTCAGATTTTTTTAAACAAATTTTGAAGTAAGTCTTATTTTGAAAAAATCCCAATGGTACCTCTTTTAGAGATTTTCAAAAATTCAGTTTTTAATTTTTTTTTTAATTAGAATAATGGTTTATTTACCAAATTATAGTACACATTATTCCCCATTTTTCCATATCATGCTTATTTTCCTACACCTCACAGTTTTTGAGAAAAAAAATAAAAACCAAAAAATCTAAAAAAAATTCTAGCGCCCAAACGGCACATGCTAGCAAATTAAAACTAAAAACATATTATAGAGGTTTTTATTGTCTATCAAAAAGTATTCTAAGTTTTACTCCGAATTTAACTCGAGAAAGAAGTATATCGCAAATTATCGAATTTGCATGTTAAACGCCCATACGAACTTAACGAACGAACACCCGGTATATATATATATATATATATATATATATATATATATATATATATATATATATATATATATATATATATTGTGTTGAACCCAAATACTTGCAACTGATACATGGCCGAAATCAAGCATTCTGGGAGAAATACAAAAAGAATATTTTGAGTAATATACTATATTTTTCAAGTATTCCAAACGAAACAACACATATATATGTATGTATGTATATATTTTAATATACTATTTTCTTATAACCAAACACAATTATATAAGACTCCAAATGAGCTTCAAGGTTCGGTTGCCCAAAGCACTGTTAATCGGTTTGCAAACTAACTCTTTCGTTAATGTGACATTTCGAAAACAATTGACTAAAATAGTTGTCTAAAATAGTTAACTCGTTGGTTAAGTTAACAGTTCTCTATGCAATCGGGCCTAAATATTACTAACCCCAGCATTCTTTTGTTTTCAGATATATTTTATCATTGGCACTTGCTGATCTACTCGTCATAGCCACCTGCGTACCATTTACATCAATCGTCTACACGGTGGTGTCATGGCCTTGGGGTGTAACCGTATGCAAATTATCGGAAACAATCAAAGATATATCGATTGGTGTTAGTGTTTTTACACTTACAGCACTATCGGCCGATCGATTTTTTGCGATTGTTGATCCGCTAAGAAAATTACACGCTACAGGTAAGATCAATGCTCTGACAATACAGAGCCTGGGCAAGTTACTCAATCTAAATCTAGCTAAGCTATTGGGATCTAAAATGTTCTAAATGGCATCTGGTGGCGAAATGAGGAACTAAAACACTGCGTACACTTATGTCAATGATCAAAAGTGACAGCTTGCGGAAAGGTTGAGAAGTGTAAATATTTGCAACATTATTGTATTATATAATAAATATTTAAATTCTAGATGTTACTAATTTGAATATGCGTTTGATTTAAAGTTCTGTTGTGCAAAGTGTCAACTTACCTATAACAATATAAGGTTGCGATGCAGTGTTTTCACTTTTCACCTAAACCAGCTTTGCAAGAACACACTACAGACTTAATCGCACCGTTTCTGTAAATTGTCATTGAGATTTTATGTGGAACACCTTTTAAACTTGACGTTTTCAAACACAGAGATGTGACTGTCATCTTGCCATCACATCACTTATGTAATGATTTTCCACATTGTGTAATATGTCCAGCTTTTAAAATACGCTCAGCTTGTGTAGAATTGTTTTGACAAGGGTTTAAGCCGGCCCATTTACAAATTTTTTCAGGAGTTAATAATATTTTTTAATTAAAAAGAAACCATACATTTTGATTCAGTTTTGACAAGTGCACGCTTAGGTCCGCCATATTGAAAAGACCACTCCCCATTTTAGAACCCAATAGCTACGAGCTATTCTTTAAAAAATTATAAAGCCACAGACACCTAATTTTTTTCAAAAGTAGCTTAAGCTACAGCTAAACGTTGTAGGCTCGGAGATGAGACTGACGTCACAATCGATCATATGAGAAATCACAAACTTATTTAATACGTTCTCTTTCTTTCCTACAGCTGCTCTTATAGTGATTGCTTTGTAGGTAATGTCTGCAAAATTCTGTCCTTTATCATTCAGTAAGTAGGAAAAAGATAACAACAGGCAATGTATCTATTTCTGTTCTACTAATTAATATTCTCAATAATGTTTTTCTTGTTGCTTGTAATACGGAAAGAAAATGTACCTACCTACAGACATATTGTAAGTACCTATAGAAAAAAAAATTTCAAAAATTTTATAGTGCGAGCTTGAAGCGTCTACAATCGACCATTTTTTCATAAAATGTCATTTATCTTAGAATCTGTTGAGACATGTTTAGGTTTTTTTAAAACAATTAAAATATAGAAAATCGGTAATAAAACAAAAGCGAATTACCGAAATGTAAGATTTCATATACCATTGCATAGCATTTCAAAAGACCTTTCCAGTGATACCAAACTCGATTAGATTCAGATAAGATTTAATAAAAAGCAAGTTGTGACATGTTTAGGGGTCTTTTAGACTCATAAGTTGTCTTTTGGTTGGTCTTCATTTTTGATTCCCGACAACTTTGGTCTCTTAATATTTTTCGCTAAAGTGCATAGTTTTTGAGTTCCGGCTACCTATGTCTTTGTTTTAATATTATACACTGAGTTGCGGGATTCCAAATTTTCGCCTAACAATTGTAGGCTTCATCAGGGAAGAATACTAGAAAAAAAAAAAAACAATAGCACATAGAAAAATATATAAAGCCAATCAACAACCAATAACACAATTTAAAATAATGTAGGACTTACAATTGTTAGGCGGAAATTTGGAAATCAATAATAAATTGATGTATACATTAATGTTATTGTAACTCAATTAAACCTTTGCCGATATCCTTTATCAAATCTTCTATATATATTCTAAGCAAATAAATAGTATTAGTAACATTTACAGTCAAAATTTTTATATTAAATAGTAAGTTTGAATTTTTGTTTTTTTATATTTGCTATTTTGACTGCAAGAAAAATATGGTATAATATTAGGTATGGTGTATGGTGTCAGTAACATTAAAAAACAATGTTTAGAAATTCCTCATACTCTCTAGATTACGAATCTGCAATTAACTTATTCATAAAAATTAATTGTAGCTAAATTAAATTTTTCAAAAAATCTTATACATTGTGAAACAAAAGCCTAAAAACCTTTGATTAATTTTTGGTTTTTGTGCACGTTTTTTTTTTATTGAATAAACGTGGGACTGGGAAATAAATGGGAATTAAACTTTTTGTCATTAGCGGGTGAAGCAGAATAATAAAATACTACAAATTTTTAACTTTCAAAAAGTTTATTCAATTTGAATAAAATAACTTTAATGTATTTACTTATTATTTATTTTGTTATATTTAATATTTATGTGAAAAGAATATATTTTGTATATATTTATTGTTGTAATTTTAAAATTGTAATGTAAAAACATTGTTAAAAATTGATTTAGGCCTAGTGGTCTCGCGCAGTAAACTTTGAGTCAGTCAGTTGATAGAATAAATTGATTTTTTAAATTGACTTCGTTTGAAATGGGTATTAGTTCAATATTACTTATTTAAAATTTATTTTAAATGCTTAAGGCCATTTCAAGGCAAACTAAAGGCTATATTCAGACAGGTGGTGGGAATACAAAAATGAATAATTTTACATTCGATTTATTCGTTTAATACTACATATTTATGGTAACTAATTATTAGAAAAATTAGCTAATTTATCTACAATTCATAATTTAATAACAATTTTTATATTCAGACAGAATTAGCATATAAAAAAAAATTAATCAAATATATAATTGTCAATATTTTCTTTGTTTATTATTATTTTGATTGCCAAAAAATATATATGTTGTTAATTGTTATTATAGTACTTATGTATTAATTTCAGAATTTATTTATGTGCAGTTTATTTGTAAAAAAATAATTTTCATCATTTTCCTTGAAAAATGCGATTTTCTCTTATTGAACACATACCTATATTTTATTTGAAAAAATTATGATTAATCTTTATTACAAATAACAATATGTACATATATTTTTTGGAAATCAAAATAATAATAAACAATGAAAATATTCACAATTAAATATTTGATTAATTTTTTTTATATGCTAATTCTGTAAATATATAAAAATTGTTATTAAATTATTAATTGTACATAAATTAGCTACTTTTTCTAATAATTAGTTACCATAAATATGAAGTATTAAACGAATAAATCGAATGTAAAATTATTCATTTTTGGATTCCCACCACCTGTCTGAATATAGCTTTTTGTTTGCCTTGAAATGCCCTTAAATGCTTAAGTTAAGTAAATATCTTAATATCTAAATATTTTGAGGTTAGTTTATGACAGTTAATGAAAGTGATTTTATAATTGCACCTTCACTTAGTTTAAAATACGATTTGTATTTATCTTAGTTATTTATATTGTTTCTATTTTTGATTTCATGGATCTACGTTGAATAGTTATTGTTTTCATAGTATCGTATGATTTCACATAAGTCACTTTCAGACAAATTTGAATTCGCGCCTATCCCAAAACTTATCGCCGTGGCCGCAGTGGCGCTGTTCACGGCATTTTTAAATCCGTGTAGCAGGCCTATAAATTTACATATTCTATTAATGTAATTTTTTCACAATGTAGTATTTTATGTTACGGGGAGTAGAAATAGAAGGCGATGATTATAGTGTTGAGCTTTATTTATTTGTAGCTGAGGCTAAGCAATCTGGGCGAAACACAAAATATAAGCTTTCTATTCCGAGTCAAACATATACAACTTCTTCTTCATGCGTTCTACATGAAGCACTAAACAAAAAATAAATAAAAATTACATGATAGGTAAAATTAAACAGTTACTAACAGCTGTAGAATGGTATATGTATGTATAATGTATTTGTATATACTTGATAATAATTTAGTAGTCACTTTAGGTTATTATTAATAATTATTTATTTTAGTAACAACAACGGTTATATTACACTTTTTTTTATATATACTGACAAATGAACTCTGACATATATGTTATTATATATTAAATCATAGATGACGGTACATAACAATAATTTAGAATGTTCTATATATAAATGTACTATATTCCAATATTATTATTTATATTTGTTACATGATTTGTGAGAATTATTATTTCTTTGGTCGAATATACAATTTCTGACCACTCTGGGCGGTATACATTGCAAATTTCTTGCACTTCTTCACATATTTTTTATAATCAAATTCAAATTCAAGCGAAAATAAACATTGCAATTGTTAATTAACTTAACTTGCTTTAATCATTTTTAATAGTCATTTTTTTGAGTCGAAATGCATTTTCTGACCACCCTGTATATTGCATTTCGTGCATTTTTTCACACATTTTCAATAATGAAATTTAAATTTAAGCGAAAATAAACAATTTAAAATATCAATTAATTTGTCTTTTTGTTAAGCTTGGTGCGCCAACTTAGGCCAGTCAAATTAGGATTTCACCTCGGAATGAGAGATAATAAGCTGGAAACTTGTATACATCTTCATTTTGGCGTTCTAAAGGTTGTCTCAAAAGTCTCATAAGTCTCGTGTCTGCGTCGTAAGTTATTCAAAGTCAAAGGTCACAAAAATCGGTTTTTTTGCGATTATCTACGTTTCTATAGCTCCAATGATGTTAACATCTATTATAAAAATTGTAGATCATCAAATTTGTGACAAATTTTGTTTCAAACATTTTTTTATGCGCTTAACCGTTTTTGAGATAAAGGGCGCGCAGCGCTCAGCCATACATACTGTAATGCAAAGTCAACTGTAAATCTCGGTGAATAATACCTTGTGTAAAGTTATTAAATCATTAAAATATCAAAAATCAAAATATCAAAATCAAAAAAAAAATTCTAGGGCCCACACGGCACATGCTAGCAAATTAAAACTAAAACCAAATTATAAAACTTATTATGCCCTATCGAAAAGTATTCTAAGTATTTCTTCGAATTTTACTCGAGAAAGTAGTATATCGCAATTTATCGAAATTACATGTTAAAGTCCTATGTTCCGGGGTCGCGGTCAACCACTGTATATGAATATGTATTGTATTGAACTACATATATGAAAAAAAAATTTAAAACATTTATAAATTAGATTAACCATTTTATTTAAATATGTTTTTTATCATGTTCATATTAGACAAACAAGTAGAACTGCTTCTACTAATTGTCAGAACATAAGAGGTCAATAAATCTGCATCATTCAGATAAATTTGCTATTGCTGAACATGCATTAGAATATCTTTATGATGTAAAATTCGAAGATATTGTAATAATTGCTAGACCAATCAATATTAGCAGTAGATTGATAAGAGAAGCAATTGAAAATAAAGAAAAAAACATCATCAATCACTGTGAATGCATTGAGTTAAATAACATTTGTCTTTCATTAACTAAAAATCTATAAATTTATATAATCTAGTCACTTATTTGTTACCTGGTAACTTGCTTCTATGTACTGTTATTTACTGTAATATCATTTGTATCTGTTTATTCTGATGAAAACGAGCGCAGCGTTGAGTTTCATCGAAACGTCGATTATAAATAAATTTTAATACAAAACATAAAACTAAACAAGATTAAAAGTATATGGGTAAACCCATATATAGACCACTTTTACATTTCTCGGAAAGTTGGAAATACTGTATTTTAATAATATTATAATTTATGTGGGCACTAGGAAAAACTTTTCTGAAAATTTGATCAAAATCAAATAAATAATGTAGCCACAACGAATTTTTAAAAAATTTTGTGATTTTTTTTTCGATAAGTGGGCAACACTGTATTTTGCTAAAATTGAATAATTTATTTAGGCACTAGGAAAAACTTTTATGAAAATTTGATTAAAATCGGTTAAATAAAGTGGTCATAATAAATTTTAAAAAACTTTAGTAATTTTTTTCTCGGAAAATTGGCAACATTGTATTTTGTTAAAATTACATAAATTATATGAATACTAGGAGAATCTTTTGTGAAAATTTGAGTAAAATCGGTTAAATAACATGGCCATAATAAATTTTTAAAAAATTTAGTAATTTTGTTTTCGGAAAGTTGGCAACACTGGATATTAATAAAATTATATAATTAATGGGAGCATTAGGGAAATTTTTTCTGAAAATTTGATCAAAATCGGATAAATAACGTGGCCAATATGAATTTTTAGAAACTTTAGTAATTTTTTTCTCGGAAAGTTGGCATCACTGGAAAAAAATGAAACCACATGACCATCTTGGGTGCTAGACAAATTTATCCTGAAAATTTCATTAAAATCGGTTAAACCGTCTAGGAGAAGTTGCGACCAAAAAATTTTGACTTACGACCGAGCGAGATGACGACGCACATCCATACATCCACATAAACTAAGTTCAGATTCGTCATCTAGGGACTATATGAAGGATTTCTATACACAAATTTTTTTTTTTTGAAAATGTTACAGACACCGTACCAAACGCTATACCACTTTTTCCTTGCAGTCAAAGTGGTAAACAGTTTATTTTATATTAGCTTGTTATTTACAAAGTATGTATCTTTCAATTTAATAATATATAAAGGTATTGATAATACATTATTTTAAATAAAAAAATATATACAAAAAAAAAATTGAAGTAAATAAATTTAATTATAGTGTACATATATTTTGAAATATGTTCAACAAAACTTAATTAAGTTAGGTTTCCATAAATCTTTTACTTGTAACAAATTAAAATAAATACGAAATATGATTTAAGAGAGAAGGCGTTTTTTAACTTTTTAATGTACAGTAATTTAATGGAAAATACATTTTTACTAACTTTTAACAAATGACAGAAAACTTCTGACAGAAACAGTTATTAATTTTGTTCCTTGTTCGTTCATTCGTATTTAACTTATTTTAATAATTTTATTCTGTTATATGCATTTTATTAAATAACAAAATTCTATTAAAACACTAAATACCTAAATAATAAGTAATGGTCGAAATTCCGTCAGTCAAATATTTTTATTCTCTTCTATGTTAACGTTTCGGCAATCACTATTGCTTTCTTCATGGCTCTACAATAGATACAAATATTTATACATAAAAAAATATGTTCATATACATATATAAATAATATATTCAGAACAACTGAACAAAAAACACACTTACAGCAGAATATATTTAGCTGGATGTTACATGTGTGGACACATAATTAGTGTTTAATATTATGTAACGCAATATATATATATATATATATATATATATATATATGTTTTGCTTTATAATTCCGCGGACGTTATATGACGTATTTGGTTTCCGGGATTGGCTCCGCGTTGTGTTGTCGGTTGTGTTAGACGAGTTAGACGAGTTAGACGAGTTAGACGTGGAATTCCACGTCTAACTCGAAGCAGAGCAAAAGCACTACTGAGAAGACTTGAAGATGGCACATGAAACTGTGCCGAAACATCGTCATCAAAATCGACAACCAACAACGCGGAGCCAATCCCGGAAACCAGATACGTCATATAACGTCCGCGGAGTTATAAAGCAAAACATATATATATATATATATATATATATATATATATATATATATATTACGCGATCAGAAAATTAACAAATTAAATTTATCGTTGTTAGTGATGGCCGTTTTGATCGTGAAATTGAAAGGAGAGTAAATGCTGGTTGTAAGGTTTTGGGTGCTTTGGGAACTTTTGCTAGGAATGTAAATGTTTCCAAAGAAGCTCGTTTGAGTATATACAATGCAGTTTTGGTGCCTAATTTGATGTATGGTAGTGAGATTTTTACGTGAAGTATGTGGTGTAAATATGAGAGATCGGGTACAAAATAGATTAGTGTATGATGAGTGTGAAATTGAAAAAAATGTTGTAGCAAAAGTTGCAGTGTTAGAGTCAGTTAAGATGGTTCGGACATGTTGAGCGAATGTCTAATGAACGTTTGGTTAAAAAGATTTATTAGAATAATTTTGATGGTATACGTTTGCGTGGACGTCCAATGAGTAGTTAGAGTGGAGACTCCTTTTGAGGTGTATTATCGCCCCCTATAAGGATACAGAAAAGACCGCATAAATATCCAGTATAGGGTAAATTTGATTTTAATTGATTTCATATTTAAACTATTGGTACAAATTTGTTGAGGCATTTTTTTAATAAGACATTAGGCCTGTTCGATTAGCACCCCTTGCGCATTGAAAAATTATTGAAAATTCTAAAATGTTTTTCAGAATTTTTAATAATTTTTTCTGCCAAACCAGCATGAGTTTGAGTAAAAAGTTGCTTAGCTATTATATAGCCAATTTTACTGAATTTTTTCAGATTTTTTTCAGCAAATTTTGAAAAAAGTCTTATTTTGAAAAAATCCCAAGGGTACCCCCTCGAGAGATTTTCAAAAATTTAGTTTTTTTTTTACTAAGCTATGCATCCTAGAATAATGGTTTATTCACTAAATTATAGTACTCATTATTCCGCATTTTTCCATATCATGCTTATTTTCCTACACCTCATAGTTTTTGAGAAAAAAATAAAAACCAAAAAATCAAAAAAAATTCTAGCGCCCAAACGGCACATGCTAGCAAATTAAAACTAAAACCAATTTATAGAACTTTTTATGCCCTATCGAAAAGTATTTTAAGTATTTCTTCGAATTTAACTCGAGAAAGTAGTATACCGCAATTTAACGAAATTGCATGTTAAACGCTCATACGAACTTAACGAACGAACACCCGGTATATAATTATTTTGATATACTTTTTCTAAATATTATATGTTCTAAATTAAGGATTTTGAGAAAGATAAATGTTACAACTTCGTTTAAATTGGACTTACTGTGTATATTTATATATGTTTATAGTTTGTAGATAAGCACCGAAAAATCTTCAATTAATAATTTTTAAAAAACATAATTACTTTTTACCCCCAAGTTCTGCAGGCTTTTTAGCGGGCACTGTAATATAAAACTGTAAACTTTAATTGTGTCACCATAAACGAATGAATCGCTTTTATATTAATTTGACTTAAATATTTAATAAAGAATTTCGCATGTCGGTACGGAATACAAATGTGATTACTATAACAAGAAAATGAACAAAAAACAGATTTTAGCTGTGCAGTGTAATTTTCATTAATTTTTTAAATTTCTTAATCCTTAACGTGAAATGCATAATTAATGGAATTTTATTTTTATTATAAAACTGGTGCTGTTTTATTTAATTGTTTAATATCAAGAAGACCAAATTTCTTTTTATTCAAAAGGCATTTTATTTCTTAATAGTTAAGAGTTGCTCATTTAATATTATAGAAAATATGTAGAAATACATTAAAAATTATGACTACTATAAGTTACACTTATATAGAATTTTAGATGTCACTTGCCCGTGTTTCTTTGATCGAATATGTAGTTTCTGACAACTTTTGACAGTACGTATTGCATTTCTTGCACTTTTTTACATATTTTCTATAATAAGAATAAAATTCAAACGAAAATAATATAAAATAAAAGTAATTGCATCTGAAACATAAAATATAAAAAAATCTTTTTTTTTAATTACAAATATTTAAAAATAAACAGTGAATAAATCTATAGATATAAAACGCAATGTAAATATATAAGATTGGCCAGGTTTAAAATGCAACTTGGAAGTAAGTTATGAAGTTGAAATTTTGGCACAGAACTGTGTATATACTACCACAATGATAAAAAAAATTTGTTTCTATATTCTGTTTATTTACTGTAAATGACATTTGAATCATTTTTCCTGATAAAGTAGGTTCAGTTTGTCGCATCGTGGATTATTAATAAATATTAATACAGAATTTAAAACTAAAGCCGTTTCATTTGAATATAAATTGTTTCTGGCTAATAGCCATAGAAGAAAAAGTCATATTAAAAAAAAAAATGAATTAATTAATACTTATTAACGGAAAACTTAAATACTCGTATTATGTAAATTTTTACTTAATTGAATTATAGAATTACGCAATAAAGACAGAATTAAATTTGGTATTAGATTTTTAGAAAATAATAATGGTTATATAAGCAATTTATTAATTAAGAGGGTAGTCCAGTTCTCCAGAGCTAAAAAAACTGTTATTTTCAAACGCGCACAGAAAATTACATCGCGAATGTTTTGTTTGTTTTTTTTTTCATTTTATTGTTGCATGCCTGCAAAATGGTGTTGCTCAAAGGTGGCCTAATTGCACCGGGGATTGCCGCCTGTAAAATGAAAAAACTATATATAAGTATATATATTTACACAAAACTCCCTTGAATATTAAGAGCGTAGCAGTTGAGTCTTGTTCGATTTTTTGAAAATTATGGCGTTTTTTTTTAAAAAAAATTTTCACCGAAAATTTCCTTATAAAAACGATGAAAATTTTTTTAAAATAAACGTATCAAAAATTTTGATCCAGAGTTAATAGGTACTCATATTTTCCGTCGTTAGAAATGACCATTGTCTAAAAGGATTGAAAATTTTTCGAGTTATCATGACGAATAAGTTTCGATAAAACAAGTTTAAGGGGTTTTTAAATTCTTATTGAACGGTTGGTCACACGCTTACGTTTTTGTCTATAATTTCGTAATTTTTTCGAATTCGGAAAAAATATTTCGACCACACATTCTACACACTTATAGCATTAATTTTATGCAAAAAACGAAAAATCGATTTTTTCGATCCAGAGAACTGGGGTACCCCCTTAAATATCTACACTAAAACAATATTTAATTCTCTTAAACATTTATTTAAAAAATATTAACAAAATTTGTTTAAAATTTCCTTTTTATATTTTAAAATAAAACAAGATTATTTAAAACTAATATTAAGAACCAAGAAATAAACTTGAAAAATATTACTTTACGTAAAAATTAAAAATAGTTTATTTTGACAATAAATAAATTTTAACACACACACACACACACACGCGCGCGCACGCACACGCACGCACACGCACACGCAAACACTTAAAAGTAACTAGAATTTCGATATAACTTTATAAACTAGGTATATCGGGGGACCGGTCTTAACGTTAGTACATAGGGTGATATAGTTTAAATCAAATCTGCGCAGAGGGCTCTGATCCTTCTGTTGAAATTACCTATGTATGCAACTTCGTATTTTTCTGTGTTGATTGTGTTGCCTTACAACGCAACCAACAGAACGAAATGCGAAAGTCAGTATCACACGGTATTATTTTTGTTACTTACCTTAAAAAATGCTTGTTATTTATTTTCATAATAATTTTTGTTAGTTATGTTAAAAATACGAAATAAAAATATGAAACATCTATTTTAATTAAAAAATAACTATTATTTGTTTATATTTATTTTCCATAATTAAAATAAGAAAACAAATGATTATTTTTCACATATGTTTTGATATTTTATAACTTTTTAATATAATTTTTATTTTACTATTTATTTAAAATTAAATAGAAATTGATTTTTTTTAAAGTTTGACTTTTATTTATATGAAAATAATAATACTATTATAATTTTTTGATAATTTTTCCAATTATGTGTAATAACTAATTTAATTTTGTGTTTTTTTGTTATTTTATTATAATATTTGTAATTAAAAAGTATATAAACATTTAAATAAATAAATTTGTCTGCAAACTTAAGAAATTAATTTTTTTTATTTATAAATAACACAGTAGTTCTAGTTACTGTAAAGAACAATAAGAAAAACATTTGAATTTATAGAATTTTCTGGGCTGGTATGCCGTGGTCGATCTATTCTCGTCGCAGACGTTTTGTCATACATCGTAGATGGCATCCTCAGTGCTTGGTGACTAAGCACTGACGATGTCATCTACGATGTATGGCGAAACGTCTGCGACGAGAGTAGATCGACCACGGCGTACTAGCCCAAAAAATTCTATTTCGTTCTATTCGTTACACTTTTGTGGGCAAATATTTATATATATATATATATATATATATATATATATATTTATATATATATATATGTATATATATATATATATATATATAAATATTTATTGTACATTTTATAAAATAATTCAATAAAATTAAAAATATAAAAGTAACAGGGCAATACAATGTATCATCGCGATGACACAAGATGTGTACGGGGTAAGTGAGGTAGAGGGGTGAGAAGTAGAAATACGAAAACGTAGATAAGAATGGAATGTTTGTATGTTTCAAACAGGTAGCGAAATTTTAGGGTACGCTGTGTTCGGTTAGGTCTCTAAGTTGCTAGAATTGTATACGAAATTGAATACCGAGCGAATAATTATTTATAGACATATGTACATATATTATTTTAGTCAAATCTGAAATAAAATTCGTATTATTTAAATTTCCGAAATGTCATACTAAAAAATTGTATTTCAGTTGAAAATAATTATACTCATTTGACATAAATATATGACAGATTGATATATTGTCTAAATTTGTTGCTTTTTGTAATTATACAAATTAATATATAAATAATATTCTCGCAAAGCGAGAATGGAGCTAGTCGAATGTGGTTTGATTTTATAAGCTAGTTTTTCGACTAGCTAAAATACAAGATTAGAAGTATATAAACCACTTTGACATTATTAAATTATTATTAAAATTCATTTACATTCCATGCGACCCCTAAAAAATTGTAGGCCCTTCTGGCTCCGACCAAATAAATGTTATTCAAATATTATAAGGATTAAAAATAAGCGTCAATGAATAAACACGATATAGCAAACAGACTATTATAATAAAAATTGTTTTTGCTACATGACAAATAATACATTGTAGCAACCCAATAAACATTTTGCATAAATTATATCTCTCTATCTCGCTTGCAAAGTTTGTTTATATGTAGATATCTATATATGTATACAGATATAGAACAAATGAGAGCGAGAAAGAGAAAAAACAAAACTTGTCTTACTACAAAATCATGCCTACAATAATTCTACAAAAAAAGTTTTGAAATATACACATATTTTGTTTCTATTTGAATGGAAAATGTAGCGAATGTCTAGTAAAATAAATATTTATTTAAACTTATAATAATGTAAACTTATAATAATTATTATTATTTGCGCACAAAAGTGTAACGAATAAAACGAAATAGAATTTTTTGGATTGGTATGCCGTGGTCGATCTATTCTCGTCCAGACGTTTCGCTATACATCGTAGATGACATCGTCAGTACTTAGTCACCAAGCACTGAAGATGCCATCTACGATATATGGGCGAAACGTCTGCGACGAAAATAAATCGACCACGGCATACCAACAAAAAAAATATTTTATCAAAATATCAATATTAGGCTATAATAATCCAAGATTTCTTCTCATATGCTCTTTATTAATCATATATATATACCATATATATATATGGTGTATATATATATATATATATATATATATATATATATAAATATATATAATATATATATATATATATATATATATATATATAAATATATATATATATATATATATATATATATATATATATATATATATATATATATATTACAATTATAGTAAACAAAAAAATTTTCTTTGTATTGATAAAAATTGAAAAATTAATAGAAATATATGAAATTCTGAAATAAAATTCATATTTTTTTCATTTTCTGAAATGTCATAATAATAATGGTCACAAACCACTAAACACATGGGTTTTTCGCGAGATACAAAATTATAAAATAACATAACTTGACGTAAATAATATGTCAATATCATTCCACGCATAATACGCTTCAAAATGTATTATTATTTCTTTATAATATTAAAAACTTACTATTATTTCTTAGTTTCTTATTAAATTGTTAATATTATCTTTATCATATATAAAAGAATAAAATAAAATTAATCTATTTATGATAATATCATAATACTGTGTAATACTGGCTTTGCCATTTAGTTTGCAAATTTGCCGTATGCGTCAGCACCTGCTTGAAAATTTTGCTTATGAAAAAATTATAAAATTCTAAAATTATAAAAATCTGTTAAAACAATAATTAAATAAAAAAAATAATCCTAATCATAGTATAATATAATTATGAAGCATATATAAAAATTTTAAATTTTTCGGGGATATAGTTTGGAAAATAAAAGCAATAAATGTGTTATTTTTTGGAAAAAATTTTTTTTTCTCTATTTCCCAAAATGAAAAAAATTTCAAAAAAATTCCTATTATTCTACATAGGATATTGCATATCAGGTATTTTTTCGGTACACTAATTATCGTTTTAGTAGAAACTAGAGCCAGTTAAAAAAATTTTTATTTCTATTTCTTTTTTATTTTATATAAATCAATTAATAATATTAAATTTCTTATTGAATTATTAATTCAACATTCATTATGTAATTTTCAGAACAGTCAGTTACAATAAATATGTTGTATTAAACGAACAAATTCAATATGAAATTCAACATATTTTTGAATTTACGTTACGCGCCATTTGAACCCTGTGTACTAACGTTAAGCGTTGAAAAATTATCGAAATGTGTATGGTATATAAGTTTCAAAATAGTCATAGTTAGTCAGACATGTATTGTTTATGTTTTTAATTTATAAAAATTCATTAAATATTTATATTTAATGATGACACGAGTCTTTCAAAATACAAATTTAAAATTATTTCAAATAGATAACACATTTACAGATAGAGAGAGAGAGAGAGAGAGAGAGAGAGAGAGAGAGAGAGAGAGAGAGAGAGAGAGAGAGAGACAATAATATGTTTTTATTTGTAATTTTAATTAAATTATATAAATATATATAATTTAATTAATATGTATGAATTAATAGTATATTATTCGTTGGAGATGATTTAAAAAGTATATTTTTAAATACTTAACAACTTCTTGTATCAATGATTGTAAACAGATATCAATAGAAAAACGAACAAAGTATTAGTAAAATAATATTTATATTAATATTTTTAGAATATTAAGCATATTGTTAAGTTTATAAGTATCAAACAATTTACTTCATTGATATTATTTCTATATTTTATGTATAATATTATTTTTATCTTATGACATATTTGTATATTAATTAATATAATTAAGTTAAAAAAATACATTTTCTAATTTAATATACCACGGTTTTGACACGGCCTAAAAAGTATAAACTAATTATTTCTTTTAGCCCCATAAAGATTTATAACCCCATATAGAAAAACGTGGGGCGCATACAATAGGTAAGACTAAGGAGTGTAGGGAATAGCTGTCATTACACCACGTTTTTTTGTATAGGGTTATAAATCTGAATGGGGGGTTGGAAGAAATTTGTTTATACTTTTTACTCCGTGTTAAAAACGTGGTATATTAAAATTTTTGTTTTATTTCAAAAATTATTTTATGCTCATATTTGTCTTCTACATGTAGTCCACCTGCATTACTTACATGTTTTATGGGTGGTCGGTCTTCATGCTTTTGAAAACATTCATTTCACGTTTACAATTGTCAGTTTCTAAATAATTACAATTGACTTCTTCAGAATTAACTACTTTCTGAACTAAATTTTTAAATGTTCGCTACTTTTGCGTACTGCCTTATACATGTGTGTGTGTGTGTGCACGCGAGTGTGCTTGTGTGCGCGCACATTTATCTGCTTGTCATTTCTGTATCTATCAGCTCAGAATAGGTTAACTAAAATATATTGCTGCAGGGATATTGTAACACATGTCTTTCAGACTTACAATTAGTCGGTATGTAGAAGATTGATTCCTATTATTTGAGCACAATTTACTTTGAAGTATTATTTGCTACAATAATTATATTTCTGTGTATTAAAATGATATTAATATAATTAATTGAAATTATTGTTATGGCATCAGCAAAATTAGTCAGATATAATATCATAAAAAAATAATTGTTCATAAAATAGAAATCCGTTGACAATGAGCTAATTGCACTTAATAAAATTTACTATATTAAGGCTAAATATTTTCAGATTATATAAAATATATTACAATATTGTTATAAGAAATTGGAAAGAATAAGAATTAACATAGTAAAAAATCTTTCAGAACTCATTGTATTAAAATAAAGCGGCTTTAAGTTATAGTTCTATTATAATATTTAGTAATAATCCACATTTTGACGAACATTTTGACATTTACAGTAAATGAACAGAACATGGAACCAAGTTACTAAGTAACAAGATAGGTAATTAGAACATAAAATTTATAAATTTTTAATTAGGCGAAGCCAAATTGAATTTAAAATAGTGCCTTCGCACTGATTGATGTTATCAGCACTCAACACAATAATAATCACATTTTACTCCTCAAAATTAAAAATGTAAGCACACTCTAGAAATGTATTTATAAAAATTAAGAATATAAGTTTGTTTCATGAGGCGGTCGCAGAGCAACCCGTATAACAATAGCTACAGCTGCCCTAATTTGGATGCTGGCAATATTATGCGCACTTCCCGCTGGCATTGGATCATATCTACGCGAATTCAAGTCGCAACAGACGCAAGAGGTAAGAACTAATTCGAGAACAATTCACTCCTATAATAATATCGCCATTTCTTCATTTTGCACACAATTGGATATCAGTTTATCGATTGCTGATGTTGAGCATCAGCATGTAATGATGTTTATTTACCAAATTAGAAAGATATTTATATCTACTCTAAATCAATAAAGCTAGAATTACATTATACTTTTTTTGTCTAGATTCATACTAGGTTTCTAGTTCAAGTTTCGTTCAAGTACAAATAGTCAGTTCTAGTATAATGTAAATCAGATTTTTTCATCCAAGTTTCTTTCAAGTTTTTTAGTATAGAAATATACAACATGCTCTATTTTCCTATTCAAGTTTCATACTAGATACATTATACGCATGCGCACGCAATTCTACCAACCTTATATGTAGCCATTTTTGTTTAAATGTGTTTTTCAGTATCTGTCAAATTAAGTACTTTATATTTTTAAGTTGGCGTACTGGCAATACATCGGAAAAAAATCGAAGAAACTCGACAATACACAACCAATTGTGTAAAAAGTATGAAAATTGAACAAAACTTGAACGAAAATTGAGCTAGAAATCTAGTATGAATCTAGACAAAAAATGTATAATGTAATTCAAGCTTTATATTTACAATAAGATTAGAAATATATGGGTAAACCTATACATGGATCAATTTGACTCCAGTTGGTAACGCTATATAACAATAAAATTGCATAGTTTTAGCGAGTACTAATAGAATGTTTTGTAATTTTTTTTTCTAAATTTGGATAAATAATGTAGCCATAATTGATTTTTTAAAAATTAGTAATTTTTTTCAGAAAGTTGAGAACATTGTATTTGAGTAAATTTATGTCATTTATATGGGCGCTAGAAGAATAATAATAGAGCCATTTTAATTTTTTAAATAAATAACGTAGTCATTATGAATTTTGAAAAATTTTATTAATTTGTTTTACTTAAATCGGTTAAATAAAGTAGCCGTAGTAAATTTTTAAAATCTTTGGTATTTTTTTCGCGAAACGTTGGCAAAACTGTATTTTACTAAAAGTATTTAATTTAAGTGGACGATAGGAGAATCGTTTGTGAAAATTTGAATAAAATGTAATAATTAATATAGCCATAATGTTATCGGATGTTATTTAATATACAGGGTGTAACAGAATAACTATTCCTTATTTTCAGAAATGATAGAGGGCAAATAAAGAAACATTTTTCATTAATAAACTAGTGGCCGAATTTTTTTTTTTTTTCGGCAGTCGATTGTACATCGTTATACATTTTGTGTATCGAAAATGGTGGTCGAACTTCGAACAATTTTAATAAAGTTTAATGCGCTATTATTTCTAATAAAACGTTCCTTAACTTAACTACTCTTTGATGTTTTGATTAAGATTGTTTTTAACGATATCTAGTGTATCTTGGCACCGAGAAATTTCCGGACACTAGTTTATTAATAAAAAATGTTTCTCTAAGTGCACTCTATCATTTCTGAAAATTAGGAATAGTTATTCTGTTACAGCCTGTATAGTCCGATTATTATAGAATGATTATTATTATAAGTATTTCAAAAGGAAACAAGAAATATCATTTTATTTTCAAACGTCAAATAAATATGATAACACAAAAACAAATAATTGTTTATTGTTAGCAAGGGAATATCCGATGAGTACTTGAAGTTGGTATGATTGAGAGAGTAGCTTGCATGAGCAAAAGTTTTCAAATAGTAGGAAGAAAAGAGCAGGTATGACAGAGTGTCAATATGAATGTGGATGAAGCTAAAGTTGTTTGTCTGGATAAGGATGTTTGGAGGACACTGATTTCGGGATAGTGGAAAGAGTTTGTGCCACACCCTTTTGGGTACATGGCACGATTGTGTATGTACGTTTATTGTTTTATAATGTAAACATACAATTCAGCAAAAAAAATCATTGTTGCCAAGTATAGTAAAATAAATACAAATGTCAAAATATTATTGTACATAATTATTACTTATTTGTTTGTTAAATATAACAAAATGACTACATTAAATTTTGTTTCAAAGCTATTTAAGTAATATCTTAAATAAAATTATACACAAATATATTTACAAAATATATTAAGTACAGATATTTTTGTGTTATTAGGTTTGACACCAACATAATGACGTACAATGGAAATGATAATTGGATTGTAATTAATTGACAACAATAATTTTGTCATTTAGAAGTTGGAAATTTACACTTAAATTTAAAAATAAAAAATTAATTGAATTATGCCAGTGTGCATAAACATTTCGTCCTGCAGCCAAACCCAATACCCACTGTTATTTATCAATGTAAGCGTTAAAATAGCATTCTACTTGTACACACTCAAACGGACTTTTGTTTTCCAAATATTTAAATTATAAGAGTATCAATAATATTATTATGTCGTTGAATTCAGAATAAAATGCTCTTTCAAATAGTCATATAAAACTAGTATATTATGTTACAAGGAATAGAAAGCGATGATTCTTGTGTTGAACCCAAATATTTGTGGCGGAGGCCAAGCAATCTGAACAAAACACAGAGAGAGTTTTCTGTTGTGAGTGGATATTCACGATTTTATATTCCAAGCGTTTTAAATAAAAACTAATCTAAAAATAAATGAAAATACATGCCCAGTAACCCTAACCTTACTAACAGTTGTAGAATAGTATTTATATATATTTTCAATCGAGTGGTTAATTATTTGTTTTAACGAAAAAAGTCGGAGAGGAAATCGCAACAAAAAAATTGATTTTGACTCCAGCAAAATTCTTCGACTTCTCGATTCCACGATTCCAACTCCACATCTTTAATTGTAACAAAAATTTCAACAATTTCAACTCCTAAATAAAAAAACAAATAATTTAAATTTTAATTCTAGAACATGTACCATTTTTACACAGAGTAAACAGCATTCAAATTAGAATTTTTGTGTGAAAAAAATTCTTTTTTAAGGCAGTTGTTTTATCTTTCGTACGTTTGAAGTTGTTTATTTATTTTTTCAGGTCCTATTCGTAGCATGCTACCCGTTTCCCGAGCAATGGGGCAGCGACTATCCGAAAATAAACGTCCTCTCAAAATTTTTAATTTTTTACCTAATTCCACTTACGATAATTGGGGTATTCTACGCTTTAATGGCCAGACATCTAGTGTTAAGTACAAGAAATGTTCCTGGTGAGATGCAAGGAGCTCAAAGACAGGTTAGTATTCAATTTTTATTTGGTATTAAATCAAATTATTTAGTTTGTAGAATTTTTTGGGTTTGTATGCCGTGGTGAAACTATTTGCGTCTTAGACGTTTCGCCATACATCGTAGATGACATCCTCAGTGCTTGGTGATTAAATGACAATTTTTGCTCCGCTATCTGATATATATGAACCTGTACCACTCGCCATCCCCTGCAGAGGCCGTTACGCCAATGACCGCCTCTGGCTGACCTGGAAACGTCTGCGACGAGGATAGATCGACCACGGCAAACCAAGCCAGAAAATTCTATAATTTCAATTAATACCAGCAGTGAAAGCCTAAACATTACTAATTTATTTAGTTTTTTACATTAAGAATTTGTTGTTAAGCCCATGTGACACGATGCATTTTTTTTGTGCATTAAAATGCGCAAAAAAAAATGATCACTTAATCGGCCCGCCTGGTCGGAAATAAAATCACAGAAGGTTGCGGTTACCGGAAGTAAAAAGCTTATAATGTTGTCTACATTTCATGGGGGGGGGGCTTTTTAAAATTCGGGCTGATTAAGTGATCATACTTTTTAATACAGTTTTCCAGGAGTTTTTGGAATGAAAAAATAAAAAAACGAGTTTTACGCTATAAGTAAGTATAGCGTAGGTAATTCAACATGATATTTTGGAAAAATACACACAATACCATGCAAAAAAAAACCATTGCAAACTGGGGCCGGGGAATCGCCTTATCCGGCTAGTACCTTTATTAAATAATTCAGTTGGTGAAATGTGTCACCCCGAGAGTCGTGTTACCCCTAAAGTCGTGTCACCCGGGGCGGACAGAATAGCTGTCGTTGCGCCCTACGTTTTTCGTTTTAAATCTTACATGTATTCATAATCACAAATTTTTCCGAACAATCTGCATGGAGTTAGAAATCTGTTTGAGGTTAAATCTGTATATATGTAATTAAATAAATGTAACTGCCGTGTAAATATTGAAAATTTGATAAAGGATATCGGCAAAGGTTTAATTGAGTTACAATAACATTAATGTATACATCAATTTATTATAAATGCCAAATTTTCGCCTAACAATTGTAGACTTCATCAGGGAAGAATAAAGTATGATGAATGACAATAATGTAGTTGATCAGTTTGAAATTACTGTAACTTCTTCTGGCATATTATATGTATTGTAAATATTTAAATTAATTGTATGTGTATAAAATGCAATGGTCATAAATTTAAAATAATAAATAGTTGCTAATAAATAAAATAAAATGTTAATAAATATTATAGTATAAATAAATTAAAAGCTTATCAGAATATAAAAATTTTTAACGCCACAAATATAACACTAAACTAAAACTACATTTTAATTTATTTATACTATTTATTATTATTTTATTTTATTTATTATCAACTATTTATTATTTTAACTTTATAAAAATTGCATTTTATACACATACAATTAATTTAAATATTTACAATACATATAATATGCCAGAAGAAGTTACAGTAATTTTAAACTGATCAACTACATTATTGTCATTCATCATACTTTATTCTTCCCTGATGAAGCCTACAATTGTTAGGCGAAAATTTGGAAATTAATAATAAATTGATGTATACATTAATTTTATTGTAAGTCAATTAAACCTTTGCCGATATCCTTTATCAAATCTTCTTTATATACATATATATATATATATATATATATATATATATAAACAAAAAATATAGCGGTTCGAAGCCCTCGTATATATATAGTGTATACTTAAGAGGCTGCCGCAGATAAAATAATTTTTACATAAAATTGCTAAAAACCAATTACTTTCGAAAAAAAAAAAAAAAATATATAAAAGCAAATTTTTTCCTTGTTTCTTTCCAGATTCGTGTACGAAAAAAAGTTGCTGTAACTGTATTAACATTTGTAGTGGTGTTTGCCATTTGTTTTCTACCGTCAAATATCTTTATGCTTTGGTTCTACTACAATCCGAACGCTGAAGAAGAATACAATGATTTCTGGCACTTTCTAAGAATCTTGGGATTTTGTTTAACGTTTCTCAACTCATGTGTCAATCCAGTGGCACTATATTGTGTTAGCGGAACTTTTAGAAAACATTTCAACAGGTAAGATAATTCATCACCAATCACTATATCACGTATAAAAAGAAAGATATTGTAATCATACCCAATTTTACATATCCAGATTATTAACAGTAGGTATGAATTAGGCTTATAGTAACATAAATCAACTGTTTTTAGCGTGATATCCGTTGGTGTGTTTGTTTGTCTGTCGGTCTTTGGATACGTGTAGAGCTAATTCGGCTATACGGATTGTTTTAAAATTTCATATTTTATTTCTCAATTTGATCAACTTTTGTTAAAGATCTGCTGCCAACCGGAAATAGTAATTTACTGATATTTTTTTATATATGCTACGAATATTTCACAACAAAAATTTCAAAAAAGTTACTGAGCAAGTTATAACCATCAATTTTTACTTGAAATATTTTTCGATAGAGTTAAATAATATTTTTTAAATAATTTTTCATATTTTTATCATGATTATGGTTGTAAATTCATATAGGAAAATAATTCCGCAACAAATCTTTATGAGTAGAGTTTATTTAATTTGTTTCATTTTAATTTGAAACGCTAAAAAAATATATATATGATAATACCTGAATAAAATATTTTAAATTTTTTAAATAGGTTCTTGTGTCGCCTACTTTTCGCCTGAAAAATTACAAAAATTTAAAAAATTAAATTTTGGCTCTATTATTTATCCAAAATTAATCAAATTTTCAAAAAAGATTGTCCCAATATTTACAAAAATAATGTAATTTATATCTAACTGGATGTTAAAGTACGAGAATATAGAGTCATTTCAAATTACAAATATTATTGTAAATTAATAAATAAAATATTATAAATCTACAGATTGTTATAATGTACACTAATTAATTTTGAACTAATTTAAATAGCTTGAATAATGTAAAAAAAGCAAAATTCCACCTTTACAAAAACCTATTTGAAAAAAGTTAAAATATCTCAGTTTTTTTTTTTTGTTTTTTCACTTGTTTTCACATATTTTTTTAAAACGTTTTAACTTATTAGACCAAGAGCCCGTGACTGCCAGACCTTCCTTATTTTATAAAAGCTGAAAGTTTTTCAGCGCATGCTCCCAACACAGGTAGGAACGATAAGCTACTTACAAAGTTTGGTCATCGTGGCTTTGGCAGGTAACAGGTTGCAAAGGTGTATAAAATGCTAACTTAAATTTTTGCGATATACTCCTTTCTCGAGTTAAATTCGGAGAAATATTTAGAATACTTTTTGATAGACAATAAAAAGTTTTATAATTTGGTTTTAGTTTTAATTTGCTAGCATGTGCCGTTTGGGCACTAGAATTTTTTTTTTGATTTTTTGGTTTTTATTTTTTTTCTCAAAAACTATGAGGTGTAGGAAAATAAGCATGTTATGGGAAAATGTGGAATAATGAATACGATAATTGAGTGAAGAAACCATTATTCTAGGATGCATTGTTTAGTAGAAAAAAATAAAAAACTAAATTTTTTAAAATGTATCAAGAGGGCAGGTACCCTTGCGATAAAATAGATAAAAAATTTAGCTACATAATAGTTAAGTAACTTTTTTCTCTATCTCATTCTGGTTTGGCAGGAAAAATTATTGAAAATTCTAAAACGTTTTTTAAAATTTTCAATAAAATTGAAGTTTAAGGGTGTCTGGCAAGGGGTTGCCGCGATATTAAGTGTCTGGAAATGGATGACGTAATTTCTAATATTCTGAAAAAAATATATTAAAATTACGCTTTATTATTTGACAAATTTAAGTTGGCATTTTATACACCTTTGCAACCTGTTACCTGCCAAAGCCACGATGACCCAAACTTCGTAAGTAGCTTATCGTTCCTAGCTGTGTTGGGAGCATGCGCTGAGAAACTTTCAGCTTTTATAAAATAAGGAAGGTCAGGCAGTCACGGGCTCTTGGTCTATATGATTAAAAAACTTAAATAAACTTTATTCATGAAAATTTGTTATTTTTTCTAGCCGAATAATTTTTCTATGTGAAGTTTTAATCCTAATCACGAAAAATACCCAAAACACAATTTCGGTACGATACATCGTTACTTAAAAAATATTTTTACACATGTTTCTCGATTTGGAACTTATTTAGGGGTGGCCAAGTCAAAATTCGAAAATCACCATATTAAGAATCACCCTATTGTAAATATATTTACATTAAGTACAGATACTTTTGCGTTATTAGGTTAGTCACCAGTATAATGACCTACAAAAGAAATTACGGTTCATATTCATGGCGGTGTTAAAAGTATGGAAGATTGAAATACAGTAATGTAATTAGTGGATGTAATTCCCGCTTACACTTAAGTGTGATGTAGGAAGTGTGATGTTGAATGTTCAAATATTTTAACTTTCTACTTGACATCCACCGGAGTGGCGCGCATGTGTATTTATCGTACAAATCGTCAGTGTTCCAGCCAGTTGCAGTTTATAAGTTAAAATAAAATAAATTCCGATGAACATTTCATTATTTGTGTTCAAAAAAAGTGAAGTTTTTTATAATTTTAAACAAGTAGATTACAGAAATAACACGTTTCTAACGTACTTTGAAAGTACTTTAAAGGATAATAAAGAATTTGACATAAGTGGTATCAGCCACACTTCACGCACCGCAATGAAAATCGAACAAAAACATTTAAAGCCACACTTGCTACATTTTCGACACATCAATGGAAACAAGGCTCTTTTTTGGCACTTTCACTGATCGATGAGTATGTATAAATATATTCTCTGATGTCCTCAGTCACGTCATACGGCCAGGCACAAATAAATTTGAGAAATAGCGAATGATATTCGCTATTTTGCCAATTTATAATTTTCTTTAAAACATATGGCCATTAAATTTTGTTAAAAAATATGTATTAATTTTTTTTTATACTGTAGATTCTAAACTGCAAATAAAAATATTTAAGTAATAAAAAGTCCCATTATCAATAAAAAAGTTTTAGTAAAAAAAAAAAATGAACTAGACAAATATATAGATATGTTTAATTTTTCATTATCTAACATAAACAAAAATTCTTTTGAAGTTTTCAGTAAACTAGAATTGCTGAACGTATGTACGTATATACGTAGAAATACAAACATGTATGAATCTACGTTAAATTTTAAATTTTCCATTATTTTCTCCGTTTAAGCTCGTTTATATTTTATTATCACATTAAACGAGCGCAATTCCTATGAATGGACTTTAATATGTTTAACCTTTTAGCGTACGCAAACTAAAACAGGTAACTCACATCAAATAAACGATTTGAGAAAAGCAGGAAACTAAATAACAGCGCACTTCTTAATGTCATCGTATAGAAAGTTCTTTGTTTTTACTGACCGGTATTGTATTGTAATCATACCAATTTTGATGTTTAGAGATTTTTACAGATAAATACGAATTAGGCATAGTAACACGAATCAACTGTTTGTAGCGTAATGTCTATTTGTCTGTCTGCGTCTCTGCCGGTCTGTGTCATAGAGCAAATTCTGCTAAACGGATTCTCATAAAGTTTTATTTTAAGCTTTCAAGGTGACTAATCTTAATTTGATCAATTTTAGAATAATCTGCAAATCGGAATTGGTAATTTACTCACGTCACTTTTATGTATTTTATTTTAGAAACATTTTGCAACATGGATATGTTTCGACAAACATTATTTAACAAAAGTTGCTAAACAAGTTATATTTGGAACATATTTCGATACGGTTAAATATTTTTTTAGAATTTTTAGAATTTTTGTGTTATATATATATATATATATATATATATATATATATATATTAGAATGGGTCGACAGAAATAGGTTTTGCCCGATGGGCAAAAAAATGAAAGTTTACCTGAAAACACATTCTGGTCATTCCAATTGCTCAAAAACGCGTTTTTTCCCCTTTTTTTAGTTTTTCAAGTAAAACTGTATCTTAGATTAATCGAAACTGGTTCAACTTTTGATATTTTATTCTCAGATAACCCCCGATAAGGTCTTTGTAATAACATGATAAGTCATTCTTTCCTAGAGTAAAACATTCTTTAAAGTACCCAAAAATCATTATTGTTACATTAATTTTGTTTCTTTTTGTTCCGAAACATTTTATTTACTGCCGTAATATATTCAGAAAGGTAAATTTATCATTTTTGTAATTGTAAAAACTCATTTCAGGTGGCAGCACCGTCTTAAACAAATATTTGTAGTTAAATGAATAAATTGCGTAGTCGTTTTCTGAATATGCTTTGTAGATTTGTGCAAAATTATTTGCATACATTATTTTATCTACATATATATTTTGCTAATCACAAAATAACGTAGGAAAGTTATTTCAGCTCATTTTCAGACCAACAATTTGTTAAAAGATGACAATTTATAAAAACATAGAATTTAATTTAAAAACTCAATCATAATAATAATAGTGAAATTATGTTTTTCGGGAAAAATCAGTTATCTGAAGTTTGTTAGAAAAACAGTTCAGGTTGTTTTCTTTCATTCTTATCTAAATAAACGAACTTGTTATGGTAGTAAATAAAACGTTTCGAAACAAAAAAAAACAAAATTAATTAAACAATAATGATTTTTGGGAACTTTAAAGATTTTTTTTAATTTAGGGAGAGAAAGACATATGTTATTACAATGACCTTATCGGGGGTTATCTGGGAATAAAATTATCAAAAGTTGAACCAGTTTCGATTAATATTTGAAAAATTAAAAAAAGTGCAAAAAACGCGTTTTTGAGCGATCGGTACTCTCTCTGAAATAACCAGAAAGTGTTTCCAGGTAAACGGAGACTCTTCTCTCACCAAAAACTTTTAGAAATTTATGAAAAATTTAGCAATCAGTGACATGGTGCTGATTTAAATACAATTTTGCTTTCTTTAATTAATCATTTATAAATTTTATTGATTTATTACTTGTATTTTGTTACTTAGTAACTTGCTCCTATGTTCTGTTTAATTATGGTATATGTTCTTTGTATAATTATTCCTGATGATAATATAACTAGACTATATTGAAATGTAGATTTTTTAATTAAAATTTATGCAGAACTTAATCCTAAAACTTTTTTATTTTATAATTATAGTATGCACTGGTTTTAAAAATATCTTTAAAAAATTTTTAATCAAAAAATGTATACATTGATTATTTCACAAATAGTATACAGGTATCGCAAGATATATACAGATCATTATACAGAAATCTAATTGAGATGTTCTCTTTTTAATCGCGATATGTGTGCGTATCAGTCTATCGGTTTTTCTACAAATGATCTATTGCTATTTTGTGTTTAATAATGAAGTAACTTAAAATAAGTTTATAATATCAAAAATCTGAATTATAATCTAATTATGTTACGAGGAGTAGAAAACGATAATTATTGTGTTGAGTCCAGATATTTTCTGGATGAAGAAAAGCCGAGGCCAAGCAATTTAGATAAAATACAAAAAGATCATACGAGTTTTTTCTTCAAGCCTTCTAAACGAAACTAAACTGAAAATAAATCAAGATACATACTAATTAATCTTAACCTTACTAGCAGTTGTAGAATAGTAAGTATACGTATATATTATTTATATTTGTTACGTGATTTGTAAAAATTAATCTATAAATTAATTAATTTTAAAAATCGTATATATCTGACTCGAAATAGAAAGCTTTTTTGTGTTTCGGTTTTTCTTGCTCAGCTTTCTATTCCAAGTTAGACATATGCGATTTTTTCTTCAAGCGTTCTAAATGAATTTAAATTAAAAATATAAAAAATACACGTCAACCCTGACAGTCAAAGTGGTAAAACAATTAGCTAATTTGCTATTTCTTTCTAGAAATCAATTATATGTTGTGAAACTGACCTAGATATATATAAAAATATATGTCATAATGTTTCGCTTCATTGCATACAGTTTCTATATAAGTGAAAAGAAAAAATATAATTGGTTCTGTCAAATATCGTATTGGTTTCTAATAAATAAATATTGATATATTGTATAAATCAATATTAGTTTTTATTATTTTTATTTATAAAAATAAAGTAATTTTATCTTGCAAACATTTTCTTGTAAAAATAATAATTTCAAAATAATTATTTTATTAGAACAAATAAGATTTATCATACTAAATTTTTAAATAATTTAGGATAGTAAATAATGTAGGATAGTAACTATATGTATATATTACCTATACCTGTTACGTAATTTGTGAGAATTTATCTTTCTTTATCGCAATTTTTTATACACTTTTCAATAATCAATTTAACTTAACTTGACTTAGTAATTTTTAATATAGTCGTCGGAGATGTCAAATTATATACATTTGACCGTATTTCTTTGATTGAATATACAGTTTCTGCTATCCCTGGACCGGTGCACATTGCATTTCTTGCACTTTTTCACACATTTTTAATAATTAAAATTTCAACAAACATAAACAATGCAATTTTCAATTAACTTAATAGTTTTCTTGAGATGGGTGCCAAAAATGCCACATTAACGTTGTAGTTACATTTGCTGCTGCCACCAGTGGTTTAGGTATATAGTAACTAGCTGCTGTATAATAATATCATTATTGTACTAGTAACATACTGACCACTTTATACTTAGGCATTTTTTTTATTCATTAATATTAAAAATTATTCTTTCTATTTTAATATAATTAACTACTATACCGGGTGTCTACTTTTTTTTTGTTACATAGGGAATACAATGCTAAAATTTTCATTTGGTGATAAATTTTCCCCTAATTATTATAGAACAAAAGTACAAATACAAAAGTTGTTTAGAATTCAAAAATGCATCAAATGATGCCAAATTTATCAATATAGGATGTTCCGATCAAGAATTAGAAGCAAATTAAAATTTCCATTTTTGCGCTCTTTACATCAAAGTGCCATGGAAATTAAACAAATAATTTCATTTCTTCTGGAGTTTGAGTTTGACAGATCGTATTTATTTTATTGTTACGTTCTGTATTATTATTATTATTATTATTATTATTATTGAAAATAATGAATAAACTTAATGTAAATGAAAAGCTATTAAGTATAAAAAGTATTAAGTATTTATTATTTATTACAATGAAAGGGTATTTTACTCGGCTGTACACTACGTACTAGCTGTGGTTTTAAATTGTGAATGTCTCCATTATAATTTTAAGTAATTGTTTAATTTATTTATTAACTTCAAGTTATAAAAACAATACATTTGAATTAGATGACTGGCATTATGCCTAATATATTTATTATAATAATTTAAACTTATCCCTGAGGATGCTGTAAGTTGTGCAGTGAAACGTCGGATAAGAGTTTAATAAATAGTAAATAGCTGAACTCCGTAAAACTTTCTTTATTTATTACAATATTCAATATACCTATAAAACAGAAAAATTCATGAATACAAGATATAGGAGAACAAAAACGAAACTAACAATTTAAATTAAATGTTCAAATAAATCGCCATTAACTGCCAAACAATAACCTAATCTGTTATAAAATTCGTGACGTACAGAGCTTAATTGTGTTTGTGTTATATTATTGCACTCTTCAACAATGGCATTTTTCAAATCAACAAGATTTTTGATATGTCGTTTATAAATTTTCTCCTTCAAATATGGCCATAAAAAGAAATCGCACGGTGCTAAATCGGGCGATCTAGCTGGCCAATTAATTGGACCACCTCTACCAATCCATGAATTTGGAAAACATTGATCCAAATATAATTTAATGTTGCAGCTGTAATGTGCCGGACATCCGTCTTGTTGATACCAGACAACATTATCTTGAGTTGCACACTCTTCTAACTGCGGACCAATATGATTTTGCAACATATCCAAATATTTTTCGTTGTTTAAATTATTTTCAATAAAAAATGGCCCAATTATACACCTGCCAAAAATTCCAGCCCATACATTAACTTTTTCTGGATATTGGGTACGTGTTGCTACCATTAAATGAGGATTTGTTTGGCTCCATATTCTAAAGTTTTGTGTATTAGGTTCGCCGTGTAAAGTAAACGTAGACTCGTCAGTAAAACAAATAGATTTCAAGAAGTTTCTGTCTAAATTGGATTTTTCCATAATAATGTTACTAAATTCGCTTCTAGCCATTTTATCCGCTTCAAATATCTCTTGGTGCGTGGAATATTTATAAGAATGATATTTTTCATTTTTTAGTACCTTATGTATTGTTGAAGGATGCAAATTTAATTCAGCACCAAGTTGACGCACACTAACATTTGGGTTTTCCGTTACACACAAAAGTATATTAAATGTATTTTCTTTAATTGCATTTTGATTTAAATTCTCCTCCTGATCTTCTGCGTTGATTTTTCTACAATTTTTACAACGTTTTAACACACTTCCAGTTTCTTCGAATTGTTTAATTATCCTACGAATAGTCATAGCGGAAGGTATGGGACGGTTTTCAAAGAAAGCGCTGAATAAATCTCTTACTCGTCGTATCGAATTTCCAGTAAAATACCATTTTACGCACTGAACTTTTTCATTTACCTTAAGTTTATTCATTATTTTCAATAATAATGATAATAATACAGAACGTAACAATAAAATAAATACGATCTGTCAAACTCAAACTCCAGAAGAAATGAAATTATTTGTTTAATTTCCATGGCACTTTGATGTAAAGAGCGCAAAAATGGAAATTTTAATTTGCTTCTAATTCTTGATCGGAACATCCTATATTGATAAATTTGGCATCATTTGATGCATTTTTGAATTCTAAACAACTTTTGTATTTGTACTTTTGTTCTATAATAATTAGGGGAAAATTTATCACCAAATGAAAATTTTAGCATTGTATTCCCTATGTAACAAAAAAAAAGTAGACACCCGGTATATATATATATATATATATATATACATATATATATATATATATATACATATAGTAGTATACATATATATAGTTGATTAATTAGATTAACTTAGATTTTATTATAGTTTATTTTCTATGTTTAATGATTTTTTCATTTATGTTCCACATACATACTAATTATAAATTTTTATCATACATTTACCTAAATGCGTTTATTACAAATATTAATAAATAATTAATGTAATTTATTTATTGTTTTAGAATATTTATACTTTTATTATCAATGGCCCACATATTTCTCTATTATTTAAATATTCAACATATCGTCTGTTTAAATGTATACATATTTATATATAATAATAACATTGTATACAATAAAACATAAGGTATATAATTTTCTTAAACACATTGTATAATATATTTGTGAAATAATACACTTTATGTAATATACCTTATCAAATTAAAATAATACAAATAGTAGGTAGCTTTCAAAATATGAATGTTTTTTTTTACGCTGAAATGTAGGATTTCGTCAACTGAATTTTGTCAAAATGATACAAAATTGATAAAAATACCTCTCATACAACATTTACGCAGTAAAATCTATTTGTTATGCGCCAACATGATATTCGCCACTTTCTACCGAATGAAATACCTAATAATAATTGTAATTGCAAGCGTTCAATTATATATATACAAAAATGAATGGTTTTTTTCCGCTGAAATATTGGATTTCCTCTTCTTGAAAAATGTCAAAATGACATAAAAATGATGAAAATACCTCTTATATAGCATTCCTGCAGTAAAATCAATTTATCAGTTTTTTAAAAATCAGTTTAGTGTTCGCCAACATAATATTCGCTACTTTCTACCGAATGAAATGCCTAATTCAAATTTAAATTGCAAAGGTTCCCTTTAGACATTATTATATTTTTATTTATCTGATTGAGAGGCTATTTTTATATTTCCATATAATTATTTTTAATTTTTGAAAATGTTACAGATATATTAACGATTACTATACTTTTTTCTGGCAGTCAAAGTTGTAAAACAATTAGCTAAATAGTTTAATTTTGCTATTTCTTTCTAGAAATCAATTATATGTTGTGAAACTGACCTAGATATATATAAAAATATATATCATAATGTTTCGCTTCATTGCATACAGTTTCTAACGAAAAAATGTAATTGGTTCTGTCAAATATCGTATTGGTTTCTAATAAATAAATATTGAAATATTGTATAAATCAATATTAGTTTTTATTATTTTTATTTATAAAAATAAAGTAATTTTCTTGTAAAAATAATTATTTCAAAATAATTATTTTATTAGAACATATAAGATTTATCATACTTAATTTTTAAATAATTTGATTAATTTTGTATTTATACTTAGAGTCACTTACATAAAACTTTGTTAACTCAATTAATTAACAAAGCAAATAGTTTGTCAACTATTTTGAAGCGCATTATTAATTAGCCATTTATCAATCTGGTTGTCTAGTTAAATCATAAATCAAGTTTGTGCAACTGAACTTTAATATACTAAAATTAATTAATTATAGAATGTTTTTGCTAAGATAATGACGTGAATATGTATATTTAATCAACGAAGACAGTGAATCTGGTCATCCATGTTTTTATTACTCATAAAAGTTAAGAATATCAAGCATCGTTCTCTAAAAACAGGCTGAAAACATATATAAAAATATCTATTTTGCTGTTAAGGTCCCGGTCCCGGGTTTGAATCCCGACGAGGCCAATATATTTTTTCCAAATTTATTAAATTTTCTAATTATACATTAGTTCACTGCGATTGACTGGGTTTACCCAAATGCTTTTAATCTTGTTTAAACTGGTTTCCAACTCTAGTTAAAAACGATATAATAAAATTGAAACTCGCATTATTTTTTTTTTTAAATAAAACAATTTACTTGAAAAACAAACAAATTATTATTCATTTGTTGAACTGGTTTCAAGTAAACAAGATTAGCGGCAGGATTATGTAGGAAATTTGGATCTAGTAATATTTAAATAAAAAGTACGACAAAACTTAATAACTCTTGTTTCACATTTGTTAATCATTCTATAATTTGAAATCATATTATCTAGTGTTATTAAAGTTTATAAAATATAATAAATATTAGACGGAATTGAGTCAGTTACATATTTTTATTATCTTCTGTGCTAACGTTTCGGCAATCATTATTTCCTTCTTCAGGGCTATCAGAATATATTTAGCTGATGTTACATGTCCGGAACATAATTAATGTTTAATATTATGTAATGCAATGTATACAATACTTGGTCAGAAAATTAAAAAAATAAAATTATCGTTGGTTAAATTTAAATTTAAATTTGAATCAGGCATTTCGTACGGTGGCGAAAGTGGCGAATATTATGTTTGCGCACACTAAACTGTAGGTAAGTGTTACTTTCTAACGGCTGAATAAATAGAATTTAGTACGGGAATGTTGTGCGAGAGGTATTTTCATCATTTCTAATATTGTGTTTTTCTCCCCATTCCCTACTTAAGCTGTATTATTTCACGGAGTTGCAGTATGCCCTAAAACATTTATCCCAAAGTTTTTTTTGTAAAATAATTTAAGAAGCTGGAAATCGCACGTCTGATTTTACATGCTAAATCCCTATGTACGACGGTCCAAGTCAACACACGGTATATATATACTATATATACTTATATATATATATATATATATACATATATATATATATATATATATATATATATATATATATATATCGAATGTTTTATTGGTAAACGGAAATACTTAAACGGTGAACATGGTAGAAGTCACCGAGGCGGTTATAGAAATACCCCATTTATGTGCATACAGGGTGTTTAAAAACTTTTCAAAAATTACAAGTATGGACCTGGAAAATACACACTGGATTGGTCTACAGCTATAAAAATTGAAACCAATGTAGTTAATAATTATTTAGTAATTTTAAAATGAGTTTTTACAATTTATTATAATAACCATTTTTTTGGCTCTAAGTTCTTAAAAACTTCATTTTAAGTTCAAAATGTGAGTAGTTAAATTTTCTGCGCAAAAATTTAAAGTGCACATTTTAATTTAGTTTTTTGTGCGCTTTCCAAATATGCAAACGGATTTTGAGAATATCAATATACAGGATGTTGTTTCAAGGTCACAATTGTTTTCTATTTTTTTGTTAATCCGGACCTGGATTTTTCTTGTGAATAGTAAGTGGCTTATTTGGGCTCTGAATGAGAAACATGTGTACCAAATATTAAAAAAATGTACGGGGTGGTTCGACAGTTATGATCCCAGGAAGAAATAAGCAAAATCGATAAAACACAATGTATCTCGGTTACAAAGACCGTCAGGTCCAATAAATGGAGTATTTCTAGAACCGCCTCGGTGACCTCTATTCACCATTTAAGTATTTCCGTTTACCAATAAAACACCCTGTATAAATATATAAATATATAGAAGTTGTAAACTTTTCACTGCCGTTATAATGTATAAGAATTCAATGGATTTTTTAAATACTTTGTATAAAATATTGCATTTTTGACACATAGCATATAGCTGAGTATGACTACTCATATTTCTGAGATGCATTGTATTTTTATATATAACAAGATTAGAAGTATATGGGTAAACCCATATATAGACTACTTTGACATTTTTCGGAAAGTTGGCAACACAATATCTTTAATAAAATTATAATTTATGTGAGCACTAGAAGAAACTTTCCCGAAAATTTGATGAAAATCGAATAAATAATGTAGCCACAATAAATTTAAAAAAAAATGTGATCTCGATAAGTTGGCAACACTGTATTTTGTTAAAATTGCATAATTTATTTAGGAACTAGGAGATTTTTTTATAAAAATTTGATTAAAATCGGTTAAATAGTGGTCATAATGAATTTTCTAAAATTTTAGTAAATTTTTTCTCGGAAAGTTGGCAACACTGGATATTAATAAAATTATATAATTAATGGGAGCATTAGGGAAATCTTTTCTGAAAATTTGATCAAAATCGGATAAGTAATGTAGCCAATATGAATTTTTTAAAAGTTTAGTAATTTTTTTCTTGGAAAGTTGGCAACACTGGATATTAATAAAATTATATAATTAATGTGAGCATTAGGGAAATCTTTTTCTGAAAATCTGATCAAAATCGAATAAATAATGTAGCCACTATGAATTTTCATAAAATTTAGTAATTTTTTTTCTCGGAATGTTGGTATCACTGGAAAAAACAAAAGCACATGATCATCTGGGGTACTAGACAAATTTATCCTGAAAATTTCATTAAAATCGGTTAAACCGTCTAGGAGGAGTTGCGGTTACAAAATTTTGACTTACGACCGAGCGAGCGAGCGAGTGAACGAGCGAGCTGACGATGCACACACATACACCCACATAAACTAAGTTCAGATTCGTCATCTAGGGACTATATGAAGGATTTCTATACACAATTTTATGTTACAGACACCGTACCAAACGCTATACCACTTTTCCTTGCAGTCAAAGTGGTAAAAATACATTGTATATACATTTTTATAAACATATTGCATATGTAATTCTACAAATACATTTATGAAGTGCATAATCTGCTATTAAATTAATTTATTAATCTATTAAATTTTATATGATGATTAAAAATATCAAAAACCTATTTTAAAGCAGCGCCCTATAATCTATTACAAGCAAGAAATTAAAAATATTGTATACAAATTAATTAAACTTAGTCTTATCTTTCGCGACTATTAAATTCAACGGCAGCAAATTTCATTTTTCGGGTTCAAGAAATTTGATTCAGATTAAAGAAATATGCTTCGTTTCCAGTAAATTAATTCAGCCTCTCTCCTTGGTTTAAAATGTCGTTAATAAATGTCAAAAAGCGTTCGGGTCAATATCGCGAAAGCTAACTTCTCGAAAAAACTTGAGATTTTCGCTATCGGGAGGTTTGCTCTATAGGGTTTTATCTCACACTCGTTAAAAATTTTATATTACAGATTCTTTTCAGCAGGGTATCTAACCGATAAGATATTGATTAATGATTAGTGTATGATGAGTGTGAAATTGAAAAAAATGTTGTAGCAAAAGTTGTGTTAGTCAGTTAAGATGGTTCGGACATGTTGAGCGAATGTTTAATGAACGTTTGATTAAAAAGATTTATTTGAATGATTTTGATGGTATACGATTGCAGGTGGACGTACGATGAGTAGTTGGAGTGGTGTATGATTGAGAGGGTGGCTTGCGTGAGCGAAAGTTTCCAAGTAGTAAGAATAAAAGAGCATGTATGAGAGTGGAATTATGAATATGGATGAAGCGAAAGTTGCTTGTTTGGATAGGAATGTTTGGAGGCGACTGATTTTGGTATGATGAAAAGAGTTTGTGAAACACCTTTTTGGGTACATGACGTGATTGTGTATGTATGTATGTATGTATGTATGTTAACCAGTATTGAGAACTGTATTTACCATATTGATTGAAAGGATAAAAAGTAAAGTATTCGGTACGGTGTCTGTGACATTGTCAAAAATTAAAATAAAATAAATAAAAAAAAATTATATAGCCAACAGATGACGAATCTGAACTTAGTTTATGAGGATGTGTGTGTGTGTGTGTGTGTGGGGCGTCAGCTTGTTCGTTCGCTCACTCGGTCGTCATTCAAAATATTGTAATCGCAACTCATCCCATACAATTCCACCAATTTTGGTGAAAATTTCTTGGTGCCCAAGATGGTTACGTGGGTTTACTTTTTCTAATGTTGCCAACTTTCCAAAAGAAATTTAAAGTATTAAAAAATTTATTAAGACTGTATTACTTATCCTATTTTAATAAACAAAAATTCTATAATAAAAATTCTTTTAGTGCCCATATAAATTATATAATTTTACTAGTACACAATATTGTCAACTTTTCGAGAAAAAATTTTAAAATTTCATTTCGGCTTAACTATTTATATAATATTAGTGTCGGTGTATAACTTATATAGTTTGAGCGACTTACAGTTTTAAAAACTTCCTGAGAAAATTTTCTTGAAAATTTGTTATGGCGACATACAAAATTTTTATTTCGGTTTCATTGATTATCCAAAATTAATAACATATTTAAACAACGTTGCCAACTTTTGGAGAAAAATTATAAAATAATAAAACAGCTTTGGGTTACAGTTCTGTATTAACATTAATTAATAATCGACGTTTCGACAAACTCAACGGTCGTCTACATTAGGAAAAAAGATTCAAATGACATTTAGAGTAATTTAATCTTGTTTAAAATTTGTTTTTGTTCTTTAACTGGTTTTTTAAATTTCAAATCGGTTTTAATTGGTTAATTTTTTGATTAAAATTATAAAATATTTGTTATGCGACCAAACGGTAAAATTCTTAACAATTACCATGTTAAATTTTTAGAAAATCAAAATTTAAGTATCCATTATAAAATATTTCTTAATTTAGAATTAAAGATTTAATTTGGTTTACCTGCTTCAAAATTGGTTAACATGAATGTGTGAAAACGCCATTTTTTGTAACAAAACTAAAAATTAATTAATTTTGTCTTTAAAAATTTACATGATATAGAAATAGAAATTTACGGGCTTGATTTAATGCTTGAGAGTTCGTCTTGGAGTTGATTTCGTTTTCAAATCAAACTCTTACAATATTAGCGAAGTAGTTATATTTTTACTTCAAAGTTTCAAACCGATCCAAACCTTCGAATGCAAGTAGCAAAAGTTTACTTTTTCCTCGTTTTAACACAACAAAATTATAAATTTTAAATAAAAAGAAATTAAGTCAATTCTAGAAAAATATTAAATTTATATATAAAAATTAATGTATGTATGTCTGTCTGTTGGGAAGTTGTTGAATATATTCCCGCGAAGGTTTCTGGCATAATCTTTCGAATACTGAAAACTAACTACTCATAATTTTTCGTTCCGCAGCAACACGCGACAGGTAATCTTTCGAATACTGAATTTTTACGCAGTTAGGCAGCAACGCGCGACGGGTAGGCTAGTATAGAATAAAAAATAAAGTTACTTAAAAATTTTTTTTAGCACAACACAAACACGATATAATGGAAATTAGATGGATATACGTATTTAGAAAATATTTAAAAAAATTTAATTACGGCCGGATTTAGACATAAGCATTTTAAGTAAAGTTAACCTAAAAACGACATAAAAATATATTGTTTTGTTGACAACAATGAAAAAGTGTGATATTAAAAGTTTGGTGAGTTGATGAATATTATGTTACGAGTCGCAGAAAACAATAATTATTTGTGTTTAGCCCAGATATTTGTGGCCAAGGTAAAACCGAGTCAGAGCAATCTGGGCAAAACACAAAGAAAGTTTTCTATTTTGAGTAATATATACGATTTATTCTTCAAACGTTCTAAACCATAGATTCTCAAATTTATATGTGCTATTGCCCGATTACAAATAAAATAAATCTCCAATGCCCCCTTCTTTATTGCTATATAGAGATAAAGTTTGCGAGTTATGCACTATTTTTATTTTGCCCCCGGAATCTTCATAGCTTTCTCCCTTATTACCTATAAGCCCATCATTGCTTGGATCTTAAATTGCCCATAAAGGAGCGATGTTGCTTACTTTGAGAGTCACGGCTCTAAACGAAATTAAACGAAAAATGAATTAAATACTTGCAAAGTTACCTTAATCAGTTACTAATAGTTGTAGAATAATTATATGATTTATATATTATTTATATTTGTTATGTGATTTGCGAGAATTAATCTTTATTTTGTCGAATATACAGTTTCTGAACATCCTGGGCAGTATACATTGCAATTCTTAATTTGACCTAATCGTTTTTAATATAGCCGTTGGAGATTACAAATTAAATACACTTGACCGTGTTTCTTTCATCAAATATGCAGTTTCTTATGATTTCAAACGGTGCTCATTGCATTTCTTGTACTTCTTAAAACATTATCGACATTTAAATTCAAATTCAAGCGAAAATAAACAAGTCAATTATCAATTAACTTAATTTTCCTTAACGTACTAGTTTTCAAAATAGCCCAGGATTATTTCAAATTAGATACACATACTTGACGTTGTTGTTATATTTGGTGCTGCCAACCAGTGGCGTATAAAAGCTGAATTACATTATACTTTTTTCGTCTAGATTCATACTAGGTTTCTAGTTAAAGTTTCGTTCAAGGACATATAGTCAGTTCTAGTATAATGTAAATCAGATATTTGCACCTAAGTTTCTTTCAAGTTTTCTAGAATAGAAATATAGAACATGCTCTATTTTCCTATTCAAGTTTCATACTAGATACATTATACGCATGCGCACGCAATTCTACCAACCTTATATGTATCCATTTTCGTTTAAATGTGTTTGTCAGTACCTGTCAAATTAAGTACTTTATATTTTTAAGTTGGCGTACTACATCGGAAAAAATCGAAGAAACTCGACAATACACAACCGATTGTAAAAAAAGTATGAAAATTGAACGTAAATTGAACTAGAAACCTAGTATGAATCTAGACGACAAAAGTATAATGTAATTCAGCTTTAAATAGCAGTTAAGTGCTGTATAATAATGTCTTGATTGTACTAGTAACATAACGACCTCTTTCTACACAGGCAATATGGTAATGTAATATTAATATTATGATGCGCTTGAAAAAAAATCATTTTTATAATTATGCTGTTTGATTTGTTTTTGCTTCAGCTACAAATCTAACTTGATTTCAAGCATTACAAATAATTATAAATACCGATAATAATTCTCTAGAAACGCAATACTGTTTTATTTGCTACAAAAATAAAAGTATCAACTGAATAAAGTTTATTTAATTTGTTTTAGTTTTGTTCGTCTTTCCACACTAATATTCTAAAATAGTAACAGAGAAATAAAATTTTATAGACGAAACGAAATTGCATGAAATTGAATTTTCTACTTCCATTTTAGATTGAAATGATTGAAATAAGTAAATTGATAGCAATAGAAATAGGAATGTAGTTGAAACATAACCACCAGATAAGTATATCCATCAGATATTTGTTAATGGCATTTTAACGAGTTATTGCAAACAAACGATAAATTTTAAGAAATTTATGAAGAAATTGTACTAAAATATAAAATGATAAGTACATTAAATAGTAATTCCTTAATTCACTCACAAAACGAAATATAATCATATTTTATATCAGTTTTGTCGTGTATTGTTTTATAACTTTGTCATTTTATTTATAGTACGAGCATTTATATATTTTTTATTAATATCATGTTTTTATTATGTATATATCATATTGTAAGGTGTTCAAATTTTTTTGTTTTTGAGACAATCACTAATTTATTTACTATATTATTTCAAAGGTTGTAGTAGCAATTTACCGGTGCAATTTTTATTCAATGTTTTTTTCAGATTGTTTATTTGATTTGGTCTTGAATTTAAATCTTTTGTTATCCCAAAAGTTATAAAATTTTAATACATATACTCAAAATCATTATTTGACATATTTTACATATTAATATATTATTTTTATTTGTTGGCATAACACCAAAAACAAATTTGTTTACATTTTATTGTTATCATATTAGTTATTTTTACATATTTTTCTATTAATTATAATTATAAATATAATCTAATAAATGAGATTAAATTGTATTCAACAAGTCTCAGTCGGAACATTAATAATTCAAATATTTTAATATTTACATACATGCATACATATACAATCACACCATGTACTCAAAAAGGTATGGAACAAACTCTTTCCACTATCCCGAGATCAGTTTCCGTCAAACATTCCTATTCAGACAAGCGAATTTAACTTCTTTCACATTCATCCAACACACTTCTCAGAAAAAAACATGTTTAAACTTTAAAAATTGTTGAGCTTTGGCAACATGTATAGTACACAAAAAAATTTGCTTAATAAAATTACCAAGCGGACGTAAAAATTCAAACATTTTTACGTAAATTCCTTTAAATTTCAAGGACTTGCAATGCTTCGGCACGAGACTGCTGTTTTTGTTTTAATTTACCTTGAATTTTGCAAGTTCAAAGTTCTGACAAATTTTTAACATTTAGACCATTTTAATGACCAAACAAATGTGTTCAATGGTAAAACATTCTTCGGTTAAGAGAAAAGTTCGAAATTGTGAAACATTTTGCAGAGTCAACCTGCAAAAAAAAAATTCGCAAAATGCTGGGTAAATTTCAAAAAATTATAACTTTACGCCAAAGCATTGTAAGTCCTTGAAATTAAGCTAATTTTACGTAGAAATGTTTGAATTTTTCAAATAGGACATATCTTGCATGACCTTAAAGACGAGACCTCAAAATTTTCGTAAAAAAAATTCATTCAATTTAGTTCAAAATTGGCAGAATTATACTTATTTGAAAATCGGTAATTTTTCAGATTTTTCAAGTGGCGCGTTTTTTTTTGTCGAGTGTAAATGATGCAAACACGGTACTGAGAACTATACATTTTTTTTTTAGTAAAAGTATTAACAAAAACAACTACGTTAAGAAAAGTAATTATTAAGTATGGAAAAGTGGCTGTAAACTACTGAAAGCAGCTATAAACTACTAAACGTAACTATAAGCTAATAAAAATAGCTGTAAGCTACTAAAAGTAGTTATAAGCTATTAAAAATAGCTACAAATAGTAGCTTTATGATTTAGCTACTTGTCGCAAATCTTGAAGCTACAAGCTACAGCTACTTTGATTTATTTGTAGCGTAGCTACAGCTGCCACCAAATGTAGCTAAGGTATTAAAGCTGAATTACATTATACTTTTTTCGTTTAGATTCATACTAGGTTTCTAGTTCAAGTTTCGTTCAAGGACATATAGTCAGTTCTAGTATAATATAAATCAAATATTTGCATCCAAGTTTCTTTCAAGTTTCCTAGTATAGAAATATACAACATGCTCTATTTTCCTATTCAAGTTTCATACTAGGTACATTATACGCATGCGCACGCAATTGTACCAACCTTATATGTAGCGAAGTTATATAGGTTATATATGTCAAATTAAGTACTTTATATTTTTAAGTTGGCGTACTGGCAATACATCGGAAAAAAATCGAAGAAACTCGACAATACACGACCGATTGTGAAAAAAGTATGAAAATTGAACAAAACTTGAACGAAAATTGAACTAGAAACCTAGTATGAATCTGGACGAAAAAAGTATAATGTAATTCAGCTTTTAGCCAAGTTACTTTAGTAGGTAGCTACTGCACAGCTTTGCTTTATTTATGTATTTTACTATTTATATTTACATTATTTAAGAAATTAGTATAAGATATGGCTTATGTTTGATTGTGGAAATCAAACAATTGCTGCATTAGAAGAAGAATTAAAAATCATTTTAATCAATATAATTTGACATGATGTTTAATAAAATTGGAGAAAAAGCTGAATTCTTGTAGATTTTAAATTCTTATAGAAATTAAAGTTTGTAATACTGTTATAAATAGGTAAATGAATTGTGTCTCATATTTTGTAAAATTTCCATTTCCAGATATCTTTTTTGTCAAACTGTAACATCAGCACGTTCCAGATGCAATACTTGTCAAGGTCAGCATGCCACTTCAATGTCACTTACAACATCTAGAAGACAGTATTCGGTCTTAAGTCGACGGGCACAGCTCACCTCATCAATCCGAAGAACAATCCCTCAAGAAACCTCTGTTACACTAATTGGAAATGGGAATGAACCTGCTTGTAGCAAAATGTAAAGGTAAACCAAAAACAAATAACTCGCTCATAATACATACATACATACGTACATACATTCACAATCACGCCATGTACCCATAAGGGTGTGGCACAAACTCTTTTCATCATCCCGCAATCAGTCGCCTCCAAACATTCCTATCCAGCACAAGCAACTTTCGCTTTATCCACATTTATAATTCCTCTCATACATGCTCTTCTATTCCTACTACTTGGATACTTTCGCTCACGCAAAACACTCTCAATCATACACTCCAACTACTCATCGGACGTCCACGCAAACGTACACCATCAAAATCATTCAAATAAATCTTTTTAACCAAACATGTCCGAACCATCTTAACTGACTTAACTTACACCAACTTTTGCTACAACATTTCTTTCAATTTCACACTCATCATACACTAATCTATTTCGTATCCGATCTCTTCTATAACTCACACTCAATAAACATTTTAATTAAAGTTAACTGTAAGCACAAGCAAAATATATATTGCCTCACGTTAAGATTGACAAAAATAGTAAAATTCACAATAAAATTGTTATTTCAAACGACAAGTATAGCACGATAAAAATAATATTTGAAACGATGTAAATGGGAAATTTCACGGCACAATTAATATAGGTTGGGTTAAAAGGTTAGTTTTAGATTTTTTGCTATTTATTTAAATTTAGTTATGATAAAAATTATTTGGCGGTGCATTTATATTTTTTGTTGTGACAAAAATAGTTTGTTGTACATTTACAGTATCTGTCGAAAAAAATATAATTTTCTTTAAGCATATCACAATATTAATATTACCAGTACAATAATGATACTATTATACAGCAGTTATTTACTATATGTACCACTGGCGGCAGAAGCAATCATAACTACAACCTCAGGTGTATTTAATCTGATATCTTCAATATTATATATTGTAAAAACTCTTAAAAGTTAAGTTAATTTTTTATTTTCGCTTAAATTTTAATTTGATAACTGAAAATGTGTGAAGATATGCAAGAAGTATAATATGTATCACCCAGAGTGGTTAGAAACTGCAAATTCGACCAATAGCAATACGGTCAAATGTATTTAATTTGATATCTCCAACCGCTGTATTAAAAATTATTAAATCAAGTTAAATTAATTGATAATTACATAGTTTGGTTTTGCTTGAATTTGAATTTAATTATTGAAAATGTATAAAGAAGTGCAAGAAATGCAATGTATACCGCCCAGGGTAGTCAGAAATTTAATATTCCACCAAGGAAATACTAATTATCAAAAATCATATAACACTATGCATACACAAACTATTCTACAAATATTAGTAATAGATAAGGTTACTTGGCATATATTTTGATTTATTATTAGTTTAGTGATTCGTTTAGAACGCTTGAAGAAAAAATCGTGTATTCCTGATTCGGAATAGAAAGCTCTTTTTAATTTCGCCCAAATTGTTTGGCCTCGATTTTGTCTCGGTCATAAATATATGGAATATTTATCTATTCCTACGCCTCATAATATACTATTGTCATTTATTTTATTTTCGTGTTGTGAATTATAACAATTTCGTCGTGATTAATACCAATTCTGTCATGGGTAGGGATCCCATAATTATAAAATGTAAAAAAGGGACACTTTAAATTTTATTTAAAAAAATATTTTTTTCTTGGGTGTGTATTTCTATTTTAATTCTAAGAAAAAATCTAAATTATACATTGAATTCTAATAAAAACAAGTAATATCCATAAACAAAATATTTAAATAAATTAAACATTGAAAACACATTTACATTAATGAAGTTTCAAACTGATTGTTGCACTGAAAATAATAAAAAGACATAATGTAAATGAATTTACTAAAATATTAGGTTTATTCACGGACGATATTAGCATTTTATGTAAAACGGGATATTTTTATGTTCCGGTGCATTCTGTGGGGACACTGGGACAGTATCCATAAAAACGGGACTGTCCCGGTCAAAACGGAATGGATGGGATACCTAATATATATATATATATATTTATAAAATATTTTGTGAAAATTTTTGTAATTTCAAATTTTCTTCCGGCCGAGTTTTTGGTCTTCTATTTGTGCAATATAATTTTAAAGTCTTGTTAAGATTTTCATACAAGTAATAAAATATGTTTAAAATTTATTTCTCAGCAAAGTATAAACAAAAGTAGTTATTTGTAAAGTTATTTGCGCAAAGTAAATATTTATTGTTCGAATTTCAATAAAGCGAAAGCAATAAAAATATTTTGCGGTTCATACATTTTTACTGGGTCTGTATGAAATTTAATATTTTTATAAAAAAAATAATATATTATTTGGTTAGTTAGTTGGTTCAGTTCATGTTCAGGCAATAACCATGACGACATACGTATTCAAGCAAATAAACAAAAAAATGTTACAACTGTGATATTTAATATTTCGACTTTAAATATTAAATATAAAAATTTATAATATCAATAATATTCAATTGATTCAATAAATCGTTATTATTCATCATATATTTTGAAAATATGTTGTTTGTAAAAAAAATTCCATACAAATCAAAAATGTGCTCAAAAACATCAAAACATAATGAAGAAAATATTTTTTTTTACATTCCTCCAGATATATTTGAAACAACGCAAAATGCTACCTTGAGTTTATTATCTATAAAATCAAAAGCATTGTGTTAGGGTCAGTTTTAAAAAATATTTTACTTGCTAAATTTTTTTTGGAAAAACATAAAGTAATTAAATCTTTATCCATGAATTTATCAAATAATATTTCAAGTTAATAAATATTCGAAACTGCACTATCAGCATACTTTAAGCTTTAACATTGGTAGACATAGACAACAATTGAATCTCTAAGCTGTCAAATCATACCGCAGCAAGTATATGGCAAGTATTATTTGAAAATATAAAGATTTCAGCAATAACTCTTAGTACGTATTTTTTTAAATGAGCGGGTATTATAAAATATTTTAACGCGCTTTGCTATAGGAGACTGACATGAGACAAGCAATAAAAAAATTAATTTTTCGTTTTTTAGTAACCAATAACCATCAACTCTACGTTGTCAAATGAAAGTATAGGCCTCCTGCAATAATTATTATTTGCAAATACAACTAGAATCTAGAATTTTATGTAAACAATTGAAAGTCCAGCAAATAACACTTTTTTTTATTATTTATTTTTTGACGTATTGAAAATTTTCGCTACGATATCTATTTCATATACCACCTAACTTTTAACTTATTTTCTTTATATATTTAGATTATTATTTACTTTCATCAGCGTTTTCCATACTTTTGCTCAATTCAAATAATTATTAGTAATAATTATTTGAATAGAGCGAAAGTATGGAAAATGGTGATGAAAGTGCGAATATTGCAGCTGCAACTGAAGAACAAGCGGAAAAATCAGATGAACAAAAATCATCGTATGTTCTTGGCATTTTACTATCGGTTTCAAATCTTAAAATAAGGAAGTATTATAACGTTTATTTATAAAATATAGAATTGCAGTCACCGAAGGTGAAGATGAGGATATTACGGAAAGCCAATTTGGTGAAATCGACGAGTCGCGAATGTTTGAGGAAATTGAAGAGGAAGGCTTGTATGTTAGTAGATTTCAACAGTTTTACATCTGTATTCGCATAATGGGTTATGTGAAATTGAAATTGGCGAATATGTTTTAATCTAGTTGTGTTTGCTTTTATCTTTTTTATGGAAACAGGGAGAGCAGAATGTCGGAAATCGGCGATATGGTGGATGCGAGGGCCCCGATGCCATGTATGTGAAGCTAATCTCATCTGATGGCCACGAATTTATCGTGAAACGGGAACATGCGCTTATATCGGGAACAATTAAGGCTATGCTGAGCGGACCGGGACCGGGATTTGCTGAAAACGAAGCTAACGAAATCAAATTCAAGGAAATTCCGTAAGTATCATCATGAAATAAATATAAGAAAGATATTTGATAAACAATGGATAAAGTAAATCGATTTTGACATTATTAATATTCGAAATTACTATTGGGTGGAATTCTATAACTCTAAACCAATGATTTCCAAAGTGGTCTATATCGACCCCTAGAGGTCGATAAGTTTAACTGTATAATAACGGTTTTTTTCGGGTTTAGTTCCGGTTTGAAGCCCTGGTTATTTTTTCATAAGTTAGTATGCAGTTTGATTCGGAATCACTAACATTACAACAAAAACATAAAACTAAAAAAAAGATAAATAAATGTAGGCTAGATGAGGCTTTAATTTTAAAAAAAAATCCAGTTTTATATTATTATGAAATGACTATATTTTGTTAAATTTGAATATTTCAGATCACACGTTCTGCAGAAAGTGTGCATGTACTTCACATACAAAGCTCGCTACACAAATAGTTCTACAGAAATTCCCAAATTTCCAATCGCGCCAGAGATTGCTCTCGAACTACTTACGGCCGCAAATTTCTTAGCTTGTTAAAGAATCGCCTAAAAAAAATAAGAAGAACACAAACACCGACTCAACACACACACACACATATTCAAACTCAACTCAATTTTAATTCAAAAATCTAAAAAAAAATATACGTGTTCTTGTCTATATTCTTATTGACTTTTTGTACTTTTTAAATATTTTAGTGTACTGTTATTTTTGTTTTTTATTTTACCAATATAACTTTGTCTATTTTATTATGTGACACATTGCGTAACACAGTTTCAATATAGAAAAATAAGATGTCGTTGCTAGCTGTTTGTATTTTTTGAATATTTTTTCTTATGTGCAATAAAAATTAAATTTAATTGAGCATTATTTCGACTACCTATGTATATTATTTTTAAAAAAAAGCAATGTTATGGATGGTTCAAATCTCAATCTAGTGATATGAGTTTTTAGTTTAGTGTTAAAATATTTATCACATGAATGAATATAAAAATCTGCAATGTAGCTGAAGCCAAGAAAACACGTTAAATTAAAAATCATGTTACTAAAAAAATTAAAAATTAAAATTTATATAATTTTTATACTTATGTTTATAAATTTTTGATGTAATCAATTAGTAAATATTTTGAATTAGATGAATAAATTCAATATTAAATTCAGCTTTTTGTATAAATGGTCTAGGACAGCGTTTCTCAATTTTCTTGCCATTGTGGACCGGTAAAATTTCAGATAATGTTACACGGACCAATAACACATTTTACGTGAATTAAATATACCGGGTGCTCGTTCGTTTAGTTCGTATGGGCGTTTAACATGCACTTTCGATGATTTGCGATATACTTCTTTCTCGAGTAAAATTCGAAGAAATGCTTAGAATACTTTTCGATAGGGCATAAAAAGTTTTATTATTTGGTTTTAGTTTTAATTTGATAGCATGTGCCGTTTGGGCGCTAAAATTTTTTCGGAAAAGTAAGTAAAATGGCATCAGCTTACGTAATTTGAAGTAGGTTTACGAGGGTTGCCTTTTATATTTCGAGATAGGAGAACAAAAACAAACATTTATTACTTTTCAAAGTATTTTCCATCAAGATCAATACACTTTTGCATGCGTTTGAACCAATTTTTGAAGTACTTTTTCCATTCCGATTGAGGTACCTCCAAAACATGCATTTTGAACGTATCAATCTCTTCTTCAGATGTCGAAAAACGTTGAGCTCGCAATGTCGCAATGTATTTTTGATGTGCGGGAATAAAAAGGAGTCATTGAATGCCAAATGCGGACTATACGGCGCGGCGGATGACACATCAAATCGACGACAATGTGAGCTCTCACGGCACACGTCAGCTCGAACAAGTGACTTTTTGAGCTCACATTGTCGTGGTGGAGAATAATCCTACATTATTTTTCCGTGATTTTTACAAAAGATTTTTCCAATTTTATATAATTTTGTTAAAGTTCAATATTGTCAACTTTTCCAGAAAAAAATACTGTGGTATGATAAGGTTGGCAACGCGAGAAGGTTGGCAACGCGTGGACGCGGCCAGACATTCAGTAATGGAAAGACAGCCATTACCGACACTAGTAATGTAGTCTTGTGTGTAAATAATAAATATATATAAATAAATAATAAACAGTGTTTAAATAATAAGTACAACACGCTCCTAAAGAAACCACACACGACATAATGTTACATGGCGCAGTCATGGATTTGAAGCCACCGTATTTCAAGTTAAATGAAAAAAATGCTGCAAGCACATGGTGCAAATTCAAGCAACAGTTTGAAATATACATAAATGCAACAGGTATAGAAGCAAATGAAAAAAGAAAGTGCAATTTACTGCTGCATTGTATGGGTTCAGAAGCAATTGAACTGTACAACACTTTTGAACTAAAATCAAATGAAATTAATAATTTCGGTATATTACTTGATAAATTTGATGCATATTTCATACCAAAATTAAACATCACGTATGAAAGACACAAATTTTTCATGAGAAATCAACTCTCAGGCGAAAGTATGGAGGCATACATTACGGAATTAAAGACACTATCTACATCTTGTGACTTTGGAAGATTACGTGAATCACTAATAAAAGACAGAATAGTTTGTGGCATTGAGAATAACCAGTTACGTGAAAAATTATTAAGTGAAACTAGTTTAACCTTAAACAAGTGCATAGATATCTGCAGGGCAACGGTAGCTACAAAAGAAACAGTGAAAGAAATAAATAATGAAACAATAAAAGTTGATAAAATTAACAAATACCAAGAAAGTAAATTAAGTAAACAAAGGTATGTAACACAAAAACAAGTGGAAGAAAGAAAAATCAACAGTTACAAAAATACAATTAAGAACTGTACACGTTGCGGAATAACACACAAAGTGAGAGAGTGCCCAGCATATGGACAAATGTGTTTTAAGTGCAACAAGCCAAATCATTTTAAAAAAATGTGCCGAGTGAAACAAATAAAAGAAGTAAAAGAAGAAATAGATGAAAATGAAGAGGAAGTGTTTGTAGGTGCGGTAGAAGATCAAACAAAAGTAGGTGAAGAAGATTGGACAGAAACCATAGAGTTAAATAAGAAAATGTTCGTCAAGTTCAAATTAGACACTGGGGCGCAGGCTAGTATAGTACCGAAATATCTATGTAATAAGCTTGGAAATATCAAGTTACTAAAATCAACAGTAAAATTAATTACTTTTGGTGGTACAAAAATTAATACATTAGGCAAAATTAATTTGTTTTGTAATGTAAAAGATAAATCAGAAACATTTAATTTAGATTTTTTCGTTGTAGATATAGAAAATGTTTCTCCTATTTTAGGATTAAGAGAATGTAAAAAATTAAACCTTATAACAAAAGTAAATGAAATTAATAAAAATTGTGCTAATCGAAATGTAATAGACAAATATCATGATGTTTTTGAAGGTATTGGATGTTTAAATGAAACACATAAAATTAAGATTGTAGAAAATGCAATACCTAAAGTATTTAACGCTAGGAAAATACCGATGTCTGTTACAGAGGATCTGAAAAAAGAATTAGATTAGAGAAAAATAAAATCATTGTAAAAGTTAGTGAGCCTACTGACTGGGTTCATCCACTGGTAATAGTCAAAAAGCCCAACGGGAAAATCAGAATTTGTCTAGATCCGGTTGAATTAAATAAAGTTATTAAAAGGGAATTTTTCCAAATTCCAACAATCGAAAATATTCTAACGGAACTATCTAACGCAAAAGTATTTAGCATACTTGATGCTAATCAAGGGTTTTACCAGATACCACTGGACGAACCAAGTCAGAAATTATGTTGCTTCGCGACACCTTTTGGTAGATACATGTTCACTAGGCTGCCATTTGGTGTTTCGTCAGCACCAGAAGTTTTTCAGAAAAAATTCAGACAAATTTTTGAAGACTTGCCAGGTCACATATCATATATAGATGATATTTTGGTCTACGGTAAAGATCAAAACGATCACGATAAAAATTTAAAAAATATTCTAGAGAGGGCTAGGGTAAAAAATGTAAAATTTAATCGAGAGAAATGTAAATTTAATAAAGATGAAATTAAATTTGTAGGACATATTGTTAGTAAATCAGGAATTAAACCTGATAAAGACAAAATTAAAAGTATTATAGAAATGCCGGTACCAAACAATAAAAACGAAGTTGAAAAATTTTTAGGAATGGTTACATACGTGTCTAAGTTCATACCAAACTTGTCAAATAAAACAAATGAATTAAGACAGTTAATAAAGAAAAGTTCAGTTTTTGTATGGCATGAAAATCATACTAAAGCGATTAATGATATTAAACAATTACTCACAACGAGTCCAGTATTACAATTTTACAATCCAAAACTACCTGTAGTTGTTTCGGTGGACGCATCAAAAAATGGCTTAGGGGCAGTTCTGCTACAAAATAATTTACCTGTGATTTATGCATCAAGGGCACTGACAAGTACTGAACAAAATTATGCCCAAATTGAAAAAGAAATGGCAGCTATTTTGTTCGGATGCTTGAGGTTCCATCAATATATATACGGAAAACAAATAGTGGTGGAAACTGACCATAAGCCGTTGGTAACCATTTCTAGAAAACCATTAATAAATTGTCCGTTGAGACTGCAGCGTATGTTGATTAAGTTACAATTATATGATTTAAATATTCAATATAAACCCGGTACACAACTTCTAATTGCAGACTGTTTGTCCAGAAGTTATATTGAAGGATATATAAATGAAAACGAATCTAATTTAAATGATATTGAAGGGCAAGTAAACTTAATACAAAATATACTACCAATATCAGAATCAAAGTTTAAAATTTTTCAATCTGAAACAAAACAAGATCCGGTACTTGTACAAGTATTAAAATTAGTAAAAGGCGACTGGCCAGCAGATAATAAAAATCTAAATGATGAAGTAAAAAAGTACTGGAATTATAGAGATGAGATAGTTAGCATCAACGATGTATTATTTAAAGGTAATAAAGCTATAGTACCCAAATCACTCAGGGAAGAAATGTTAGAGAAAATTCACTATAATCATTTAGGAATTGTCAAATGTCAATTAAGAGCACGACAAGGTCTCTATTGGCCGAACATAAACTCAGATATTGAGGAATACATAAACAAATGTGATACGTGTTTAACTTTTAAACAATCTAACAATAATAAAACCAATATTATAAAACAAAATCTTAAAACTAGACAGTTAAAACAAAAAATAAATCATGATAAAAATGTGAGAGAGAGGAAAATTGAATTTAAACCAGGAGAAAAGGTTAGAGTTCAAAATCAGGATAAATCTAGGTGGATACCAAGGAATTATAGATATAAGAATATTAAAAATAATTGTAAAACATAAATAATAATTAGATTTTGTATAATTATATTTGTAATACTGTATTTTATATATCGTTTGTTTAACATTGTACTCTGATAGGTTATTGTTTAAGTAGATTAGAATATTATTGTTTAAAAATAAAAGAAGGGGGATGTGGTATGATAAGGTTGGCAACGCGAGAAGGTTGGCAACGCGTGGACGCGGCCAGACATTCAGTAATGGAAAGACAGCCATTACCGACACTAGTAATGTAGTCTTGTGTGTAAATAATAAATATATATAAATAAATAATAAACAGTGTTTAAATAATAAGTACAACACGCTCCTAAAGAAACCACACACGACATAACGTTACAAATACTAAACATTGTAAAAATGTATTATGGCTACATTATGCATCCGTAATTAGGCAAATTTTCAGTGTTGCCAACTTTGCGAGAGAAAAAATATTAAAATTTAAAATACTACAATATTTTTCAGTGATTAAGGTAAAGGAGGCTAACATTGACAGTAGGGTAACATTGACACATCTTTGAAAACAGCTTTTAAAATTTTTATAGTGAGTCACAGAACGCTGTTGATTAGCTCTAAAAATAATGTATGTGACTACTGTAGATAATATCACCATCCATCGTTCGTTGCTCGAAGCTTAGGGCTTATGGCGTATGGATACTGACGTGTTGTTTTTTATATGGTGACAATTCGTGTTTGAAACTTCCATTCTAAGAGGTTTTTACCTGCAATTCGCGTACCATTTCATGCACAAATCGTTTTTTTTTAAGAAAGCGAGGAGGTCATTTTACTTTTCCGGACATTACAGACAAAAGTTACATTCTTGCTACAGATATAGTACGCGTGCTGCCTCAACCAAGAATTCGTCGTGACATGTATTTTTTTCAAACAAATTTTTTCGATGCGGAGTAAAATTCTTTAATTGTTAATTAATTGCATGTATATTATAAATTTTCTTAAAATTACAATAAAGTTCACTCTTATGTTATTATTCCTTTATTTACTACCTAGTATTTACTTATAATAAGAATAGAAGAATTATTTATCACTAAGGAAATAATTGGTTTCATAAAAATGCACTTTTGACCAATTTTTATAAATAAATTTAAAATTGTCAAATTATAAAAAGAAAGTTCTATGTCAAAATTAAATTCCTATATTGTAACATTGCCATTTCAATGCATAAAGCAAGAAAAAACAAGGCATGTCAATGTTACCCACATGTAAGGTAACATTGACTAATTATGGTATATACATATATATTAAATATTTTCAATACCGTTTATGATAATCAATAAATTACTTTACATTTTAGAAACTAATATATGAAGCTAATTTTTCTGCTAAGAAAAAAAGAATTATAAATCTTAATAAAATTTAAAAAAAATAATAACTAAAGATGTGTCAATGTTTGACGGTTTTACCTTACACATATTTTCACAAAATATTCTATAAATATACCTATATATATATATATATATATCTAATATATAAAATTCCAGTGTCACAGTTTTCGTATTAATACTCCACCGAAACGGCTTGACCGATTTTGATGAAATTTTATATGTATATTCAGTAGGTATAATAATAGGTTCATAACTAATTTTTATACCCCTAAGTGTTAAGGGTGGCTCACCCTAAAAAAAAAATTTTTACTTTTTGCACAAATTTTTTTTTTCGTTAATTTTTTTATGGTGTGCCATTAAAAAATACATTTAGTCCTAAATTTTTACCTTCCTAACACTAACCGCTACTTTTTAATATCTAATATATAAAACGCTTATATTTATTTTTTTAATACAACTAATTACATCTGTCACATGAACTATTTTTTTGTTCAATTAACAATTGAATAATGTAAATGACAGATAAGCGTAGTTTCTAAAAAAGGTTTTTTTAAATTGAATTTTATTAACTATATGATTTATTTAACTTATTTTATACATGTCTTTATGACAATCACACGTCAGTTACACATATGTATGCAGTTGACCTAAATAATTCAAGATTTTTCAATACATTTTAAAAGTAAAGTACAATGCCAAAACGTCGTAGAAGGGCTTCTTTGTGTCGTAAAACACGTAACGTACAAATTTTTTTTTGGTAATTTTTTTGTGGTGTGCCATTAAAAAATACATTTAGTCCTAAATTTTTACCTTTTTATCACCAACCCCTACTTTTTAATATCTAATATATAAAATTCCTGTGTCACAGTTTTAGTATTTATACTCCTCCAAAACGGCTTGACCGATTTTGATGAAATTTTATATGTATATTCAGTAGGTATAATAATAGGTTCATAACTAATTTTTATACCCCTAAGTGTTAAGGGTGGCTCACCCTAAAAAAAATTTTTTATTTTTTGGACAAATTTTTTTTGGTTATTTTTTTGTGGTGTGCCATTAAAAAATACATTTAGTCCTAAATTTTTACCCTCCTACCACCAACCCCTACTTTTTAATAGCATTATATATTTTTTAACCCCGGTCGATAGCTGATCAATGGGGTTCCGTTTTGCCAAACTCCTCCGCTTGGGAGCAGCATAATAGCAAGTTTTGTCGAGCGCAATTTTTCAAATACATTTTAAAAGTAAAGATTAAAAAAGATATAATAAATTGGCTTAAAAGTTATTTACGAAAAAAAAAATTTTCAAATATATAATTAATTTTTCATAAATATTATAAATGTTGGATCATAACAAAGGTACAGTATTACTGTATTATAAATGTAAGTATTTTAAATATTATAAATGTACAGTATTACTGTATTATAATTTTTTTTTTTTAAATAACTTTCAAACAAATTTATAATATCTTTTTAATATTTACTTTTAAAATGTATTTGAAAAATTGCGCTCGACAAAAATTGCTATTATGCTGCTCCCAAGCGAAGGAGTTTGGCAAAACGGAACCCCATTAACACTTGATCAACTATCCCCGCCGACTGCATACCAAATAGGCGCGATCCCTTATAATCCCTTGCAACAGGAAAGGTGGGCGACAGGTACCAAAAACCCTGTCTTTTAGGCGCGGTACCCTTCTAATCCTCAGTCGCATGTCTCTTTTCAAATAGTTATATATTAAGCAGGATAAGTTTTGTACAACTAATATGTTACAAATACACGCCGGTTACAAAATAATTGAATTATAATTTCTAATTTAGTTTGTGATGCATTTTTTCTGGTCTTATTTTAGTTTGTGCCAGCTATATATTTTTTTTATTTCAATAATTTTTACTTTATAATCTCTATATCATTTGTATGTTTTATTTTTGCAATTGTTATAGTCAAGATTTGATTATATTATCATACAATATATGATATTTATTTTTTCTACCATGATCTAATTTTAGTTTGTGCAATATATATTTTTTTATTTCGACAATGTTAATTTTTTTAATTACAATATTATTTGTATGTTGCTACACAATGTTTATTTTGTTTTTTGTTACTGACTAGAATTGATTATATAATTACCTACATAATATTAAATAACTGCGTTTATTTTTGCGAATGTACACATTTTTAATTGTAAATTTTTCCAATTCCTATTTTATACCTGACCTACAGACTATGTCTATACCTGAGCACTGATGGGGATTATAGCGGTTATTCGCGCCTATATGGTATTGCGGATTAACGCTACCTGAAATCGCGCCCATTTAGTATGCACCGATCCCCGCCAGGGGTCTACCGGTGTCACTTCTCACCCCGTAAACAGCACGGAGTAGGGATGGGAGCGTTCTCCTGTCTCTCTTGCAATAAGCTGTATCTCACTTCTTACACAGTTTTCGTAATAATTTTTTCTTTTTCTTACGAAAGTAACACACAATTGAAATTTTTGAAAAACGCGTGTTAATACATATTAATTTATTCATCTCTCTAATTGACAAATGTTTGTATGTATGTATGTATGTATGTATGTATGTTTCTGCAGCATCTCCTTATAAACCCCAGAACCGATTTTGATGGGAGTGATGTCATTTTAATTGGTTCATTCTCTATTTGAGAATAGGCAAGTTTCATCTTTCTACGATTTCATCTTGGTTTTCAAAAATTTGAAAAATTATGTTTAATGCTAACCTGCAAATGTCAAATGACAGCGTAGTTGCGCAGCAACGCACAACGGGAAAGCTGCAGTTGCGCAGCAATGCGCGACAAAAAAGTTATCTTTCAAATACTGAATTTTTGCGCAGTTTCGCAGCAACGCGCGCCGGGAACGCTAGTATATATATATAAATATAAATATATAAATATATAAATATAAATGTATATATATATATATATATATATATATATATATATATATATATATATATGGTGTCCCGTCAAAAGCGCCCCGACATAAGCGCCCCGATATAAGCGCTACCGACATTTGCGCTACATGACAAAAGCGCCTCCCGACAAAAGCGCTTATATATTATTTTTGTGACACTAGTTAAAAGTACATTTTCTAAATTTATAATTATAACTTTTATTATCGTATGATGTTTTATTTTATTCGTTTAATTAATATGATTTTTGACAAATTAAATAATTTTATGAAATACATTTTTGACTTTTATTCCTAACGAACGAAATACACTAATGCCATAATTTTAAATTTTTATATTTTTTATATATAGGTACATACATAGGTTAAAGTGACCAGACGTCCCTCATTAGGTGGGACTGTCCCACTTCGAAAACTGTCCCACAAAATGTCCCACTTTGGACAATATTTTTTTTTTTGGTGTAAATACAAAGATTTTTACATAATACAGACATGTTTTGGAATTTTCAAATAAACGCGCGCCCTTACTAATTATGTTATAATAGCGAACTAGCGTTATTTTTTTCTTTCTAATATTGTGGTTGTATATTAATTTTATGTATGATTAATCTTATGGTTTTGTGCAATATATATATATATATATATATAATTAAAAATAGAACGTGTGTTTTTATTTGTCCCACATCCCAATATAAAACATCTGGTCACTTTAACATAAGTATATAATATGAAACACATAATTCTAATAATAATAATACTTACAATATTATTTACATATCATCTACTCTGCTGATAAAAAATGAATAGTAATTCAAAATAATATTTATAATTATATTTTTAACCATAACCCAAAAATACTAAATTTTTATTATCTGGAGCGCTTTTGTCGGTGGTGCAATTGTCGGTAGCGCTTATGTCGGGGCGCTTATGTCGGGGCGCTTATGTCGCGAGCGCTTATGTCGGGGTACCATATATATATATATATATATATATATATATATATATATAATAATAATAATAATAATAATAATAATTTTATTTTTATCATCAAATTTTACATGATATGTCAAACAATATATTTTAAAAAGTACAATTTTTACAGTAGAGTATGTCATGTTTTCAAATACAGAAAATAATCATCAAATGTGTATATAGTCTTTTCCAAGAGCATCCATTTTGAATGTTTATTAAATTGTTTTATATCTAGATTTTTTATTTCGACTGGAAGAATGTTATACAGTTTTGGTCCCCAATAGTAGACTGAGTTCTGACATTTGTTTGTTTTACAATATGGAATTACTAACTCAGATTTTCGTCTGGTGTTATGATTGTGATTGTCGGAATTTTTATGATAGAAAGTTTTATTAGAGTGTATATATTTTAGATACTCGTGTATGAAGATGCTTGTAACTGTTAGTATTTTTTCTTTTTTAAAATATTCTCTACAGCTCTCTTTTAAATCTAAAGAGCAGAGTATTCGAATTGCTCGCTTTTGCAATGTTAATATTCTTTCTGTATGTGCCGAAGTTCCCCATAACAAAATACCATAGCTCAAACAACTATGAAAGAATGCGAAGTAAGCTGTTTTTGCACAATCAAATGAAGCCACTTGTTTTATTCGATTTATACAGAATAGAGCTGTTGTTAATTTATTGCTTAATGTGTCAATTTGTATCTTCCAAGTTAAATTTTTATCGAAATGTACCCCCAAAAATTTAATTGATTCTGCTACCTCTTCCTTTTGAAATTGAAGATGTTGTGTTTTACTAATATTTATTTTTAATTTGTTTGTGTTGAACCACTCCTCTGCTTCCTTTAAAACGCTGTTTGTTTTTATAATAAGTTCTTGTTCATTTTTCCTTTTTACCAAAAATGAGGTGTCATCTGCGTATAGCCATGTCATATTAGGATTTATGTTTGCCGGAAGGTCATTTATATATATTGTGAATAATATTGGCCCCAATATCGATCCTTGAGGTACTCCTACATTTATTTCTTTAAGTTGAGATGTAATATTATTAAATTGTACTAGTTGTTTCCTGCCTGTGAGATAGGATTCTAATATTTCTTGCCAGAACCCTTTAAATCCATAAAATAGTAATAAAGTGCCAAGCCATCATTTGAGGTGTCGGAGCATGGAGACATTTCCATGTTCTAGTATCCGAGATGCGACTTGGGTGTAGACCACATGCGCTTTACCCGTAAAACTGGGTCGTCTGCTTTCAATCACATATGTGGTGTGTGTGCAACGAACTCAGCGGCTCAGTAATAAACTTTGTTCTAATCGATTTTTCTCTGGAACTAATGATCGGATTTGAAAAATAAAAATACTTTTGAAAATCGAATTGAAATGCCTTTAGAACGGTGTTATTTTTAACACCCCTTCCTATTTAAAATTTTTGGGGTGCAATCCCTCCTCCTCTTAGGGTTGATGTTAGGAAAATAGTACTAATCGATTCAGATATCCCCCTTCATACTAAAATTGACGTATTCGAGCGTTTTTCGCAAAAATGATGTTAAGTGGCCAAAATTTGCATTTACTGTTTTCATTGGGCCACTCTGTATGTATATATATTTATAGAATATTTTGTGAAAATATGTGTAATCACTGAAAAATATTGTAGTATTTTAAATTTTAATATTTTTTCTCTCGCAAAGTTGGCAACACTGAAAATTTGCCTAATTACCGATGCATAATGTAGCCATAATACATTTTTACAATGTTTAGTATTTTTTTCTGGAAAAGTTGACAATATTGAACTTTAACAAAATTATATAAAATTGGAAAAATCTTTTGTAAAAATCACGGAAAAATAATGTAGGATTATTCTCCACCACGACAATGTGAGCTCAAAAAGTCACTTGTTCGAGCTGACGTGTGCCGTGAGAGCTCACATTGTCGTCGATTTGATGTGTCATCCGCCGCGCCGTATAGTCCGCATTTGGCATTCAATGACTCCTTTTTATTCCCGCACATCAAAAATACATTGCGACATTGCGAGCTCAACGTTTTTCGACATCTGAAGAAGCGATTGATACGTTCAAAATGCATGTTTTGGAGGTACCTCAATCGGAATGGAAAAAGTACTTCAAAAATTGGTTCAAACGCATGCAAAAGTGTATTGATCTTGATGGAAAATACTTTGAAAAGTAATAAATGTTTGTTTTTGTTCTCCTATCTCGAAATATAAAAGGCAACCCTCGTAAACCTACTTCAAATTACGTAAGCTGATGCCATTTTACTTACTTTTCCGAAAAAATTTTAGCGCCCAAACGGCACATGCTATCAAATTAAAACTAAAACCAAATAATAAAACTTTTTATGCCCTATCGAAAAGTATTCTAAGCATTTCTTCGAATTTTACTCGAGAAAGAAGTATATCGCAAATCATCGAAAGTGCATGTTAAACGCCCATACGAACTAAACGAACGAGCACCCGGTATATTTAATTCACGTAAAATGTGTTATTGGTCCGTGTAACATTATCTGAAATTTTACCGGTCCACAATGGCAAGAAAATTGAGAAACGCTGTCCTAGACCATTTATACAAAAAGCTGAATTTAATATTGAATTTATTCATCTAATTCAAAATATTTACTAATTGATTACATCAAAAATTTATAAACATAAGTATAAAAATTATATAAATTTTAATTTTTAATTTTTTTAGTAACATGATTTTTAATTTAACGTGTTTTCTTGGCTTCAGCTACATTGCAGATTTTTATATTCATTCATGTGATAAATATTTTAAAACTAAACTAAAAACTCATATCACTAGATTGAGATTTGAACCATCCATAACATTGCTTTTTTTTAAAAATAATATACATAGGTAGTCGAAATAATGCTCAATTAAATTTAATTTTTATTGCACATAAGAAAAAATATTCAAAAAATACAAACAGCTAGCAACGACATCTTATTTTTCTATATTGAAACTGTGTTACGCAATGTGTCACATAATAAAATAGACAAAGTTATATTGGTAAAATAAAAAACAAAAATAACAGTACACTAAAATACTTAAAAAGTACAAAAAGTCAATAAGAATATAGACAAGAACACGTATATTTTTTTTTAGATTTTTGAATTAAAATTGAGTTGAGTTTGAATGTGTGTGTGTGTGTGTGTGTGTTGAGTCGGTGTTTGTGTTCTTCTTATTTTTTTTTTAGGCGATTCTTTAACAAGCTAAGAAATTTGCGGCCGTAAGTAGTTCGAGAGCAATCTCTGGCGCGATTGGAAATTTGGGAATTTCTGTAGAACTATTTGTGTAGCGAGCTTTGTATGTGAAGTACATGCACACTTTCTGCAGAACGTGTGATCTGAAATATTCAAATTTAACAAAATATAGTCATTTCATAATAATATAAAACTGGATTTTTTTTTTAAATTAAAGCCTCATCTAGCCTACATTTATTTATCTTTTTTTTAGTTTTATGTTTTTGTTGTAATGTTAGTGATTCCGAATCAAACTGCATACTAACTTATGAAAAAATAACCAGGGCTTCAAACCGGAACTGAACCCGAAAAAAACCGTTATTATACAGTTAAACTTATCGACCTCTAGGGGTCGATATAGACCACTTTGGAAATCATTGGTTTAGAGTTATAGAATTCCACCCAATAGTAATTTCGAATATTAATAATGTCAAAATCGATTTACTTTATCCATTGTTTATCAAATATCTTTCTTATATTTATTTCATGATGATACTTACGGAATTTCCTTGAATTTGATTTCGTTAGCTTCGTTTTCAGCAAATCCCGGTCCCGGTCCGCTCAGCATAGCCTTAATTGTTCCCGATATAAGCGCATGTTCCCGTTTCACGATAAATTCGTGGCCATCAGATGAGATTAGCTTCACATACATGGCATCGGGGCCCTCGCATCCACCATATCGCCGATTTCCGACATTCTGCTCTCCCTGTTTCCATAAAAAAGATAAAAGCAAACACAACTAGATTAAAACATATTCGCCAATTTCAATTTCACATAACCCATTATGCGAATACAGATGTAAAACTGTTGAAATCTACTAACATACAAGCCTTCCTCTTCAATTTCCTCAAACATTCGCGACTCGTCGATTTCACCAAATTGGCTTTCCGTAATATCCTCATCTTCACCTTCGGTGACTGCAATTCTATATTTTATAAATAAACGTTATAATACTTCCTTATTTTAAGATTTGAAACCGATAGTAAAATGCCAAGAACATACGATGATTTTTGTTCATCTGATTTTTCCGCTTGTTCTTCAGTTGCAGCTGCAATATTCGCACTTTCATCACCATTTTCCATACTTTCGCTCTATTCAAATAATTATTACTAATAATTATTTGAATTGAGCAAAAGTATGGAAAACGCTGATGAAAGTAAATAATAATCTAAATATATAAAGAAAATAAGTTAAAAGTTAGGTGGTATATGAAATAGATATCGTAGCGAAAATTTTCAATACGTCAAAAAATAAATAATAAAAAAAAGTGTTATTTGCTGGACTTTCAATTGTTTACATAAAATTCTAGATTCTAGTTGTATTTGCAAATAATAATTATTGCAGGAGGCCTATACTTTCATTTGACAACGTAGAGTTGATGGTTATTGGTTACTAAAAAACGAAAAATTAATTTTTTTATTGCTTGTCTCATGTCAGTCTCCTATAGCAAAGCGCGTTAAAATATTTTATAATACCCGCTCATTTAAAAAAATACGTACTAAGAGTTATTGCTGAAATCTTTATATTTTCAAATAATACTTGCCATATACTTGCTGCGGTATGATTTGACAGCTTAGAGATTCAATTGTTGTCTATGTCTACCAATGTTAAAGCTTAAAGTATGCTGATAGTGCAGTTTCGAATATTTATTAACTTGAAATATTATTTGATAAATTCATGGATAAAGATTTAATTACTTTATGTTTTTCCAAAAAAAATTTAGCAAGTAAAATATTTTTTAAAACTGACCCTAACACAATGCTTTTGATTTTATAGATAATAAACTCAAGGTAGCATTTTGCGTTGTTTCAAATATATCTGGAGGAATGTAAAAAAAAATATTTTCTTCATTATGTTTTGATGTTTTTGAGCACATTTTTGATTTGTATGGAATTTTTTTTACAAACAACATATTTTCAAAATATATGATGAATAATAACGATTTATTGAATCAATTGAATATTATTGATATTATAAATTTTTATATTTAATATTTAAAGTCGAAATATTAAATATCACAGTTGTAACATTTTTTTGTTTATTTGCTTGAATACGTATGTCGTCATGGTTATTGCCTGAACATGAACTGAACCAACTAACTAACCAAATAATATATTATTTTTTTTATAAAAATATTAAATTTCATACAGACCCAGTAAAAATGTATGAACCGCAAAATATTTTTATTGCTTTCGCTTTATTGAAATTCGAACAATAAATATTTACTTTGCGCAAATAACTTTACAAATAACTACTTTTGCTTATACTTTGCTGAGAAATAAATTTATTTTAAACATATTTTATTACTTGTATGCAAAGACTTTAAAATTATATTGCACAAATAGAAAACCAAAAACTCGACCGGAAGAAAATTTGAAACTACAAAAAGCGAAAATGTCTGACGAATCTATCAAACTATCTTTTTCGGAACTGAACCGTTGATACAAAATGATTAATTACATATTTGCTAAATATATAATAAATTAAAATATCAATAATTTATTTTTCTGATCTATATAAACAAAAATGAATGTTTGTTTGTTTCTTTCTTTCTTTCTTTGTATGTTCCGTATGCGTTCCTATACCACAACAACTCGTCAAAGTTTCAATTTTTCTAAAATTTTAATTTTAACAGCCAACTATAATAGGAACTACCGACCGTATGCAAATGAGACTGAGCAACAGGGTGCATGCATATATAGGTACAGACCGTCTTCACTTTCTTTCTTTGAGTGACATTGCAACACATGCCGGGTACAGTTAGTATCTAATAAATATTACATCGCAACAGAGATCTAATTAATTATCACATTGTTTTAATAATATAGACTCTGTACTATAGAGTTTACTTAATTGGCTTTTAACGGCATCCATTTTGAAAATTTGTTTATATTGTAGTTTACGAAGTTTTAATTTTCCACTTACCTATATATAAAAAATATTTTTCGGGTAATTGTTGAATGTTGATGCTTGTTGAAAGATTGATTTTAATATAAAGAAATCAAATTATAGTACTTCCAGTACATGGAAAACTCAATATTTTTTAAAAATTGCATTATTTTGTTAGAAATCAAAAAATGTTATTGAAACAACAAATGGGTAAACCCATATATAGACCACTCTGACATCATCAGTTGTCAAAGCGGTATAGCAATAAAATTATATAATTTTTGTGAATACTAAAAGAATATTTTGTAAAAATTTGACTAATTTTGAATAAATAAAGTAGTCATAATTGAATTTTATATATATATATATATATATATATATATATATATATATATATATTAGGAATCCCATAATTATAAAATGTAAAAAAGGGACACTTCAAATTTTGTTTAAAAAAATATTTTTTTCTTGGGTGTGTATTTCTATTTTAATTCTAAGAAAAAATCTAAATTATACATTGAATTCTAATAAAAACAAGTAATATCCATAAACAAAATATTTAAATAAATTGAACATTGAAAACACATTTACATTAATGAAGTTTCAAACTGATTGTTGCACTGAAAATAATAAAAAGACATAATGTAAATGAATTTACTAAAATATTAGGTTTATTCACGGACGATATTAGCATTTTATGTAAAACGGGATATTTTTATGTTCCGGTGCATTCTGTGGGAACACTGGGACAGTATCCATAAAAACGGGACTGTTCCGATCAAAACGGGACGGATGGGATCCCTAGTCATGCGCAAAAAATACAACCCATTTTAAATTGTACTAGCACAACGATTGTAAATAAAATAATGCTTCTTGACAAACTTCTAATGGGACAAATATATTATTATTTTTTTTTTTGTATGTGCTTAAAATTGACTTATGAAATCCACTATTAGTGTATATTTTAAAATTAGCAATTTTAAAGAAATTTGATCAGAATTGAACGAAATTCATCTACTACAATATTTTTTATTAAACTAAATTTAGATTGATATATTTAGATTGTAGAGCAAGAGCCCGTGACTGCCAGACCTTCCTTATTTTATAAAAACTAAAAGTTTTTCAGCGCATGCTCCCAACACAAGTAGGAACGATAAGCCACTTACGAAGTTTGGGTCATCGTGGCTTTGGCAGGTAACAGGTAGCAAAGGTGTATAAAATACCAACTTACTTTTGTCAAATAATAAAGCGTAATTTTCATATATTTTCTTCAGAATAATATTAGAAATTACGTCATCCATTGCCAGACACTTAATATCGTGGCAACCCAATTATGCCAGGCACCCTTAAACTTCAATAAATTATGACTACCTACTTAAACATAAGCTGCACCCTTGGGATTTTTTCAAAATTTGCTCAAAAAAATCTGAAAAAATTCAGTAAAATAGAGAGGAAAATTTGCTACATAATAACTAAGTAACTTTTTTCTATAACTCATTCTGGTTTGGCAGGAAAAATTATTGAAAATAAAAAATTAAAATGCAAAAAATATTAATTTTTAATAATTTTTCCTGCCAAACCAGAATAAGTTAGAGAAAAAAGTTACTTATTTATTATGTAGCAAATTTTTTTCTCTATTTTACTAAATTTTTTCAGATTTTTTTTGAGCAAATTTTGAAAAAATCCCAAGGGTGCAGCTTATGTTTAAGTAGTCACAATTTATTGAAGTTTAAGGGTGCCTGGCATAATTGGGTTGCCACGATATTAAGTGTCTGGCAATGGATGACGTAATTTCTAATATTATTCTGAAGAAAATATATGAAAATTACGCTTTATTATTTGACAAAAGTAAGTTGGTATTTTATACACCTTTGCTACCTGTTACCTGCCAAAGCCACGATGACCCAAACTTCGTAAGTAGCTTATCGTTCCTACCTGGTGTTAGGAGCATGCGCTGAGAAACTTTCAGCTTTTATAAAATAAGGAAGGTCTGGCAGTCACGGGCTCTTAGACTTCATACTTATCTATAAAAAATCTCGATATATAAAATTTAGTATAATTACAATACCTTCGTTATCGTATGTGTTATAACGCTCGGTAAAAATATTAAAATGATAGTAACATTAAATTTTATATCTAATTTTTTCAAGTATGTATAGTGTAAAACGGATATAACACCACATATGCTGTTAACGAACTATCACATTTAACTTTTATATCATGTTTATACAGTATGTCTGAAAGAGTTGGCAACAAATGGGCAATTTTTTTATTATTGATTTTACGACAAAAAGACATTTTTTATAAAAAGTTTTGTTTGTTGAATAAATAAGTTTGTCATCAGAAAATCTAAGATTAAATGTACAGAACGTCCCTAAATTAAGATAACATGAAAAGAGAAGTACCATTTATTAATTTTCAATAATTTTTCCTGGTAAACCACTATGAATTAGAAAAAAAGTTGCTTAGCTATTATGTAGCTAATTTTTTTCTCAACTTTACTGAATTTTTTCGGATTTTTTTGAGCAAATTTTGAAAAAAGTTTTATTTTTGAAAAAATAATTTAAGGGTACCCCCCTTGACAAAAATTAAAAAAAAAACTGTTGTTT
>OZ014552.1:5880165-5936816 GCA_963966155.1 Clivina fossor | reverse complement strand
GGCGCGACGGCGACGTGCAGTTTCGTTATTCAAACTTGTGATTTTCGACCACGTCGTGCAGTATATGTGCTCCGATAAATATATATTTGTATTTATTTAGAATAACTACATTTTGTTTATTTATACTATTTGCTTTAATTAGAGAAATTACATATAAATTAAGATAAATTTTGTAAATATATTACATAATTATACGTACCACTTATACGTATATTGTATAAATGTATAATTCTAAAAATGTATGTATATATTTACTAACTTAATGCTATTTAAATAAATATTATTATTAAAATATTTTAACGACAAAGTATAAAATTAATTGATAATAATAACTGCATAACGTAATAAAATTAATTAAATTTTAAAATACACACATTAGTTGTGATTTGAATTTTAAAGTATGAACACGTTAATTTGTCGTGTCTGTTATATCGAATTAACTTATTTTGAATAAAACAAATATTTTTTTAATGATCATAAAATATTAAGAGTTTTTACGCAGTTTTAAACAATAATAATTTTTAAACAAGATTAGAAGTATATGGGTAAACCCAAATGATAAGAAATAGGAATAAAAAAATTTTCACCAAAAGTTGGCAACATTGTATTTTGCTAATATATAATATTATAGGCGCTAAAGGTATCTTCTGTAAAAAATTTATTAAAATCGGATAAATAATGCGGGCATAATAAATTTTTAGAAAATTATTAATTTTTTTTTGGAGAGTTGGCAACACCATGTTCTAATAAAATTATAATTTACGTGGGCACTAGGAGAAACTTTTCTGAAAATTTCATCAAAATCGGATAAATAATGTAGCCACAATGAATTTTTTAAATTTTAGTAATTTTTTTCTCGATAAGTTGACAACACTGTATTTCTTTAAAATTGCATAATTTATGCGGGCACCAGGAGAATCTTTAGTGAAAATTTGATTAAAATCGGTTAAATAACGTGGTCATAATAAATTTTTAAAAATTTTAGTATTTTTTTCTCAGAAAGCTGGCAACACTGTACTCTGTTAAAATTATCTAATTTATACGGATACCAGAAGAATCTTTTGTGAAAATTTGAACAAAATCGGTTACACAACATGGCCGTAATAAATTTTTAAAAATTTTAGTAATTTTTTTCTCGGAAAGTTGGCAACACTGTATTTTATTAAAATTACAAAATTTATGTGGGCACTAGGAAAATTTTTCCTGAAAATTATATCAAAATCGGATAAATAATGTAGCCACAATAAATTTTTTAAAACTTTAGTAACTTTTTTCTCGGAAAGTTGGCATCACTGGAAAAAACTAAAACCACTTGATTATCATGGGCACTAGGCAAATTTATCCTGAAAATTTCATTAAAATCGGTTGAACCGTCTAAGAGGAATTGCGATCACAAAATTTTGTCTTACGACCGAGCGAGCGAGCGAGGTGACGACGCACATCCATACACCCACATAAACTAAGTTCAGATTCGTCATCTAGAGGCTATGTGAAGGATTTCTATACACAAATTTTTTTTTTGAAAATGTTACAGACACCGTACCAAACGCTATACCACTTTTTCCTTGCAGTCAAAGTGGTAATAAATAACAAGATTAGGAGAACAAGAATAAAAATAAAAGTTTTATATTTTATCACTAAAAGTCGGTGACACTGTTCAAAAATTGAATTTGTAATTATTATGCATATAAAAGAAACTATCCTGAAAATTTGTTTTAAATCGTACAAACCAAATTTCAAATAGTTATTATAATTTAATTATTTAATTCTTTCATGCATAAATATTTGTTTAAAACTGGATAAAATGTAGCTAAAATAAAATATTAATATTTTTTTAAAAAAACTGGCAACTCTGTGTAAAAATAAAATTATGTAATTATTATTGAATTAGAAGAAGCTATCTAAAACAATTTGATTAAAATAAAATAAATAATAGGTGTATCCAAATTAAAATATTTAAAAATTTGGTAAATTTTTATTTCAAAAATTGACAACATTGTGCTAAATAAAGTTATAGATTTGTTATGAATGTGCTAGAAGAATTTATCCTGAAAATTTGATTAAAATCGGATAAATAGTATAGCGAAATAAAATATTAAAATTTTTAAAAATAAATTTGGCAACACAGCATAAAAATATATTTTTGAAATTCTTATAAAAATCAGATAAATATTTTCTGAAAATTGAATTTAATTCTGATAAATAATATAGCCTAAAAAAAAAATTCTCAGAAAGTTGGCAACCCTGTACGGTAGTAAAATTATATAATTTTTGTAAAAATTTGATTAATTTGGCCTAAATTAAATTTTTAAAAATTTTAGTAATTGTTTTTCCCATAAAGTTTACAACACTGAAAAAAATTCACATAATTATTATTCTATTTTATTATATAGTGGTAATAAATTACATGAATGGAAAATAAAATATCTTTTTATTTTATAAAAATATTTTGTGGTCTTGAATAAAAATTATTAAATTATTGTGATAGATAAAACCGATGAAAAATACTTGTTCATTTTTCAATTAGAATATTTGTCACATTTTTTATATTTATTTATTTTTTTTGATCTAGTAGTTATATTTAATTGAGTTGTTTTTTTGTTACTAAATAAACAAATTGTGTTTTGTTAATTTATTTTCGTGATTTGATAATATCCATTGTGTCAAGATGCCTAGAAATACACGGCTTCAAACGAAAAGACTGCAGAAGATGCAGCATTTGAAAAATTTGAAAGAACAGGCCCGAAACGATCTATGTAGTAATGTACTAAGAACTCTTGAAGCTTATGTAAAGAAGTTACGTGATGATGAAGAAGAAGAGAAACAGCGTGCGGAGGCGCAGGGTTCATCAGGTTCGAAAGATCCGCCTGCTACGGAAAATGCATCTGCAAATATGGAACCTAATCCAATGGAGACGGTACACCGCCTAATGCTTATTGCGACCAACGTGGCATACCAACTTTGTAATATAGAAATTTGATATTATGTATATTGTTTTTGTACTTATCTTAATTAAACGAGAATTATTTGCTTATTTAGTTATTTCTTTTATTTATTTAACATAGTAAACAATCTTTCACAACTCATTATAGTGAAATGATAGGGGGATTTAGGTTGTAGTTCTCTATTAATATTTATTTACAGTAAATAAATAGAATATAGAAACACACGGAATTGCAAACGTATCTATGGGGGTAGAGTGCGAGAATTGTAGATTTGCGCATGCATTTTACAGACTATCATCTGAGAATTGTGGTGTAGGTATTCGTATTGAATTAGTTTATAGAAAATAATAATTTAATGACAATACATATCTAACTAAATATTTGTATGTGAAATATAAACCGTTGCCCCATTAGGCATTTCTTAATGTAGAAAATGAAGAATATTATGTTGGTTTACATTAAATTGTAGCTAAGCATACCCGCTAACGGCTGAATAAATAGATTTTACTGCGGCCATGCTGTACGAGAGGTATTTTTATCATTTTCATTTAATTTTGACATTTTTAAGGAGGACAGAATTCTATATTTCAACAAAAAAATATTATTCATTTTTTTCAAAGCAATCTATTATTTATGTACGTTTTTTTTTAATGCTATATTTAAATGCGATTAGTATTTTACGAAATTAGATATGTTGTTATTACAAAAACACCATTAAATTTATTATGTGGTTTTAGATGTGAATAGAAATAAAACTTACCTAAGAATGAATAAATACATTAGCAAAACTAATTATCTGACGGTACAAAACTTAATCAGTATATTATATAAACATTTGAAATAAATATGTGAGCAGTAACGCATGTTATATAGTTATGATAACACATCCTAATATAACCACACTAATTTGACAGTAACTTCATTTGTTGGGTTAATAAAAAGAATAAAACGATGCGAATGAGCATCAGGGCCGCGCGCGTCCATAAGAGCGAGGTCGGGCAGCGCCCGACGGCGCAATGTTGTCAGGGGTGCCGCAAGACGCCCTTGGCTTTGATATTTCTTACTTTTTTTTGCAAAAATAAAAATTTGTTGTAATAATAATAATTATTAGTGCATTTTAAAATCTGTACTCAATAAAAAATGTTTCTGAATTTGTCTCGTGTCTATTTCTTAGTAATAAAATCCGCGTAAAATTTACTTAATATTTACAGCTTCTCTGGAAAATTTTGAAAATTACAATATAAATTTTTAAATTGTAAATCATTATGGGAGGGGGAAAGGCGCATAAGAGTGACTTGCCCGAGGGCGCCGGAATGGCTTAGCGCGGGCCTGATGAGCATCCCGCCCAAACATCAAAATGTAAGTATGATTTCACACAAGTTAGTGAAAAAATTGCGGAAAAAATTACGGTTTTTAACAATTAATTGCATTGAAAAAGTTTGTTTTTAAAGTTTTTTAAGAATTTTTTTTTTTTATTTATAATAAATAAATAAACAATAAAATAAATAAATTTCCTTAATGAAAATTAATGAAATCAGTAAGAATTGGGACAGTAAATAAAAGAAGAAGATATATATATTTAAAAAAATAATTATTAATAAAGTTATGTTATTAAATTAAATACAACTAGAAAAATAATATTATATATATAGATACTTTTTGTTTTGTTTAATAGAAACGAATTAAACAATAAGAAAATTAATAATGAAATTGAAATAAAAAAATTTATTCATCTTGTAATTCTACCACCCATCTCAAATGATTATTCAATTTATCTCTTATCCTATATTCGTCTAATCTTCTGGGACGACACACTGTATTCTCTAGCCACTCGTAAAATATTGTCATCAAAACCGATTTTCCTTCCTGCTTACTAAAGAAGTTCTTTCGTTCGTAATAATCTTTAGTGTTTCTCAATCTTAGCAATTCTCTTTTAAACATTTCAAAGTGTTTAGCAACATAATCGTTCACCCTGTCAATTTGTGTGACAACAAACTTTTCCCAATGCGTACTGTTCGTGTTCAGTTCGATGTAGCTATCGACACATGGTACCAGAATATTGTACAGTTCTTTTAAATCATCCATATCGCAATGTGGCCGCAAAGCACTTTCAATTGCATCATTTTCAACCTGTTAATATAAGATCATTTTTAACTACTTTACTTAAAAATTCATGGTATGCTATACTGTTTATATTTTACTGATTAAAATAAATAAAAATGTTCAAATTTAGACAAAGGTTTCAACTGAGTAATACCCCTATCACATCATAAAACCTTGTTGTATGAAATGAATGAACCCTGATGTTTCATGAAAATAGAAACGTCCCTATTTCGGTGAAACTTTGTTGTATGAAATGCGTGTATTACTCATTTCACAATAACATATTTAAACAATTTATTACTAATAGCGTTTTTGACTGACAGATCTAGGGTGCACTGAGAGCGCTCTGGCTGAAAGACGCGTGTTCGATTGGCAGAAATAATGCTCGATCTGTATTCGATTGATCTGCTTTGTTTGCTCTGAGTGCAACATTTATTGCTCTACCTTGCTGGCTAGAGCAAGAGCATAAACACATATATTTAGTTTTAGTTTTAACAAAAAATTTAGCAACTATAATAAAACTTGATACATCATCTAGTAGTGATGAAAAGAAATATGATATTTTTAAAATAATTAAAGTTAAAAAAAAACAATTATCAAAAATCATTTAGAAGATCTTGTAGTTAACTATATTTATAATATTTTAATCATCATCTACAATATATTTTTTTTTAATAATTTGAGCGAGTAACCTATAAGTGCATATCAATCGAAAACGCTATAATTTTGCAGTACTATATTCATAATAGAAAAATTTAAAATTTTTTTATTTTACATTGAACAAAGTTTTATAGTATGTCATCGGTATAAGACAACATGATGAAATCGTTTTTAACGATTCATTTTGATATAATATGAACAAACTAACAAGATATAATACTATAATAATACCTGTGTCAGTTTAACTTGAATTTCGTCTCTAACACGTTTCAGCTCTTTGGCAAAATCTGCTAATCCATCTGCCAAGATAAACATAAACATGTGCCTTTCAATTTTATTCAATGCACGTTGATTTCTACGAAAGATCGCATTAGCTAGTCCGCCAACTGTACCCGAGATCACTTTACAAATGCCCGTCTTCATATCCTGATCATTGAAATCGATTTCGGCCGGTTGTGCAGGATCTGCATCAGAATCTCCCAATACGCGAACGTTACGGCCAGGTCGCTGCAGACTGGTTTCGGGATTTCCATCGTCCAGAAACAGTTGATATTCTATATTTGCATGATGAGGAGGTTCTAATTGGATATGAGCATTTTCTTGGAAACAGCTTATGTTTGTCAGACTCCTAAAATGGTTCTTATTAATTTAAGCATTCAGTGGGAAAAGTGACCGAATACGCTACTTTATGAGTTTGCAAGTAATGCCGTTTAGAATAAAAAAAGACAATATTTATTTATAAATATTCTGTATTTCTACCTTAAAATCCTGTAATTTTGTACGTAATTCATAATAATCACATAAAGTAAGTAAAAATGACTTAATAAATATGTAAAATTGCTTACTTTCTGCAAATTACATCACATACTTAATGTAGAATTACATATTGTTAGTATAACTTTTTAAATTATGTAAAATTAAAGCTTGCATATTAATATCTGTAATAATTCATCAAAATAATGAGACTTACAATTAGTACATATTTTGTGTAATAATACTAATAAAATATTTTAAGTGTTTTTCAATTTATTTCAAAATATATCCTTTATATAAATTTAGAAATGTATATAATTATACCAACAATTAATATTACAGAACTAAACAAATTTTACCTATTTATGGAAAATTCCTGGCAGCAAATTTACTGAAGTTCTGTAAATTTACTAAAAGAGACTTTACTAAAAAAAAACTTTAATATTACATACATATGTACTTTTCCATCCCGTTGATAATATATCATATTGCATAATGTTTGTAATAGTTCTAATATTATGTATTTTTAAACAATTATGAATAAAATTACAGCAGTTGAAATACTGGGTATCATAGTGTCTCATGATTTGTAGGTAAAATTACATAATTTTTTTTAGAGTGTATATAAACATAATTCAGTTCTGAAACTTTAAACATCATTTTCGCGAAAGTTAGGTTTTATAGCCGACTTTTAAGTATTGTGTAAAAAATACAATGAATAAATTATGCGATAGAAGTAGTTGTATTTGCAAAACTAAAGGTAATTTTATCACTTTAATATATATACTATCAAATCAATTATTTTAATACATGTTGTAAATCGTAGAACAAGAAATAAATTGCATGTATATATTTGTAATAAATATATACGTTATCGTCGATTCTAAGAAAGCAACGAAGAAATAACAGAAACATACTTACAAAAATACGAATAAAAGTAGACAAACACTTTTCATCGCTCAATACAATTTTGTTTATCGAATAACGAAAAGTCGTGGAACGTTATCAAATATTGTTTCTCACTAATTCAGTTTACAAATTGGAATGCTCTGTCGTTAATTTTCTATAAAAAAATTTCAGCAATAAATATTATCCACTTTATATAGTTTTTTTACAACTGTTATAAATCTACTAATGCTATTTCTCGATAAGCGATTTTCAAATAAAATTATTAATTAGTGCACTATATATTTTGTTTAATTAATTTGTTAAGTTCGTATTTTATTATAGCGCTAATTATATAAATGTTTTCAAATTATCGCAAAAACATATTAATTATTTCTTCGATAAATTCGCGGAATGTAAATAGTTTTACAACTTTACATTAAATTATTTTCAATCTGGTAAAGTGTGGATAAAAATATTTCAAATAAAAAAAACCTTTATTTTAATACTCGTTCACTAACATAATTATTTTTGTCGGGAATTGTTCATTTGTATTGGGTGTAATCTTAAGTTGATAGATTTTTACCACTTTGACTGCAAGGAAAAAGTGGTATAGCGTTTGGTACGGTGTCTGTAACATTTTCGAAAAAAAAAATTTGTGTATAGAAATCCTTGATATAGCCTCTAGATGACGAATCTGAACTTGGTTTAAGTGGGTGTATGGATGTGCGTCGTCAGCTCGCTCGGTCGTCAGACAAAATTTTGTAATCGCAACTCCTCCTAGACGGTTCGACCGATTTCAATAAAATTTTCAGGATAAATTTACCTAATGCTCAAGATGGTCAGGTGGTTTTATTTTTTTCCAGTGATGCCAACTTTCCGAGAAAAAAATTACTAAAGTTTTTAAAAAATTCATTGTGGCTACATTATTTATCCAATTTTGATAAAATTTTCAGAAAAGATTTCTCTAGTTGCCACATAAATTATATTATTTTAGTAAAATTCAGTGTTGCCAACTTTCCGAGAAAAAAATTACTAAAGTTTTTAAAAATTCATTGTGGCTACATTGTATATCCAATTTTGATCAAATTTTCAAAAAAGATTTCCCTAGTTGCCACATAAATTATATTATTTTAGTAAAATTCAGTGTTGCTACCTTTCCGAGAAAAAAATTACTAAAGTTTTAAAAAATTTATTGTGGCTACATTATTTATCCAATTTTGATCAAATTTTCAGAAAAGATTCCTCTAGTTGCCACATAAATTATATTATTTTAATAAAATTCAGTGTCAACTTTCCGCGAAAAAAATTACTAAATTTTAACTTATCTGACTTTGATCAAATTTTCAGAAAAGATTACTCTAGTTGCTACATAAATTATATTATTTTAATAAAATTCACGGTTGATAACTTTCAGAGAAAAAATTATCAAATTTTTTAAAAATTTATTATGGCGATGTTATTTAACCGATTTTACTCAAATTTTTACAAAAAATTCTCCTAGTATCCATATAAACTATATAATTTTAATAAAATACGGTGTTGTCATTTTTCCGAGAAAAAATTAGTGAAAATAGATATCATCTAACATTAACTAAAATGTCATTGAATTACTATATCTAATATATAAAATTCCCTTGTCACAGTTTTAGTATTTATACTCCTCCGAAACGGCTTGACCGATTTTGATGAAATTTTATATGTATATTCAGTAGGTATGAGAATAGGTTCATAACTAATTTTTATACCCCTAAGTGTTAAGGGTGGCTCACTTTTAAAATGTATTTGAAAAATTGCGCTCAACGAAAATTGCTATTATGCTGCTCCCAAGCGAAGGAGTTTGGTAAAATAAGGAAATATATGTATAATGCCCGTGCTTCCTTATGACATTCTTTACTTCAAACCTATTTTAACTTCGAATAAAACATCTTTAGGTTATATTTTTTTAATAATTTATTAATAAGTCAGCGTTTCAACGAACTGAACGTGAGTATTCATCAGGAAAAGATGAAAACGCACGTTCAGTTCGTCGAAACGTTGATTTATTAATAAATAATTACAGAACTAAATCCTAAAGCCGTTTTATTCTAATATAATTATTTCTGAAAGATTTTTACCATTTTAACTTCTGTTAAAGGTAACATAATATTAGTAAACAATAAATTCAGCAAATATTTTTATTTCACTATTATACTTTTATATTAGCAATAAAGTCTAGAATGTAATTTGTGTTTTAAAAAATACCTAGTAGAATTATAAAAAATATTTGATTAATGTCGGGATTATTAAATTAGTTTTTATGATCTAAATGATTTTGATTTATGACTTAAAATCTTAGAAAAATAATTCGGATTTATGATATACTTGAAAAATATAGGTATTTTTTTTTAAATTAAGATATGTGCTCTTTTAATGTGTGTTTTGCACAGCTCTGTATATCAGACGATAGTAGATGTTAAAATTCCCAAAAGATGTCAGTTGATTTGGAGGCACAGAGCAAAAAGTATATCTATCTCGTAGTAAGCAATAAAAATACGATAAAAAATATGAAACAGTAACAAAGATATTAAATTATTTTTGTCGATCATTTAAGATAATAGAAAATAGAACGTTTTTTTAAGATAATTGCGTTAGAATATCAACTTGGAACAATATCATTATTATTATTTCATTCTTCCTTAAAAGCAATTCACTCAAAGTTTTTTTTTCCTTTTTTTATATTTTAGATTAATTTTTTTTATTTATATTTATCTTAGCGTTTAATATATTAAAAAACATCATGTTTATTTAATATACTATTAATTAATAATATAATTTATAATAGTTTTAATAATAATAATAATGAAATTGCCATATAAATGTGCACAAAATTTTTAGATATCTCTCGGTATAAATAAATTTATTGTTAAATAGAGAACGAATTTGAAAACATATAACAACTTTGCATCAAAGTGGTAACACCTGTTTATGAAAAATTACTAAAATTTTTAATAGAATTTAGCTATTTTATAAATTTTAAGTAATAATACATTCAGACGAGTGATATTTTTAATAATATTACTAAATCAAAAATTACGATTTAAAATATAAGCGTTTCCTATTTTTAACACAAAATTTGTATAAAGGCCTAAAATGTCTTTTTGAAACTTATTTTTAAAATAACTTTTTTCAAAATTTTTACAAATAAAATAAATTGATATTGTTTTAAATGTGCAAATGTAGAAAAGTAGAAAGCGATGATAATTGGGTTAAGACCAGATATTTGTGACCGAGGCAGAGCCGAGGCTAAGCAATCTAGTCGTAACAAAAAAAAGCTTTCTATTCCGAGTCAGACGTATATATATATATATATGCCAAGTATCCTTGATGAGTTACCAACAGTTGTAGAATAGCATGTATGTATTATTTACTTTTGTTACATGATTTGTGAGAATTAATCTTTTTTTGGTCGAATATACAATTTCTGACCATCCTGAATGGTATACATTGCATTTTATGCATTTTTTTACACATTTTCAATAATCTAATTTAAATTCAAATGAAAATGGACAATCCAATTGTCAATTAACTTAACTTAGTTTAATAATTTTTAATATAGCTTTCGAAAATGTCAAATTAAATACACTTGATCGTGTTTCTTTGATCAAATACGCAATTTGTGATCAGCTTGGACAAATACACAATGCATTTCTTCACACATTTTCAGTAATCAAATTAAAATTCAAGCTAAAATAAACAATGTGATTGCTAATTAACTTAACTGAACGTAATAGTTTTCAATATGGCTACTGAAAATGACGTACATATGTTTGGTGCTGCCACCAGTCGCAACGGTAGCAACTAACTGCAGTATAATTATATACATTATTATACATAGGCAATATAGTAACATAATATTAATATTATGATACGTATTTTTTATATAGATATGTTTGTTGGAACCTAATTTCTGCTTAAATAAAAATAGAGTTTGTGCCACATACCTATGGTACGTGGCGTTATTGTGTATGGAAATATCACATAAAATTTTAAACAACTTTTAAAAAGCAAAAAAAAATTGATAAAAATTAAATTAGTATACATTATAAAATACAGTAGAATTTTTTGTTTGTTAAATATTTAGAATAAAGAACCAATACTTTTTCATTTCAGTAATGGATAAAGTTGGAAATTTAGCTACAAATATTTCCACGAAAAGAAGATTGATATTTTGAACATTAGAGGGATATAGAAACTTTAACTTTAGAGGGTTTTTTAAAAGTAGATTTGTATGCTTTATAAGCTCAAAGCTTAAAGTTACGACTTTGCAATAAAAGGTGTCATACTGAAAAATTTATATTACCTTTTAAAGATTTAATATTTTCATAAAAGGATATAAATTTTTATTTATATTTTAAATTTATACACGTATTAGATTATTTAAAACACCTCTATAATAATATTAGTACAAAAGGTTGTTACTATTAATGTTGTTTAATTGCACGTATTTAATAATTCTATTTGCTATATTTAATACCAGAATAAAGCCTCATTCAGACTGCTCTTTTGCTATCGAAATCAGTGTTACGTTTTAACGCAGAGCTAGCGGTTCTGAATCAAACTACATATAAGCTTATGGGGATGCACCCTGTACATGAACGGTTTTAGTTTCATTAGCAAATTTTGTTTCATCGCTCTGCCAAAGTCTGGTCTGGCCAAAGTTTCTTAACTCAAATTCACTTATTGTTTTAAGAATGGCCAATCTGATTTCAGTAACATGAGATAGCGCAATGTGTATATCTGTTTTTATCGAAAAAACGTCAAATTCATAAAATGTAAATGACCACTTTGGAAGATAAAATTAATATTAATTTGGAAAAAGCGTATTTAATACAATAAAATAACATTTATTTTAGATATATAGAGGAAAATTTAGAGAAAAAGTAAAATTATATTTATATTCTATATGTACCAGTGGCGCAGCCAGGATTTTGTCTTGGGGAGGGGGGTCCAAGGATTTTATCTTGGGGAAGCAAAAAAAAAACAGATACTAACCAGATTTCCACTTTATCTTACATGAATCGAATAATTAATAGTTTAAAATAATGAATGTTGGCTCAATATTTTGGGGTAAATAATTGTAGAGTTAGAAGTGAATGCTGAATAGATGACTAAATGAATAAAAATTGTGCTAATTCTGCTAGCCTTGGTTGCGCCACTGATATGTACTATGCCAAATTTTCTGTTTCGCATTCGTATTTTGAAAATAATTCTACAGGTTTATTTTGAATAATAATGAATTCTTCTTCGCACATATTTAACACAACAAAAAAACTTAAACTGCAAAAGAATTGTACTGAAGATAACCAAAAAACTATTTGGCATGTGTACAACGTAAACAAAGAAATGTTCAATATGATTATTAACGCGCAGGCGTAACTAAAAATTCATCAAGACAAACATGCAATCTAAATGGTGAAGTTTTTGCGCTGTGTTAAATCGTGAAACTAACATTAAATCGTAGAACTGTTTTGGCAGTCTGATTGAGACTTTTCAGTATATACACAATTTACTTTTGTTTTAACCAAGACTAAAAATCGATATTATATTCAATTACAATTTAACCAGTTATATACTCATAATTAAATTTAAATAATTTAAAAATTAACGGTTTTCAGTTAAAAGAGATTCTGAAATTTCGATTAACACATATTAAAAGTTAATTTTTTTACACTGAAAAAAAGGAACACGTTTTTCAAATAGTTCCACTAATTGCGCAATTATAGAAATGCGAAAAAATCCTATATATTAAAGTAAATTTTTCAATTTTAATTCTACAACATTCTAATGAAACTTTTGTATTAGGTTTCAGAACTTTCCGTGAGACGGGACATTGGCAAAGGATTTTTTTCAGAAGCTAACAAATACACTCGGTACATCAAAATTAATTTTTTTTTATATATGTAAGAATGCAAAAATATAACTAAAATATACTGTAATACCTTTACAAAAAAACCCAAAACATTTGCCATTTCTCCACTAAAAAAATTCCCAAATTTTGTCTATTTTCAGAGCGCTCAGGATGGTGTCTCCCCCCATTTAAAACGTTTCATTACTGGTCTGTATACTAAAATCTAAATATTTTTCTACTAAAAAAATTATTATATTGGTTTGTTGTTAAATCTTATATTCTAAGTTTGACTGCTATTACTACCATAATTTATAATTTTTCTACATATATTATAAATCATCCTGTAGTCCATTATAACCAATATTTGATTTGACATACATTGATATACATATCGGTAGAGTACAGTTGTTAAAATGATACAAAGTTATATGCAGTGCATAATTAAACCATAATTGCATCAGCTAACATATATCTATGACAATTGGTAGTCACCAGTCACGTACGCACACCAACATATCGATTGTCATTTGTTGAAGATTGATTGCATTTCTGTTCAATGGAACTGTTCACTATAATCAAGTTTCTTTATTTTAACTGCTTTATACTGTACGATACAATGTCTGATATTTCTTTTTTTCCTACTATCTATGATGAAATAATAGATATCATTTTCGAAAAATTTGACAGTATTATTTGAAAATATTTTGGAGAATTTTAATTCGATTAGAATATTTTAAATACGTTCCAATATTTTAAAAACTTTATGGTCTAAATTCAAATATTTAATACTATAAAAATATATAAAAAAACATTTTTAAAAACCACGCTTATAAAATGCACTAAAAAGAGGAAAATAATTTTTTTCTTGGTTATCCAAAAATTTTAGAAAGAAATTAAAGTGTGGAGCGCTTAATCATCATTGCGTAATATATAGTTTCCTGGCGCTCCACGCTTTTATTTCTTGCTAAACATTTTGGATAACCAGGAAAAAATTTACTTTCCTCTTTTTAGTGCATTTAAAAAAGAGTGGTTTTTAAAAAAGATTTTTTTATATATTTTATTTTCTGCTTTTTAGTCTTATTATCTGTCATTTACCTTATTCAATTGTTAATTGAACAAAAAAATAGTTCATGTGACAGATGTCATTAGTTGTATTAAAAAAATAAATATAAGCGTGTCATATCTTGTAATCGGTTTTTTTTTTATATAATATTGTGTTGTCTCCTGGAGTGAAACTACATGCAAAATTTCAGTGAGATCAAATGATAGGAAGTGATCTAAAAATTGGTTACAAAATTTGACCGTGACAATATGACTGACCGCGAAAACAACAGAGTGAGTTAATATAAGCGTGGTAAAAAGGGTATTTAAAATAAATTTTTTTGGAAATATTTTCCAGCTCTAGTAAATATATAAACAAAAATACAACTTTTTACTTACGGAATAAATCTGAAAACTAAACCAGCAAAATGCATTTATATAAAAATACGTATTTTGAATATCAATAACCACATGCAAACTAACCTTAATCTAACCTAACATCAAACAAACCACAAAAACAAGTAAAGTCAAGCAAAAATCCATATAATATTTACTCTTTGTACGAAACACCCGTCGAAGCATATACTGAAATTCGATTGTTGAATAGTGCAGCTTTAACACCATTGAAGATTCATGACGACAAGGTAGGCAGTAGGGATGATAGGCGTCCCGACGGAAATAGAGCGAAAGACGCCATCCGGAATAATATGCCGTTCAACCTTAATAGCTAATTCAGGGGAAATCAAACTTTAATATACAGTACCTCCCCGTTTGTTTACGCAAATCATTGGTTCCATAAAAACAAAGCGTATATAAAAATCGTGTAAATCAAACAATTTAAAAGCTGCTTAAAATATTAATATATTCTACTTATTATGTTCTCAAATATTTTACTTCTACAGAAAGAAATATAGAAAATTTATAACGGAAATTGTTTTTTAATTATACGTTTATATAAAAGGTAAAACATAATAAAAATATCTTTCGAAACTCATTATGTATATTAAAATAATTATTTAAATAAAACAAAATAATATACCACGTTTTTAAAACGGACTAAAAAGTATAAAATAATTTCTCCTAGCCCTCCATACATATTTATAATTTATATACAGATTTCTGACCCCATACAGATTGTTATCAAAATATATGATTGTAAATTTTTAATGAAAGTGGCTATTTATACATACGGTACCTATGTATACGCAATTGGCTATTTATACATACAGTATTTTTACCTAATTGGCTATTTAGGGTAGGTTAGGTTAGTAGGTTGGCTTAGGTATTTTTTTTAAATTTTAGAATGTATAAATAGCCAATTGCTTATACATACCGTATGTATAAATAGCCTCATCCATTTTTAATAGCTCCTTACTATTATCTTTTGCATGCGCCCCAGGTTTTTTGTTTTAAATTTTACAAGTATTGTTATAGCTATTAAAAATTTACAATCATAAATTTTCAGGACAATCTGTATGGGGTTATAAATCTGTATGTATGGATAGGAAAAATTATTTTATACTTTTAAGTCTGTGTTAACCCTTCGCACACACACTTATATTTTTATAACTTGTAACACACACAGGGGTGTGTGATACCCCACAAAAAATCGTGCCTCATAATATCAGAAATAAGATAAAATTTCAGAATAACCATATCATTTTGTTTAGTAGACTCGTTTTCATCTATATCTAATAAAATAAATAAATATTCATGAAGTTCAAAAGGTTTTATTTATATTATTTTAACTTTCCGTTCCAACACTTATTTTTTTATAACTCGTAACGCACACAGGGGTATGAGATACCCCACACAAACATTTGCTCGACACAATATCAGAAATAAGATAAAATTTCAGAATAACCATATGTTTTTGTTTAGTAGACTCGTTTTCAACAAGTGCAATCAATATCTAATAAAATAAATAAATATAGATGAAGTTATTCTTAAAAAACACTAGAATAAAATATACAACGCAAAGCACACACTGGAGTGTAATATACCCCAGTGTGTTTTGTCAGGCTCGTAAGTTGGATACCATTTATACACTGAGCTCGAAAAAACGGCTGTAAGTAGTAAGGACTATTAACTTTATTTACACCTCTGTGCCATACATTTTTGTCGAAAGATAAAGAAGAAACAGTAGAAAAGATTTTTGTTGGGGTATGCCACACCCCAGTGTGTGTACGAAGGGTTAAAAACGTGGTATATTAAAAAAAAAATTTGTATAATTATTTTCTGCTTTTTACCAGTTTGACTGCAAGGAAAAGTGGTATAGCCTTTGGTACGGTCTCTGTAACATTTAAAAAAAAAATTGTGTATAGAAATCCTTCATATAGTCCCTAGATGACGAATCTGAACTTAGTTTATGTGGGTGTATGTGTGTGCGTCGTCAGCTCGCTCGGTCGTAAGTCAAAATTTGTGGCCGCAACTACTCCTAGACGGTTCAACCGATTTTAATGAAATTTTCAGGATAAATTTATCTAGTACCCAAGATGGTCCTGCGGTTTTATTTTTTTCCAGTGATGCCAACTTTCCGAAAAAAATTTACTAAAGTTTATAAAAATTCATATTGGCTACATTATTTATTCGATTTTGATCAGATTTTCAGAAAAGATTTCCCTACTGCTCCCATTAATTACATAATTTTATTAATATCCAGTGTTTCCAACTCTCCGAGAAAAAAATTACTAAAATTTTAAAAAAATTATATTGGCTACATTATTTATCCGATTTTGATCAAATTTTCAGAAAAGATTTCCCTAATGCTCCCATTAATTATATAATTTTATTAATATCCAGTGTTGCCAACTTTCCGAGAAAAAAATTACTAAACTTTTAGAAAATTCATTATGACCACTATTTAACCGATTTTAATCAAATTTTCATTAAAAACTTCTCCTAGTGCCTAAATAAATTATGCAATTTTAACAAAATACAGTGTTGCCAACTTATCGAGAAAAAAATCACATTTTTTTTTTAAATTTATTGTGGCTACATTATTTATTCGATTTTCATCAAATTTTCAGGAAAGTTTCTTCTAGTGCCCACATAAACTATAATTTTATTAAAGATATTGTGTTGCCAACTTTCCGAGAAATGTCAAAGTGGTCTATATATGGGTTTACCCATATACTTCTAATCTTGTTAATCTTGTGTGTTCTCTATGTTCTCTAGTGGTTTTTTTGTAGTTTCAGTATTTTGAAGAAAAAATATTTGCTAAATACATGGAATGTACGGAATTCGTGAATAAGGTACAAGATAAAAATTAATATTTCTAACAATATTAGTTAATTAGTTGATTAATTGTCAATTGTCATCCAGTTAGCTGAGCTATGTTTAAAGTTTCATGTCTCTAGCTCATCGGGAAGTTAGTTTAATATCAATTGCAAAATTTGTACCAAACAGACACACAAACAAATAGGAAAGAAAGCGAGTTAATAAAATGTGTTAATAAAATGCTTTAGAATTTCAATCTATACATAAATGTTAATTAAAAGGCAATATTTTAATACATCAGCAGGAAATATTATACAAATCAATAATAATAATAATATAATTTTTAAATAACATCGAACAAAATTGTTCATGAATGTCACTTGGTGTAATTAATATAATAATATTCTAAAGTTGAGACATTTTTTCAAAATTTCACAAGTTACTCAGTTGCCTTTCAGCAACTGATAGAAAACACCATACTGACGAGGTCCTAAAGACCGAAACACGTGTCTATGGTTAATCTGGCCAGTCATTGATGCATAGCTTAACAGCCGATTCAATGACTGAGTAACTTGTGAAATTTTGAGAAAATGTCTCAACTTTAGAATATTAATATAATTTTTCCTCATGAAGAATTACGAAGAGAGTTATAATGTCGGTTTTTAATTAAAATTTATACAGAACCGTAATTGTAAGTTTGTACTCTTAATCATAAAAACACGAAAATTATATCACTTATCAAAATAAATTCATTAAATTTTTTTATTTAAATCAAACGCTACCTAGTCTTGTAATGAAGAACATTATTTGGGTTTTTTTTATATATTTTACATATTTTTATGCATTTTTACGTAAAAAATACTTTTTTACGCGTAAATGATCATCCCGATTGCATTATAATTTCATTTGGCAAACGTTAATTTTCCACATTATCTATAATGAGTGAAGTGAAAACTTTAGAGGCGGTCGTAGATAAAATGAATTTTTATTAATTTAACAAAATATAATGTGTGACTTTATTTCATTTTTATTCTAATATATATAGGTATATATATACAGGGTGTAACAGAATAACTATTCCTAATTTTAACTGGAGTATCCTGGGCTCAGAATATGAAGATTTAATGCAAATCACTGAGATAAAATGTGGCTCCTTACTGAGCTACAGGGTGTTTTATGTAAAAATTTAAAAACGATTTTTGCCCAGTACTTTAAAACTATTTGACGTATCGTTATCATACTTGGCAGGAAATGTAGGTACCGTACACCATACTAAATTATGTTAAATAAAAGTTTCTGGCTACTGCCAGTGCCGTACAACAGGGGCAAGTGAGAGGTTGATCGTTCCTAAATTCTACGCCACTGGCGGAATTGTCATTTTAGCACAATTTTTCGATTCTCCAATACTTGCTGTGTAAAAAACATACTCTTTCTTTGTAACGATAAAGTCACTGTTTTTCGAGATATTTAAAGTTAAACATAAGCTGCACACTTGGGATTTTTTAAAAATTTGCTCAAAAAAATCTTAAAAAATTCAGTAAAATAGAGAAAAAAATTAGCTACATAATATCTAAGTAACTTTTTCTCTAACTCATTCTGGTTTGGCTGGAAAAATTATTGAAAATTAATATTTTTTGCATTTTATTTTTTTTATTTTCAATAATTTTTACAGCCAAATCAGAATGAGTTAGAGAAAAAAGTTACTTAGTTATTATGTAGCTAATTTTTTTCTCTATTTTACTGAATTTTTTAAGATTTTTTTGAGCAAATTTTGAAAAAATCCCAAGTGTGCAGCTTATGTTTAACTTTAAATATCTCGAAAAACAGTGACTTTATCGTTACAAAGGAAGAGTATGTTTTTTACACAGCAAATATTGGAGAATTGAAAAATTGTGCTAAAATGACAATTCCGCCAGTGGCGTAGAATTTAGGAAGGATCAACCTCTCACTTGCCCCTGTTGTACGCCACTGGCAGTAGCCAGAAACTTTTATTTAACATAATTTAGTATGGTGTACGGTACCTACATTTCCTGCCAAGTATGATAAGGATACGTCAAATAGTTTTAAAGTACTGGGCAAAAATCGTTTTTAAATTTTTATATAAAACACCCTGTAGCTCAGTAAGGAGCCACATTTTATCTCAGTGATTTGCATTAAATCTTCATATTTTGAGCCCAGGATACTCCAGTTAAAATTAGGAATAGTTATTCTGTTACACCCTGTATATAGGGTGATTTGTAATTAATTGGAAATATTTTAACTGGAGTATCCTGGGCTCAGAATATGAAGATTTGACCCAAAACACTTAGATAAAATGTGGCTCCTTACTGAGCTACAGGGTGTTTTATTTAAAAATTTAAAAACGATTTTTGCCCAGTACTTAAAAACTATTTGACGTATCCTTATCATACTTGGCAGAAAGTGTAGGTACCGTACACCATACTAAATTATGTTAAACAAAAGTTTCTGGCTAGTGCCAGTGGCGTACAACAGGGGCAAGTGAGAGGTTGATCCTTCCTAAATTCTACGCCACTGGCAGAATTGTCATTTTAGCACAATTTTTCGATTCTCCAGTACTTTCTGTGTAAAAAACATACTCTTCCTTCGTAACGATAAAGTTACTATTTTTTGAGATATTTAAAGTTAAACATAAGACGCACCCTTGGGATTTTTTCAAAATTTGCTCAAAAAAATCTGAAAAAATTCAGTAAAATAGAGAAAAAAATTAGCTACATAATAACTAAGTAACTTTTTTCTTTGTTTTGGGTCAAATCTTCATATTCTGAGCCCAGGATACTCCAGTTAAAATATTTCCAATTAATTACAAATCACCCTGTATATATATATATATATATATATATATTAAATTGAATAAATATCAATAATTATTTGAAAATTAAATCAAAAATTTGTCAACTTATATCGTCTGGGAATCGAACCCAGGACCTTCTAGTATCCGGCTAGGCGCTCTTACCATCTGAGCTAACGATACAGACGATTAAGTTGACAATTTTTAATCGATATAAAGTATTCATAATTTGTATATTCACCTGTATACTACTACTATTACATTTAAGTAAATTTGTAGTCTAGTATGTTGGATTATTACGTCGATTATTAATGAATATTAATACAAAACTTAAACCTAAAGCCGTTTTATTTTAATATAATGAGTTCTAAAAGATCTTTTACTAAATATATTTATGTATGAAAAATGCGTAAAAACTGTAAAATATATAAACAGCGTAAATAATATAAATTTAAGTTTTTACCACTTTGACTGCAAGGAAAAAGTGGTACAGCGTTTGGTACGGTGTCTGTAACATTTTCAAAAAAAAAAAAAATTGTATAGAAATCCTTCATATAGCCTCTAGATGACGAATCTGAATGTGAGTGTATAGATGTGCGTCGTCAGCTCGCTCGGTCGTAAGTCAAAATTTTGTTTCCGCAACTCCTCCTAGACGGTTCAACCGATTGTAATGAAATTTTCAGGATAAGTTTGTCTAGTACCCAAGATGGTCATGTGGTTTTATTTTTTTTCAGTGATGTCAACTTTCCAAGAAAAAAAATTACTAAAGTTTTAAAAATTTTATTATGGCCATGTTATTTAACCGATTTTACTCAAATTTTCACAAAAGATTCTCCTAGTATTCATATAATTTATGTAATTTTAACAAAATACAGTGTTGCCAACTTTCCGAGAAAAAATTACTACAATTTTTATAAATTTATTATGACCATTTTATTTAACCGATTTTAATCAAATTTTGATAAAAGTTTCTCCTAGTGCCTAAATAAATTATGCAATTTTTACAAAATACAGTGTTGCCAACTTATCGAAAGAAAAAAAATAACAAAATTTTTTTAAAATTCATTGTGGCTACATTATTCGATTTTGATCAAATTTTCAGAAAAGTTTCTCCTAGTGTCCACATAAATTATAATATCATTAAAATACAGTGTCGCCAACTTTCAGAGAAATGTCAAAGTGGGGTTTACCCATATACTTCCAATCTTGTTTATTAAGCTACTAGGTAAAGTAAAAAGATAACATCAATCACTGTGAAGGAACTGAGTTAAATAAAATCAAAGGCCTAGGCCGAGGTGATATGAGTTTTCTTCATTTTCTTATTATTAGTCACAGGTTTTAGCAGAGGTTTTAATTGTTCAATAATAAACTGAGTGAAAGTATATTTAAATCTATATCTATCTTAAATATTTTTTTACATTGTTAAACAAACTTGAGAATTAATATAATTTATGATGACTTGGATAAATTAGGATTATAACTTATTACATTGATAGATATAACAACGTAACTAAGTGCCATGTGTTGTTTAAGTTAAAAATACATATATTGGCGCGCTATTGGATTATATTATGATAATTACAATAATTAGTTTAATTTATGTTAATATTTGAATCCTCATATATTTGTCTATTATTTCGGCCGTATAGCCGTTATTCCTTTAGTTAATTATCTATACTTTTGTTTCGCTAATTTTCTCATACCTAATAATAATTAAATTAAATTCTTTAATTAAAATATTTTACAGAAAATGTCAAACAAAAATATCATATTTTCATTATATGCGTTTCATAATAGGGACATCAATCAAGCAACGGATATATTAAAATACATGTAGACGTAGGCATTAATTTTCTGTTATATAGCAAGTTAACATTTTCAGTGAAAATTAAATATGTAAATAAATTTGATCCTTTGTGTGATTTTGATTGGGCTTCTAGTGTGCCGAAAATGTCAAGGTACGGTTAAGAAACGAAACAACACAAAAAAAAAACAGCATCAGAAATGACAAGAAACATGGGTTGATATCAATCTTTTTTTTTTTTTTAAATTGAGTTTTATTCTTTTGAAATTAATGTACGGTTTTGGTGTTTATAATCAAATAAATATAAATTCTCTCAAATCACATAACAAATATAAATAATAGATATACATACAATGCTACAACTGCTAGTAATTCTTATATAATTAATAATTAATAATAATTTATTATTAATTTGTTGTAACATGTTTTATATTGATATGTATTTCAAATATTTGATACAGGAAAAACTAAATTATTTTTAATGGAGGAAATAATAACTTAGTTATTTGTTTAATTGTTATTTATTTTATATTTAAATATACATTAGTGATATTGTTTTTACTAGTTGTTACTACTTAGTTATTTAAAAATCTTTATTTATATTTGTACTAGTAAAATCATTAAAATTTCAAGCACAGTGTTGTTTGCTACAATTTTTCCATCAATTACATGAATTCTATGTTCTGTAAAATATTTTATAAATGCTATACCATTTTTCTATGTTTGTTTCTTGAATTCTCCAATAGAGCATGTAAGTAATAATATTGTAGTTATTACTGTTAATTTTTTTCTTACTGTAATTTTTTGTATATATATATATAAATTTATGACACACAAAACTATATTATTCTAATACTGTGGAAAAAGTTTCAGATGGAACAAAAAATTAAAAAAAAAAAATTATTTCAAATTTACATTTCTAATTCAACATTTGTTTTATGGATTTTTTTCTATTTGTTTTCTCACATTATTCACGTTTATATTTTCTATTATCTCATTGAATATGCATTATGTCTTCTTCCTAGTTATTTTTCATTATTTTACTTCAAATTCATTTTCTTGTATTTCGTGTAAAATTTACGAATAATTATAACAGATAATCTGTAATGTTTTGCAAAAGATTAAAAAAATTCAGAAGCATATGAATAAACCCATATAAACCCCATAAACCCAACGCTGTATAACAATAAAATTACATAATTTTTGCGAGTACGAAAACAATATTTTGTAAAAATTTGACTAATTTTGGATAAACAATAGGGCCATAATTGATTTTTTTTAAAAGTTAGTAATTCTTTTCTCGAAAAGTGGATAGCTTTGTATTTTAGTAGTTATGTAATTTATGTGGATGGAAAATTGACAGCACTGGAAAAAAAAATATTCACATGCCCATTTTGGGCACCAACTGAATCTATCTGGCAAAGTTGCAAAGCGGATGAACGGTCTAAGAGGAGTTGCAGTCACAAAATGTGAACGACTGATCGAGAGAGCGAGTGAACTACGCCCATCCATACACTCTCATAAGCTAAGTTCAGATTCGTTTGATCTAGAGGCTATATGAAGGATTTCTATATAATTACTTTTAATTTTTGAAAATATTACAAATTTCAGAGTAGGTTGGTGCCCAAAATGGGCATAAAGGTTTACTTTGCCAACTGTTGGCAATTTTCCAAAAAAAGAATTTACTAAAATTAAAAAACAATTTAATTTGGCAACATTAGTTATCTGTGATTAATCAAATTGTCAAAGAAATTTCTGCTAGTACCAACAAAAATTATATAATTTTACTATCGTACAGTGTTGCCAACATATGATGTCAATATATCTAAACCATCCAGAAATCTGTTATTGCACAACATGTTTTAAAGAAACCTTCATGATATAAAATTCGAATATACAATAATAAGTGCAAAATCCAACAATATTAATTGTAGATTGATAAGAAAAGCAATAGAAATTTATTAAGAAAAAAGGTAACATCACTCTGTGTGACTAATAATTGATTTAAATAAAATTTGACTGATAAATTTTATATCTAGTTACTATTTATTAGTTAGTAATTTGTTTGTATTTGTTGTTTATTTATTATATATGTCATTTGTATAATTTTACTGATCATGACACATATAAAAAAAAAAAACGGAAAATGACTGCTGTGGAAGTGAGATTTTTACGTGGAGTATGTGGTGTAAATAGGAGAGATCGAATACGAAATAGATTAGTGTATGATGAGTGTGAAATTGAAAAAAATGTTGTAGCAAAAGTTGGTGTTAGTCAGTTAAGATGGTTCGGACATGTTGAGCGAATGTCTAATGAACGTTTGGTTAAAAAAATTTATTTGAATGATTTTGATGGTATACGTTTGCAGGTGGACGTCCGATGAGTAGTTGGAGTGGTATGATTGAGAGTGTTTTGCGTGAGCGAAAGTTTCCAAGTAGTAAGAATAAAAGAGCATGTATGAGAGGAATTATGAATGTGGATAAAGCGAAAGTTGCTTGTTTGGATAGGATTGTTTGGAGGGATGATGAAAAGAGTTTGTGCTACACCCTTTTGGGTACATGACGTGATTGTGTATGTATGTATGACTCATATACGTAGAGTAAATCGGAAGGTCGATTTTTAATTAAAATTTGTACAGAACTTTATCCTACAACCTTTTTATTTTAATAAAATGAGTTTTGAACGATTTTTTTTACTATGTTTAAACTAGAAATCAAGTGACGAAATGTTAATAAAGGACAAAACAAATTTTTTATATTTCTATGTGTAGGTAATTTTGTGCAACAATTGCGCATACACACAGACATTCACACTCAAGCTACACTGTTTTAATTCGAGAAGGTTGGTGGTTTACAAGAGAACCCAAAGTTTTATCTACACTGTTAAATCTTTCAGTAAACATTTTGTCGTGATCGGAAATACTAACACATCCTCTGCTACGTGTCTAATATTTTGTACTATGTTTTATTCATGGACGCATTTTGTTCTTCTATCTCCCATCACTTTATCGTTTTCTCTTCAAACGTTTTCATACTTTTTCAAATACTTATGATGATGATCTATTCACATTTTTTCCATTATCTTTATATTCGTACTTAAGCAGATATGTGCAAATATTGGTGATAGACAAGATATTAGATTTATTATTTTCTTTGTTATCATTTCAACTAAAAATAAAGATATAAACAAGATTAGAAGCATATATATATATATATATATAGACCACTTCGACATTATCATTAGGAACACTGTAGAACAATAAAATTACATAAATTTTGCTAGTAGTAAATGAATATTTTGAAAAATTTTGAACAAATTTTGAATATATAATGTAGTCATAATTGATTATTTTTAAATATAGCAATTTTTTCTGAAAAAGCTCGCAACATTTATTTTAGTAGTTATGTAATTTATGTGGACACTAAGAGAATTTTTTGTGAAAACTTGGTTAACGAAAAATAAAATAACTATAATAAATTATTAAAATATTTACGCCCGTATGCATAAACATTTACTTAAAAAATAACGGTTCGTTAAAATAAAAATTATTGGATTTCATAAGAAATCTATATACTTTTCGATAGGGAATAAAAAGTTCTATAATTTGGTTCTACTTTTAACTTGCTGGCTTGTGCCGTTTGAGCGCTAGAATTTTTTTTAAAATGTTTTTTAGAATTTTCAATAATTTTTCTTGCTAAATCAGTATAAGTTAAAAAAAAAGTTACTTAGTTATTACGTAGCTAATTTTTTTTTTCTATTTTACTGATTTTTTTCAGATTTTTTTGAGGAAATTTTGAAAAAAGTCTTATTTTAAATTTTTTTAAAATATAACTTTTTTTCAAATTTGGTCAAAAAAATCTGAAAAAATTCAGTAAAATAGAGAAAAAAATTAGCTACATAATAGCTAAGTAATTTTTTTCTCTTACTCGTACTGATTTAGCAGGAAACATTATTGAAAATTCTAAAAAACATTTAAAAAAAATTCTAGCGCCCAAACGGCACATGCTAGCAAGTTAAAAGTAGAATCAAATTATAGTACTTTTTATTCCCTATCGAAAAGTATTCTAAGTATTTCTCCGAATTTAACTTCAGAAAGTAGTATTCTGCCTATTATCGAAATCCCATGTTATTGCCCTATATCAAACAAGCGAACGAACATCCTGTATATATATTGCAACCAAATATCTTACGAAATTCAAGAAATTTTGTTATAACGAACTTTTAATAAAAATGTTTATGCATTCGGATTAAATTAATTTTAGGGGAAATTGGAAACACTGTATTTTATACTAGAATTATCTAATTTATATGGGCACCACAAGAATGTTTTGCGAAAATTTTATTAAAATCGGTTAAATAATATAGCTATAAAGAATTTTTTTAAATTTAGTAATTTTTTTAGCGGAAAGTTAGCAACACTGTATTTCATTAATATTACATATTTTTTATGAGCATTAAGAGAAGCTTTTATGAAAATTTGATTGAAATCAGATAAATAATATAACCATAATGAAATAACCTCCATAGGCATTTTTTTTAAATTTTTAAAGTTAAGGAGAGGTTGTTATATTGATCAACAAAAAAAAACTTTGGGTAAGTTTAATTACTATAGTATTTAGAATATTTGGTTGAAAGAGATTTGTCGATATCTAAAGTATGTCAGAAGTTACAGCCGGTTAAGTTAAACAATGCAACCAATATTCTTGAAAGAAAAACTTTGAACACGTTTTTTTCGGAACAGCATTTTTCAGCGCACGGGGCACGGGGCGCTCTAGCGATTCAACGAATGCACTTGATTCTTTATTCACTAGATAGAAACTTTAATTTGTGGAACTCTGACGTGGCTTTTTATAAATAATATTTTGTCCGTTAAAGGAAAAGAAAAACAGAGATAAAAGTGTTTTTTTTTTCTTAAAATGGCTGTCATTTTGTTAGCAGGCTTTTTTTAAAGGTAAAATGATAAGACCAACAAATTTAATTTAAATTACTAATTTTTTATTTTTTTTAATTCACATACACAAGGAAAGCTGTGGAACGCGCCGCGTACAAAAAAGTGACATGATTTTTGAAAACTGGAGCCGCTATTTGGTTTTTTTTTTTTTATAAAAAAACTAGATTTTATTGTACATTAACTAAAAAAAAAATCTAGTTAAACCCCATTAAAAAAAAAACACATTTTCTATGAGAAAAAATTCCCAAATTTTATCCAATTTTCAAGCTGAAGTACAGCAACTTCTCCTTAAACGTTGCCAAAAATAGCGTGTATGAGTCAAATATATAATATATATATATATATATATATATATATATATTTATATATATATATATATATATATATATTTATATATAGTATGAAAAAGCGGTCTGTCCTTTTTATTTTATTTTGTGCGCATAATTTGCATTATCTTTTGTATTTCCGTGGGCACTAGAGGTAGAGGAACAGAAATTGCCAATGTCACTAATCAATTCCAGCAGTACAGTTCAGATTATTGACTATAAAATTAGTCCATCATAAAAATATCAAATTTAATGTTACATACGATATTTTTTCAGATACACATTTAAATGTATTTCAGTCAACAATAATTATTTACAGGTAATTTATTTAAGTAAATTATCTTTAAAAATTATTTTATTTTATTGATTTTGCTTTCTCAAATTTTCAGGAAGAGATTTATCCCAATAATTCCTCTCCCTTTCGTACTTCACTGATAATATTATCTATAATTCCAATATGCGGCGTGTACTACAACTGCCAAAAAATCGGCACGAAACAAAATTTGTTTCGTTTTATATTTTCTGTCAATTTTCGTACATGTCAGATTTTCGTTTTTATTTCAACAGTTTCATATGAATCAATCGATCTATTTCACGCTCCGTCTGTTAAGATTTCAGAAATATGTTTTCAGTTTCAGCTTAAGTTGATATATTTCAGTTTAATTTGAAAATTATTCGAAATGATCCTTACCTATTTAAGATTTGATCGTATAGTTATTCTTCTATTTTTATTTAATGCTTTCTTACCATTTACAAGAAAACTGTATCTCACCGCTTGCTATGACTAGTACGTAGTTAGTTCATTTATATTGATAGCAAAATGTTTTCGCAAGTTTTCTTTTTCCTGGGTTTGGAAAAAATATATTAATGTGGTAATGTTTATTTTTTTTCAACGATATTATACTATGTGTTTTCAAAAAAGAATCATATCGAAAATCAGTGTCCTACAAACATCTCTATCCAGACAAGTAACTGTAGCTTTATCAACATTCATACATGCTCATATCTGTCCCTGTAACTTAAAAACTTTTGTTTATGTAAGCCATTCCCTCAATCATTCCACTCCAATTACTCGTCAAGCGTCTGTGCAAACGTATACCTTGAAAATCATTCATATAAATTCTTTTAACCAAACGTTCATTAGACATTTGCTCAAGATGACCGAACCATCTTAAATGACTATCTCCAACTTTTGCTAAAACATTTTTTCAATTTCACACCCATCATGCAATTTCGGTGCCTACGTTGATGTATGGTAGTGAATGTTGGGTTTGGTTGCAAATGCATAAACGGAAAATGACTGCTGTGGAAATGAGATTTTTACTTGGAGTATGTGGTGTAAATAGGAGAGATCGGGTACAAAATAGATTAGTGTATGATGAGTGTGAAATTGAAAGAAATGTTGTAGCAAATGTTGGTGTTAGTCAGTTAAGATAGTTCCGACATGTTGAGCGAATGTCTAATGAACGTTTGGTTAAAAAAATTTATTTGAATGATTTTGATGGTAAACGTTTGCGTGGACGTTCGATGAGTAGTTGGAGTGGTATGATTGAAAGTCTTTTGGGTGAGCAAAAGTTTCCAAGTAGTAGGAAGGAAGTAGTAGCATGTATGAGAGGAATTATGAATGTGGATAAAGCGAAAGTTGCTTGTTTGGATAGGAATGTTTGGAAGCGACTGATTTCGGAATGATAAAAAAAGTTTGTGCTACACCCTTTTGGATACATGGCGTGATTGTGTATGTATGTATGTATATGTACACCCATCATACACTATTCTATTTCGTACTCGATTTCTCTTAACTACACCACGTAAAAATCTCATTTCCACAGCAGTCATTTTCCGTTTTATGCTTTTGCAGCCAAACCCAACATTCACTACCAATACATCAACGTAGGCACAAAAACAGCAATGTATGTACTCAAACGGGATCTACTTTGGAAACATTCACATTCTTAGAAAAAGCCCCACAGCCCTGTTTTACACCAAAACACATTAAATTGTTGTCAAATAAACTCAATATAATAGCAATTAACTAATTATTAGTAAAATGTAAATGTTTCAGTTATCACATGTACGATAATAAAAAAAAAACCTAAAATTAAAACTTACGTATAAACGTGGCAACGCAGTTATTTTATTTAAAATTTATTAACTACGAATAAAGTATTAAATACTGCACACAATTACTTTCTATTATTTATTTTGAAAAATATACTTTGAATTGTTATTTTATACCGTGAACCTTAGTTATATACATCAGTTTTTTGCATATTCGCATAAAATTTATATTTGTATTTTATTAAATTTATGATCTATGTGGGCACTAGAAGTATCTTTTGTCAAAATTTGATCAAAATCGGATAATAATGTAGACATAATAATTTTGAAAAACTTTTGTCTGTTTTTTTTTTTTGGAAAGTTGGCAATCCTATACGATAGTAAAATTATATAATTTTTATGGGCATTAGGAAACCTTTACAGAAAATTTGGTTAATCACCGATAACGAATGTAGCCATAATAGATTTTTAAGAACTTTAGTAATTTTTTTTTCGAAAAGTTGGCAAAACTGGCAAAACTAAATTCACATTCTTATCGTGGGCACTAACTAAATCTACCCTGAAAATTTGTTGCAAATAGGTCGTACAGTCTAGGCGGAGTTGCGATCACAATATTTGGATGACCGAGGAAGAAGGATTTCAATATATAATATATATATATATAAAATATACTTTTTTCTTGCAGTCAAAGTGGTTAAAATCATGAAAATAAACTTTAAAGCTGTAATTGCATATTTGTTTATTACAAAAGATGTTACACTTATATGTATAATTCAAACAATAATTTGATTAATTTTAAACAATTATAGCGTTGCACAATACTTTAAGTAACTACATTTAAGTAGATACAAACTGTATACAAATAGATCATTCTGTAGTTACAAACTACGTTTTCGTAAAATTAAATTCCTTTTAGAAATGTAGTTTTAAAAGCAAAATACAAAAGAATTATTATATTGTAAATGACAAAACTTATTTTAACTTATGTAGCATGTTTATTGTGAATAATTCTAACATTAAGTATATTTCATCAAGTTTATACAAAGTTTACTATTTGCAAGTTTTAACTGCAATTTTGGTTGTAAAACTTACTAATAAAGGATTCTTAAATAAATTTATGTTATGTTTGCAAAACTTCTGAAATATACATTAACAAAAAACATAAAAAAAATTAATTATTTAATTAAATTACATATATATATATATATATATATATATATATATAGTAGTTAGTTATATATATATATATATATATATATAGTAGTTAGTTATATATATATATATATATATATATATATATATATATTTAGTTCATTTGTTTAGTTCTGCTTTTATGGCAGCTCCATTGTTTTAGAAGCGATATTAATTAAAACAAATTTTAAAACCACGATAATTAATCTTTCTTTAGTCGAAAATAAAATTTTTGATCATACTGGGTGGCATTCAAGCGAAAATAAATAATGCAATTGTCAATAACTTAATTTGACTTAATAATTTTTAATATAGCCGTGAGAGATGTCATGTTAAATATACTTGCCAGTGTTTATTTGGTTGAATATGCTGATTCTGACCACTCTGGACTGGTGTACATTACATTCCTTACCTTTTTTCATACATTTTTAATAATTAAATTTGATTTCAAGCGAGAATAAATAATACGATTGTCAATTAATCAATTTAAGTTGTCGTGATATTTTTCAATATTGTTGCCGAAGATATTGGATTAAATACACTTGCCGTTGTAGTTATGTTTGATGTTGCCACCAGACATATATATAATAACTAACTACTGTCTAACAATGTACATTATAGTATTAGTAAACCTTTTGGGTACATGGCGTGATTGTGTATGTATTATGTATGTATAGTTTATAAATACCCTTTTTGAAAATATTACGAATGCCGTATTAAATACTTTACCAGTGTTTCTTTCAGTCATAGTCATATATTCTAAAATATTATGACGTTACTTATTCATAGCTAACTATAACAAGATTAAAAATATATGGGTAAACCCATATATAAACCACTTTGACATATCACGAAAAGTTGGCAATACTGTATCGTAATAATATTTTCTGAAAATTTGATCAAAATCGAATAAATAATGTAGCCATAATGAATTGTTAAAATATTTTATGATTTTTTTCTCGATAAGTTGGCAACACTGTATTTTGTTAAAATTGTATAATTTATTTAAGCACTAGGAAAAACTTTTATGAAAATTTGATTAAAATCGGTTAAATAAAATGGTCAAAATAAATTTTTAAAAATTTTACTAATTTTTTCTTGGAAAGTTGGCAACACTGTATTTTGTTAAAATTACATGAATTATATAAATACTAGGAGAATCTTTTGTGAAAATTTGAGTAAAATCAGTTGAATAACATGGACATAATAAAATTTTTAAAATTTAGTAATTTTTTTCTCGGAAAGTTGGCAAACACTAGATATTAATAAAATTACGTAATTAATGGGAGCATTAGGGAAATCTTTTCTAAATATTTGATCAAAATTGGATAAATAACGTAGCGAATATGAATTTTTAAAAATTTTAGTAATTTTTTTCTCGGAAAGTTGGCATCACTGGAAAAAACCAAAACCATATGACCATCTCGGGTACTAGACAAATTTATCCTGAAAATTTCATTAATATCGGTTAAACCGTCTAGGAGGAGTTGCGGCCACAATATTTTGACTTACGACCGAGCGAGCGAGCGAGCTGACGACGCACATAAGCATACACCCACATAAACTAAGTTCAGATTCGTCATCTAGAGGCTTTATGAAGGATTTCTATACAATTTTTTATTTTTGAAAATGTTACAGACACCGTACCAAACGCTATACCACTTTTTCCTTGCAGTCAAAGTGGTAAAAAACACTCTTAATTAGAAAAACGTTCTATTTTGACAGTGCGCTTCTGTGATTAAACAAACTATTTTTTACTGCAAATAATGTACATTTTTTCGATTTATTATCGCATGAAAAAAAAAAAACAGCAACGTAAAACTAATAATGTTTTATATAGCAACCGCGAAACATTGGAAACGGGATCCGGTTTTCATCTATCAAATTTTGACATGCTCTTAAACTTCCTATTAGTTGTGATCTTCGACGCGACATTACATGACACTCTAATATTTACTACAAAAAAACTTTCTTAATCGAAAAAAAAAAAATTGAAAAAATTATATTTTATAATGCTATTAAAGAGATAGGCAGCTTGGGCAATGATACATACATAATCATGTCATGCAGTGGCGTACCGTGCCTTTTGATGTTGGAGAAGTTTATATTTCACATACAAGTAAGTCGCTTACAGAAAAAAAATTATTTTTTCTTCAAGCGTATTATGATAATAATATTACGTTACCATATTGCTTGTGCACGATATTCAACACAAGATTAATATTCTTAGGTACAACATTAATTCTGTCAATCATCCTTCTCAGTTGCTCTTCAAATTTAGTCAGGTACACCATCATCTATATCTATACCATTATCACCACATAAGGTTTTTCGAAGATGAACATCCATATCATAAATTAAATGGACAGGGAGGAATTACACAGCCCTTTTTCAAATCAATATCTATACGAAACCAATCACTTAAACAACCATCAACTCGTACAGCAGCTTCAACTCCATCATAAAGGACGTAAATTGCTCCTAAAATATTGCCATTTACACTGTACTCGCAAAGCACATTCTACAAGATTTTCCGAAGAACACTGTCATAAACTTTCCGTAAGTCGAAAAAGTAAAAAAAAAACATCTATGCCACTTTAACTGAAGTTATAGTGTGCGGTACAATATTTGTAACATTATAAAAAATCTTAAAATATATATATATATATATATATATATATATATATATATATATATATATATATATATATATATATATATATATATATAGAAATTCGGCATATGGCCCCTAGTTGTCGACTTTGAATTTAGTTTAAGAGGGTGTATATGTGTGCGTCGTCAGCTCGTTCGCTCAGTCGTCAGTCAAAATATTGTTATCGCAACTTCTTCTAGACTGTTCAATAGATTTTAATAACATTTTTGGTATGTATATGTGTACTTAGTACCCAAGATGGTCATATGTGTTTGTTTTTTTTTTCAATGATGCCAAATTTCCGAGGAAAAAATTACTAATATTTAAAAAAATTTATTATGGCCACATTATTCAAATTGTCCCAAAGGATTCTTCTATTGCTAACATAAATTATATTATACTAGTTAAAAGAGTGTTGTCAACCTTCTGAGAAAAAAAAAGGTTATTAAAATTTTGCAAAATTTATTGTGACTACTTTATTTATTTGTGATTTTCACAAATTTTCACAAAAGATTCTCTTAGTGCCCACATAAATTATACATACATCTTTACTAAAATAAATTATTGCCAACTTTATGAAAAAAAATTACTAAATTAAAAATAAATTAGTTATAGCTACATTATTTCTCGAAAATTTTACAAAATTTTCTTTTACGTAGTACTAACAAAAATTATATAATATTAATGTTTTACAACTAATGATGTCAAACTGGTCTATATACGAATATACCTATGCTTCTAATCTTGTTTATTTAAAAAAATATTGATAAAATCATTACTCGAATGCCAATAATGTAACATTATCGTAGTTTTTTTTAAACAAAGCCTAATTATCTTAATCAATATACTCTTTAAAGCAATTTTGTTAAAACAATTTTTGTTTTGTTAATGATTTTATTTCATAAGAAAAACTCATCCTGTGTAATTGTAAAAATGGTGTCGTGGCACTTGCGTACGTGTCAGTTGCGTACAAACATTATGTATTATCATTTGCGTACAAATAAGGGTCGGCTCAAGCTCAGGTAGTGAAGGTACTTAGGCCGAGTGTCAGATGCGTACAGAGGTTTGGGAAATGTCGAGTTGCCATTTGCGCCAATAATGGTATATCATTTGCGCCACAAAACCATATCATTTGCGCCACTGTTAGCTTAGGGGAGGTTAGATTACAGTTTAAAGTCAATATAGGCGCTTATTTCATCGGCGCAAATGACGACTGGCGCAAATGATTGGCTAGGTTAGGTTAGGTTACTTTTTAATCTTGGGAGACTATGCGCGGAAGACAACTCGGTCATAACCTTTTTTTGTCTCAGGTATAATTTCAAAATTTGAAAGACAACTCGGCCCTGCCCATTAATCTACACAAATTAAATTTAAACCAGTAAATATAAACTTGGTCAATATTAAAATTGAATACTAACTTGATTATTTGTAAAATCGCTGTACGCATCTGACACTGGGCCTAAGTACCTTCACTACCTGGGCTTGAGCCGCCGACCCTTATTTGTACGCAAGTAATACTATATAATGTTTATACGCATCTGACACGTACGCAAGTGCGCCTATTTCGTAAAAATAATGATCTATATTTAGTGACCATAAAGCCTCATTCAAAGTGCCAAAACAGTTTTATGATTTATTTTTCGTGTCACGATTTAACGCAGTGCAAAAACTTCAATCATTCATTCAATTGTAATTTAAATGCTGTTAAAAATAATATCAAACATTTCTCTTTACGTTGTATACATGCCAAATAGTTTTTGGTTATCTTCAGTAGAGTTTTTTTGCAGTATAAGTTGTTCTGTTAAATATGTCTATAAAATAATTTGTTGTTATACAAAATAAACCTAAACAATCATTTTCAAAATATGAATGCGAAATAGAACATTTGAAATAGTATAGAACATAAATATAATTTTACAAGTTTATAGGATGAATTCACCTTCTTCTGTATTTTCGCTAATTTTTCTTCTGATGTTTCTAAAATAAATGTTATTTTATTATTATTAAATACGTCTTTTCAAAATAATATTAATTTTATCTGCCATAGTTGTTATTTATATATTACATAAATTTTACATTTTTTTGATGAAAACAGATATACATCCGTTCTTAAAAGGTAAGTGAATTTTAGTTAAGAAATCTTTTCCATATCAGACTTTGTCTGCGATGTGTGCACGCAATTTGAAATTGTTAAAACTAAAATTTGATTAGTTTTTTCTGTTGTAATGAAATTCATATTGTTATAGTAAAATTTGATTAAATATGTATTACTTTATTGCAACCGGTGAACCAGTAGCGAGAATTATATTTTAATATCGGTTTTCGTTCTTTAATCGATTTTTTATATTCAGAACCGATTTTAACCGGTTAATTTTTTCGTAAATTCTGCTTGTTTTTTTAAAAAAAATTTAAATATTTGTTGTAATCAAATAGAAAAATTATCATTATAGATTAGTGTATGATGAGTGTGAAATTGAAAAAAATGTTGTAGCAAAAGTTGGTGTTAGTCAGTTAAGATGTCATGTTGAGCGAATATCTAATGAACGTTTGGTTAAAAAGATTTATTTGAATGATTTTGATGGTATACGTTTGCGTGGACGTCCGATGAGTAGTTGGAGTGGTATGATTGAGAGTGGCTTGCGTGAGCGAAAGTTTACAAGTAGTAGGAATAAAAGAGCATGTACGAGAGGAATTATGAATGTAGATGTAGCAAAAATTTCTTGTTTGGATAGGAATGTTTGGAGGCGACTGATTTCGGAATGATGAAAAGAGTTTGTGCCACATCCTTTTGGGTACATGGCGTGATTGTGTATGTATGTATCATTATTTATGTTTAGAAGAATTTTATTTAATTATAGGTAATAAAATATTATTTTCTTAATTTAGAAATAAAAATTCAGTTTTGTTTATGATTTAAAATTATTTAATTTTGTGCAAAAAGTCGTTTATGGTAAAAAAATATAAAATTCATAAATTTTGCTAAAATGTTAGTTATGGAAAGTAGGTATATTTCTTTTCGGTTATAAGTTACTGGTCTTTATGAATTTTAAAATATCGATTAAGGTCCGTAAAATATTTGCTTAAATATCAATTAACCGATTTATTTTACCGGTTCCATGTCCTGGTTGCAATTAAATACTTGCAAAGTAAACGTAACATTTATGCTGCTAAATAATAATTTTACATTCAATTACCTCCGAACTGAAGAACTTTATTTATATTTACTGATAATTTAAATAGAGGTGCAAAAATAATTTAAAAGACAAAAAGCAAGTTTACAAAATGTTGTTATTTGTGAATTTCAAGTAACTCCAGTTTGTCATATGACATTCTAAAATATTGAAAGAATTTTATTTTTAAATAAATATCATGACACCGCATTCCAAGTTCTTTTTTACCACTTTGACTGCAAGGAAAAAGTGGTATAACGTTTGGTACGGTGTCTGTAACATTTTCAAAAAAAAGAAATTGCATAGAAATCCTTCATAGAGGATCCTCTAGATGACGAATCTGAACTTAGTTTATGTGGGTGTATGGATGTGCGTCGTCAGCTCGCTCGGTCGTAAGTCAAAATTTTGTGGCCGCAACTCCTCCTAGACGGTTCAACCGATTTTAATGAAATTTTTAGGACAAATTTCTCTAGTGCCCAATATGGTCATGTGGTTTTGGTTTTTTCCAGTGATGCGAACTTTCCGAGAAAAAAATTACTAAAGTTTTTTAAAAATTCATATTGGCTACGTTATTTATTCGATTTTGATCAAATTTTCAGAAAAGATTTCCCTAATGCTCCCATTAATTAAATAATTTTATTAATATCCAGTGTTGCCAACTTTCCGAGAAAAAAATTACTAAACTTTTAAAAATTTTATTATGGCCATGTTATTCAACCGATTTTACTCAAATTTTCACAAAAAATTCTCCTAGTATTCATATAATTTATGCAATTTTAACAAAATGCAGTGTTGCCAACTTTCCGAGAAAAAATTAGTAAAATTTTTAAAAATTTATTATGACCATTTTATTTAACCGATTTTAATCAAATTTTCATAAAAGTTTTTCCTAGTGCCTAAATAAATTATGCAATTTTAACAAAATACAGTGTTGCCAATTTATCGAGAAAAAAAATCACAAAATTTAAAAAAAAATTCATTGTGGCTACATTATTTATTCGATTTTGATCAAATTTTCAGAAAAGTATCTCTTGGTGCCCACATAAATTATAATATTATTAAAATACAGTGTTGCCAACTTTCCGAGAAATGTCAAAGTGGTCTATATATGGGTTTACCCATATACTTCTAATCTTGTTTTTAAACTTTTTGTTTCATTTCTTCATCACAAAGTATTTTTAATAAATATAGTTCTTTATCCGAACTATCCATTTCAGAAATCGTACCAACGCAGACAATGTCAACCTATTAATAAATTTTTTATTTTTTAATGCGATGGTAGCCAACACTAATACATACATACATACATACATAATCACGCCATGTACCAAAAAGGGTGTGGCACAAACTTTTTTTATCATCCCGAAATCAGTCGCCTCTAAACACTCCTATCCAAACAAGCAACTTTGGCTTTATTCACATTCATAATTCCTCTCATACATGCCCTTCTATTCCTACTACTTGGAAATTACCGCTCACGAAAGCCACTCTCTCAATCATCTACCAATCCAACTACTCATCGGACGTCCACGCAAACGTATACCATCAAAATCATTCAAATAAATCTTTTTAACCAAACGTTCATTAGACATTCGCTTTAACATGCTTTAACATGCTTAACTGACTAACACCAACTTTTGCTACAACATTTCTTTCAATTTCACACTCATCATACTCTAATCTATTTTGTGCCAATACTAATGTGTTATAAATATAGCGTCTACTAATTATAAATAAAAATTTAACATGTCTTATAAAGAAAACATTAATAAGTAAAACAGGCAATAATTAGATCGTCTATGTACCTATTTTCTACTTGACTTGGCAAAGTAAATCTATAATAAAATTATGTTAAACTAGAAATTCTCGAAGGAAATCTAATTAATGAAACTTGTCAAACTTGACTTAATTAGCTACTCACTTCTAATTCAAAAGAAATCTTATAGATAATAATTAAAAATTTTTGTAGTTAATAATTTTTTTTTTTTTTGAAAATTACTAGCACTTTCGATTGACCTCATTAGTTTGAATTTTTTACATTTAAGTAAACAAAATTAGCTTGTATTTCTTAAGAAAAGGTATTGAAAAATGCCTTCAAAAATACTAGTAATTTTGCAACGATACGGATTATTCATTACTTACGAGATATATAAAACAATACCGATTACTTGCAAACCTTAGAAGATCTAATATTATTTGCAATTGATAGAACAAAAACAGCATAGAAAAAAGTAGAAAACGATTATTAAAATATTGCGATTATTGTGTTGAGTTCGGATATTTGTGGCCGAGGCAATGCCGAGGCCAAGCAATCTGAGCGGAACAAAAAAGTTTTCTATTCTGAGTGATATATACGATTTTTCTCTGTAAGCATTCTAAAAGAAACTAAACTAAAAATAAATAAAAATACAGGCCAAATAACTTTAACAACAGTTGTAAAACAGTATGTATATGTATATATTATTTATGTGTTACGTAATTTGTGAGAATTTATTTTTCGTTGATCGAATACTTAATTTCTGAACGCCCTGGACGGTATATATTGTATTTTTTTTTGAATTACTTCACATATCTTCAATAATCAACTTCAAATTCAAGTGAAAATAAACAATGCAATTGTCAATTAATTTAACTTGATTCAATAATTTTTAAATATAGTCGTCGAAGATGTTAAATTAGATACACTTGATCATGTTTCTTTGGTTGAATATGTAGTTTCTGACTTGGGCTTGTGCATATTGCATTTCTTGCATTTCTTCAAATATTTTCAATAGTCACAATAAAATAAGCGAAAATAAAAATGAATAAAATTTGACCGTCAAAAATATCAATATAAATAAACTTGACCCTGTAGTTGTATTTGGTACTGCCACAACTGGTATATATAGTAACTAACTGCTGCATGATAATGTACATTATTGCACTAGTAGCATAATGATCTCTCTCTGCATAAACCATATGGTAACATAATCTTAAATTTATAATACGCTTGAAGAAAAATTAAATTAACTGGTAAATTTTAATGTCGCTCTGCAATATTTTTTTAACATATTATAGTATTGCAGTTTGAAGTATTTTTTTTTAATATTTATTAAATACAAAATATTAGCTTATAAAATTATTAGCATATTTAGCTTTAGTAAAATACTCTGTTACACAAACAATTTGCTAAATTTTATTTAAAACTATTGAAAGCTGTAGATTGGTAGTTGTTAAGTGTCAGCACTAGTATTTCGTGTATGTATGACAAACAGATAATTATTATATTGTATCTAAATATAGTATAAACTAACTTAGTTAATTTACTTTTTAATTATACTTTTTACTTTAGTTAATTGTCCTGTGAATAATTATTGTAGACTAAAACAAACTTAAATATGTGACTGAAAAAATATCATATGTACCATTTCATTTAATACTGATGAAATAATTTTATAGTCAACAAATTTAGTTTGTAATTTATTCAATATTCTTAATTTACTTGTGTTTTTTAAATCATCTGAATTGTACTGCTACAACTAAAACGCAATTGATTATTGGCATCGACAGTTTGTCTTCCTGTACCTCTAGTGGCTATGAAAACAGAAAAGCTATTGCAAATTTTATGGAAAAATCTTTTAATATAAGTATTTGCATGTACATACAAGCATAAAATAAAACAAGATTAGAAGTATATGGATAAACCCATATATAGACTACTTTGATATTTTTCGGAAAGCTGGCAACACTGTATTTTAATAAAATTTTTAAAAAATTTTGTGATTTTTTTCTCGATAAGTTGGCAACACTGTATTTTGTTAAAATCGCATAATTTATTTAGGCACTAGGAAAAACTTTTATAAAAATTTGATTAAAATCGGTTAAATAAAATGGTCATAATAAATTTAAAAAAAATTTAGTAATTTTTTTCTCGGAAAGTTAGCAACACTGTATTTTGTTAAAATTACATAAATTATATTAATACTAGGAGAATCTTTTGTGAAAATTTGAGTAAAATCGGTTAAATAACATGGCCATAATAAAATTTTTAAACTTTAGTAATTTTTTTCTCAGAAAGTTGGCATCACTGGAAAAAAATTAAACCACATGACCATTTTGGATACTAAACAAATTTATCCTAAAAATTTCATTAAAATCGGTTGAACCGTCTAGGAGGAGTTGCGGCCACAATATTTTGACTTACGACCGAGCGATTTGACGACGCACATCCATACACCCACATAAACTAAGTTCAGATTCGTCATCTAGAGGCTATATGAAAAATTTCTATATAATTTTCTTTTATTTTTGAAAATGTTACAGACACCGTACCAAACGCTATACCACTGTTTCCTTGCAGTCAAAGTGGTAATAAAAGTAACAGACTATATACTTGTCCATACATATAAAATATATTATATATTTGTATATATTACTCATAAATGATACTTTTGGGTACATTTGACCGTAAAAATTGAATATGGCATTGTTAGCCAAGGGGACTGCCGCTCTCTGGATTCCTGCCTTCATTTCTTATGACTCTCTTTTTGTGTCTAGCTCTCCTATACGATTTTCTAATTGTATCATTACTAAGCCCCGCTTGAAATAAGACAATATTATTTTTGCAAATTAAAACAATATTCCTCACTAAAATATTTGTCTGCATACACCGCAGATATAAACTGTTAGTTATCGTAAAATCATTAAAACGTATCAACTTTTAGCAAATATTTTATCATAGTTATATAAAATTTATAATGCATTTGTGATACATAATACTTTAATGCACATGTATACAAAGTTTGAAACGTGAACAGGAAATTACAAAACTCACAAACAATGTGTGTGTGTGTGTGTGTGTGTGTGTGTGTGTGTGTGTGTAGTCACTAATTCTAAATGAGTTAAAATGTTTTATAAATTAAGATTTTTTCCTCATTTTGCATCAGGTAGATTCTAATAACATAGAGCCGCATTTACACTACCCTACTTATCATCTAATTTGTTATAATTTAGTGTTGGTGTTAACAATTCTAAATCAAATTACAAGCTTTAAAAAACAAGATTAGAAGTATATGAGTAAACATATATATGGACCACTTTGACATTTTTCGAAAAGTTGTGAAAACTGTATTTTAATAATATTATAATTTATGTGGGCACTTTTCTGATAATTTGATCAAAATTGTGATTTTTTCTCTCGATAAGTTGACAACACTGTATTTTGTTAAAATTGCATAATTTATTTAGGCACTAGGAAAAACTTTTATGAAAATTTGATTAAAATCGGTTAAATAAAATGGTCATAACAAATTTTTAAAAGTTTTAGTAATTTTTTTCTCGGAAAGTGGGCAACACTGTATTTTGTTAAAATTGCATAAATTATATGAATACTAGTAGAATCTTTTGTGAAAATTTGAGTAAAATCGGTTGAATAACAAGGCCATAATAAAAAATTTTAAACTTTTGTAATTTTTGTCTCGAAAAGTTGGCAACACTAGATATTAATAAAATTATGTAATTAATGGGAGCATTAGGGAAATCTTTTCTGAAAATTTGATCAAAATCTGATAAATAACGTAGCCAATATGAATTTTTAAAAACTTTAGTAATTTTTTTCTCGGAAAGTTGGCATCACTGGAAAAAACCAAAACCACTTGACCATCTTGGGTACTAGGCAAATTTATTCTGAAAATTTCATTAAAATCGGTTGAACCGTCTAGGAGAAGTTGCGGCCACAAAATTTTGACTTACGACCGAGCGAGCTGACGACGCACATCCATACACCCACATAAACTAAGTTCAGATTTGTCATCTACAGGCTATATGAAGGATTTCTATACAATTTTTTTTTAAAAGTTACAGACACAGTACCAAACGCTATACTACTTTTTCCTTGTCAAAGTGGTAAAAATTCAAAAAAAAATTGATCTTTTGAAAGTATCAGGGTCATTAATTAAATCAATAAAGTAAAGACTATTAGTATAAAACAAAGAATAATTCACATTTTAATTAAAATTTTATGAATATGTGCATATAGTATGAAAGAGATTATAATTTAATAATCTTTAAAATTCTCATGTATGTTAGCGACTAGCGATGCATGTGGGAGTATGAAAGGTTAGGTTTGAAATTAATGCAGAGAGACTTGGAAAACGTCCGTAGTTTAGTAAGTAACAGAAACAATTTCCAATTATAATAGTTTTAGTTTAGAGTTACAAATTTGTGGTTACTTATTTGCACCATATTAGCGTTATAGTGTCGTGTGGTTTCATGTTCGTAAATACTAGAAATATTTTCTATTATTTGAAAAAAAAAAAGCTTTAAGATTAAGATCTGTATAAATATTAATTAAAAGTCGATGTTTCCACGTACACTCTAAAAAACATTTTACATTTTAAAAAAAAACATAGTAAAAAATGCATATTATTTAAAAAAAAAATTTACAATGTTTTCATTTGCATTAAAAACTTATTTTCTACAATAATTTAGAACAATTTATTTCTACTTTTATAATAAACATACTACATAAATTGCTACAATAATATAATATGAATAATAGTAATTAATTAAAGGTATAATAATTACAAGTATCTAATAGCCGGCCAGCATGGCCTAGTGGTTTAAGACGTGTGCGGGGCCGGGTTTGAATCCCGCTTGGGGCATGAATGTTTGTGTTGTTTTTGTTTCGTCTAAATACACTTCAAATCCATTTGTGTAAAAAAATATATGATAATTATATGGTAATAATAATTTATTATTCGAAACTTATATGTATAATTTATATGTATGTTTTAATTATATAATCATAAAATAACATATGTTAACCTAAAAAATTCTTGTATACGGAGTTTTATTTATTTATAATTAGAAAAAATAAAAATTACCCCAGATTATTAAAATATTTTCCAATATATTTTCATTTAAATTATTTAAAGATTATTAAAAGCAAAGTTATTATCAAGAAATTTACTTTCTCCAAAATGATCCCTAGTTTCATTTTTAATTATTGGTACTGATCCAAAAAAAATTCTTTCGCGTTAGACGAGTTGCTACTTGCGACCACGCTATAAAACCCCTAAAATGAAAAAAAAGGCAACTGACGTAGAAAGTATGATTGTGTTAACTAGTGTGTTTCAATATGTATTGAACCGAAATAAATCGATATATTTTTTTGATTTAGTTTAGTTCCTGTTCGAAGCCCCGATTTGTATAATGTATACTGTATTACATACATTTTGTAAAAATACTGACGTCTATAAATTTGCATATTAAACTGGTGTAAGTCAGTTGCCCCAGGTTTTAATGTAAAATTGCCGATTTTTTTTATAGTGTACTCTACGTACAGCATCACTATGAAAAATGAAACAAATGACATATATAATAAATAAACAGAACATAGAAACAAGTTACTATAGGTAATATAATAAGTACATAGATTATAAAATTTATAAATTATTAATTAAAAGAAGCCAAATTTTATTTACACCAGAATCTTGACACTGTTTGACATTATCTTTTTTAAAACTCGCTTGCGGTTTGATTATCGCACCGTGAGTCGCAGGTGAACGCTATGTATCAAAGCTCGTTCGCAGCTCGCAGTGTGCAGCGTATGTAACATTATATAATTTAATTGATATTGAAAAAATAATGAAGAAATTTTTTTTCTATTTTATTAAAATTATATACTTTATGTGGGCACTAAGAAAATCTTATGCGAAAATTTGAATTAAACCATATAAATAATGTATTCATAATGAATTTTTTGCTTGGAAAGTGGACAATCCTATAAGATAGTAAAATTATATAGTTTTTGTGAACACTAGGAAAACTTTAACGAAAATTTAGTTAATCACAGGTAAGCAATATAACCATAACAAAATTTTTAATACTATAATAATCAAATAATTTGGACCATTGTGCGAGCGAGCAAAGTGCAAACGACGCACATCCATACATCCTCATAAACTAATTTCGAATTCTTCATCTAAAGGCTACATGAAGGATATCTATATTATTTAAAAAAATTTTAAATGTTACAAACACCCTAACCGATCACTATACAACTTTTTCTTTGTAGTCAATACATACATACACAATCACGCCATGTACTCAAAAGGATGTGGCACAAACTCTTTCCACTATTCCAAACATCCCTATCGAAACAAGCAACTTTAATTTCATACACATTCATCTAATACATCTCATATATGCTTTTTTAATTCGACTATTTTGAAACTTTAGCTCACTCAAGCCACTATCTCAATCAAACCACTTCCATCTACTCATTGGACTTGCAAACGTATACCTACAAAATCATTTATTTAAATTTTTTAACCAAACGTTTATTAGACATTTTCTCAAGATGACGAAACCTCATCTGAACCAACTAACACGGCAACTTTTGCAAAAACATTAATACACTAATCTATTTTGTATCTAATTCCTCTTAGTTACACCACACACCCCATATAAAAATCTCATTTTCACATTGGTCATTTTTCTTTTTTTTTTTTGCAGCCAATATGAATATAATATGGTTGCTGTTTATTAAGTATACATGATCTATAATTATTAATTGGACCCTAATATCAAATATTATTTTCAATTAACTATTTAGTAAATATTTTGTTACAGTGATATGTGTAGTTTATTTTATAGTTTTCAACCGAAATTTGTATGTTTGTTTATAATTTAAATTCAAGGCATGTGTATTTTGCTCATATGTATTTTGATAATCAAGCTTATAAGTGAATATTATCATTAAATTAATGTTTTCACTAAATAACGCCCGAAAAAAATATAAAGGTATTTCACCTCGCTGAGTACAAATCTGAAGTCAAAATTGAGTTTTAACCATTTCTAGATGGCGATGGCGCCACTATGACAAAAAATGAATATTTACCGAGCCCCATATAGTTGGCTCCCCCACTTTGCCAAAATTAAAAAAAAAATATGTCATAATTTTGTGCTAATTTTGTGCTAATTTTGTACCACAATGAAAATTTTTGTGCATTGGTGTGCAAGACACAATAGTTGGTGTTTGGGTGTTTTAATTCATTTGTTTAGTCCTGCTCCTTATAGAAATTACATGTTTTAAAACCTGTATTAGCTAAAATCAGTTTTAAAATCAAGTTCGTAATACGGGCCTATATGTTCAGCTACTCAAAAATGTAGTCCCTATCTTCCATCTAGGAATTACAAGAACTGATGATACAACACAAATAAAAAATTGCTATTTCCTCACACGTACTTTACCAACTTCTTATGATGGATAAGGTATGATTAAAAGTATTTTGCTTAAACACATGTTAATTGGTAAGAATAAAAGAGCGTGTACGAGAGGTACCATAAATGCAAACAAAGTAAGTAAGTTGCTTGTCGGAATGAGAATGTTTGGTGATAATTAATTTATGTTTAAATGTGAAAAATTTGTGCCAAATCATTCTGGATACACGACATACATAGATACATACATACATACATACACAATCACGCCATGTACTCAAAAGGGTGAGGCACAAACCCTTTTCATCATCCCGAAATCAGCCGCCTCCAAACATTCCCATTCAAACAAGCAATTTTCGCTTTATCCACATTCATAATTCCTCTCATACATGCTCTTTTATTTCTACTACTTGGAAACTTTCGCTCACGCAAAACACTCTCACTCATACCACTCCAACTACTCATCGGACGTCCACGCAAACGTCTACCATCAAAATTATTCAAATAAATCTTTTTAACCAAACGTTCATTAGACATTCGCTCAACATGTCCAAACCATTTTAACTGACTAACACCAACTTCTGCTACAACATTTTTTTCAATTTCACACTCATCATACACTAATCTATTTCGTACCCGATACACCACATACCCTAAAAATCTCATTTCCACAGCAATCATTTTCCGTTTATGCTTTTGCAACCAAATCTAACATTCACTACCATGCATAAACGTAGGCACCAAAACTGCATAGTATATACTCAAACGGGCTTCTTTGGAAACACTTACATTCCTAGCAAAAGTTCCCAAAGCACCCAAAACCTTACAACCAGCATTTACTCTCTTTTCAATTTCACGATCAAAACGGCCATCTCTAGACATGATTGTATATATTTATATATGCATGTACATGTACTCATAAATACCCTTAGCTCTACATTTTACTAAAAAAAATTACAATTGTACCAAAATATGTAAATGGGGTATCCAGACTGTAGTCCAACAAGATTAGAAGTATATGGGTAAACCCATGTATAGACCACTTTGACATTATCACATAAATAATAAGAAATAGGAATAAAAAAATTTTTTACCGAAAGTTGGCAACATTGGGTATCTAAGGGTATCTTCTGTAAAAATTTCTTTAAAATCGGATAAATAATGCAGGCATAACAAATTTTTGGAAAATTATAATTTTCTTTTTCGGAAAGTTGGCAACATCGTATTTTAATAAAATTTATGTGGGTATTAGGAGAAACTTTTCTAAAAATTTGATCAAAATCGGATAAATAATGTAGATCTCGATAAGTTGGTAACACTGTATTTTGTTAAAATTGCGTAATTTATGCGGGCACCAGGAGAATCTTTAGTGAAAATTTGATTAAAATTGGGTAAATAACGTGGTCATAATAAATTTTTCAAAATTTTAGTAATTTTTTTCTCAGAAAGTTGGCAACACTGAACTTTGTTAAAATTATCTAATTTATATAGATACCAGAAGAATCTTTTGTGAAAATTTGAACAAAATTGGTTAAATAATATGGCCGTAATAAATTTTTATAAATTTTAGTAATTTTTTCTCGAAAAGTTGGCAACACTGTATTTTATTAAAATTACGAAATTTATATGGACACTAGAGGAATCTTTCCTGAAAATTTGATCAAAATCAGATAAATAATGTAGCCACATTGAATTTTTAAAAACTTTAGTAATTTTTTTCTCGGAAAGTTGGCATTACTGAAAAAAACCAAAACCACATGACTATCTTGGGCACTAGACAAATTTATCCTGAAAATTTCATTAAAGTCGGTTGAACCGTCTAGGAGGAGTTGCGGCCACAAAATTTTGACTTACGACCGAGCGAGCGAGCTGACAACGCACATCCATACACCCGCATAAACTATATTTCTATACAATTTTTTTTTTTTGAAAATGTTACAGACACCGTACCAAACGCTATACCACTTGTTCCTTGCAGTCAAAGTGGTAAAAATGAAAATATTGATACATATATGAGATATTGATGTATATTGCTACACTCAAAACCGATTTGAGTGCAGCGAAGGGAGTAACAGGAACTCCCCGGTGCCGCGGCCGGCTCACGTCGCAATGGGTCGGGGTCCCACAAAATTAAACGCGAAATAATGAGCGGTAAAAAAAAGAATAATAAAAGAAATTGAATAGGGCGCCAATAAGTTTATAACGCGTTCCGGAAACTAAACTTATAAACTGTTGCGTTCCTGCAATGATCTTACAATACGACGCTCGCAGCGGACAAACACACAACAACAAAAATAAAAGAAAACACAGGTTACTACTTTGCTTTGAAAATACTACCTTCAGTAGCGTTTATTTAGAGATTTCAAACTTATCGACAAAATAACAAGTAACTAATTGTTGATGTACAAAATAACCAAATATTTACGTTTGTGTTGACGTCATACGACGTCACGTATGAACTCTTCAGAACAACCAGAAATTTTGCTAAACTCGAACAATCGCGCATGCGAGGTGTCACAAACACGGCGATAAATAAATACACAATTAAATAGGTATAGATTTTGCTGCGATAAGTATTAATACATGAAATAATGTCCCTATCGGAGAATATTAGCGCTAAATTCTGTACATAGATGGCTAGCAAGATCTATCCTCGCCTTCAGCACTTCGCATGAAGTATAGAGCACGTTGCTTAACGTCAAAAATTTGACAACAACAAATGATTAAATTTAAGAATGGCGTTTTTACTAGACATTCAAAGATATTATGTAAATTTCCGGCGTCTGAATTTACACGAGGTAAGTACACTAATATTTAAATAGTAAAATATACTACTAACGTTTTATTGCCTTAAGAACAATTCGAATATAAATATAGGTTATATTCGACCGGCAAATTGATAACAATATTCAAAACAAATTATACCAATAAATATGAAATCTATATAAAATTAATAACAATATTCAAAACAATTATAACAATAAATGTGAAATCTATATACGATTTGGAATTATTAAAAACAGTCAAAAATGCCACAAACACTACGCCGAGATACAGTTTATAAAGCAAAACAAATCAAAACAAATCGCAATCGCACGCCAGGTAAGCGTATAGAAAATTTATCTTTAAGGAAAATGCTCTTGAATATCCTGTTCTATTTGTAGACTGATCGACGAACGAATAATCAAACTCGATGGAGGATCGAGAATGTTTCGGAAAGTTCAAAAAAAAATAATGGCGCGAAAATTACACTCCGAGTTTTAATGGTCAGAGGGGGGTAATACGTCACACACGAATATGGACAATAAGAAACACGTTACAAAACAGTTACGGAACGAACTCACAAGATGGTCCCAGCGGGCTCTGACCCGTTGCTGGATGAACGATTTGCCGGGCGTGGCAGCTGGTATGATGCGTCCAAGAGAAAATTGGAGCGCTGTCGCGAAGCTGAGAGTCCCGGTGAACGACAGGAGATTTCCTCGGCGTTTGGAGAGCGTAGAAAGGATTTCGGGGTGAAAATGGCTTCCACCGTCAAAAACCGCAACAAATGCGAAATAAAACGCAGCACACACAAACTGATTCACAATTACACCAATGCACTACGTTCTACAACTGACTATTCGCGGAGCAGTTTAAAATCCTGGTTACCCAGTTATTCAAGACAAAGTGAACAATGAAACCGACCACGAGGCGAAAAACCTTTTTCAACAAAAACTATCTACGTCTATACTCTGACACAGCTACAACTCAAGTCCCAGTTCGTCAAAAATTTCCGGAAATCGGACGATTTTTCAAAAACCAATGACAGAACCGAAAATTGGTAGGTACGCCCACTTTTTCAAAAATTTAACTAAGATTAACATAAAATGCCATTTAAATTGCTGATTATTATATTAAAATAGATCAAATATTAGTTTACAATTAAATATAATGGAACGCGAATTTAAATTAAATAAATAAAATAATAAATAAATAATTACAATAAACAAAATTCTAAATTTGAACAATAGGTGGCGTTACTGGTACGAAAATTGAATAAAACAAATTAAATGTCAAAACGCAAGTAAACAAAACCACGTGACCACTATCTAACCGCGAAAAAATATCAGAATCCAAATGACACACTTCGTTTTAAAAATAGGTAAGTACACAAACATAAATAAGGAAATATGAGTGGAATTCATCACATGATTTGATTTTTAGGAATGAAAGAAATTCGCAAGGGTACAAGTGAGGTTAGATTACAAATATATGAGAGGATTTGAGGTATAAAGGACGATTTGGGATAACAGGAAAATTAAGCATGTAACAATATATGATAAATATATACGATGCATATGTTTCAAATGATATTTTTTCTGCAAGATTATTATAATATTATGTAATATTACATTACTATATTGTAAATGTAGAAAAAAGTCTATACGTTACCAGTACGATAATGCCATTATTACACGGCAGTTACTATATACTCTACTGGTGTAGTCTACGTCAAGTGTATATATGTATGAATTGATAAGAGAAGCAATTGAAAATAAGAAAAACAAGATTAGAAGTATATGGATAAACCCATATATAGACTACTTTGACATTTCTTGGAAAGTTGGCAACACTGTATTTTAATAATATTATAATTTATGTGGGCACTAGGGAAACTTTTCTGAAAATTTGATCAAAATCTTCTCGATAAGTTGGCAACACTGTATTTTGTTAAAATTGCATAATTTATTTAGGTACTAGGAAAAACTTTTATGAAAATTTAATTAAAATCGGTTAAATAAAATGGTCATAATACATTTTTTTAAATTTTACTAATTTTTTTCCGGGAAAGTTGGCAACCCTGTATTTTGTTAAAATTACATAAATTATATGAATACTAGAAGAATCTTTTGTGAAAATTTGAGTAAAATCGGTTGAATAACATGGCCATAATAAAAAAATTTAAATTTTAGGAATTTTTTTCTCGGAAAGTTGGCAACACTGAATATTAATAAAATTATGTAATTAATGGGAGCATTAGGGAAATCTTTTCTGAAAATTTGATCAAAATCGAATAAATAACGTAGCCAATATGAATTTTTAAAAATTTTAGTAATTTTTTTCTAGGAAAGTTGGCATCATTGGAAAAAAAAATCACATGACTATCTTGGGCACTAGACAAATTTATCCTGAAAATTTCATTAAAATCGGTTGAACCGTCTAGGAGGAGTTGCGGCCACAAAATTTTGACTTACGACCGAGCGAGCGAGCTGACGACGCACATCCATACACCCACATAAACTAAGTTCAGATTCGTCATCTACAGGCTATATGAAGGATTTCTATACATTTTTTTTTTTTTGAAAATGTTACAGACACCGTACCAAACGTTATACCACTATTTCCTTGCAGTCAAAGTAGTAAAAAAGACATCAATTATTGTGAAGGAATTGAGTTAGGTAAATAAAATTTCACTTCCATTAATTAAAAATCTATAAAATTTTATGATCTAGTCAGTTATTTTGCTACCCAGTAACTTGTTTCTACCTACTGTTATTTACTGTAATATTATTTCTATCAGTTTCTTCCTGATAAAGATGAGCGTTGAGTTTCGTCGAAACGTTGATTCTAAATAAATTTTAATACAAACCTTAAACCTAAAGCAGTTTTATTTTTATTTAATAATGTAACTAATAACTTCGACACACTATAAAATTTAACGAACATTAAGCTATATTTTTACTGCGGTTTTATAAGTAGACTGTGCAGTTACTACTGTATTCTCACTCCACTACTACTGATAAAACCGTAGTATATGCAGCTTGATGATCAATAAATTTTGTAGTGTGTCGTAATTTTTAGTTACATTAATAAAGTAAAGTTGTTACTACTATACCAAATTTCATGATGTAATATTATATAGTTTTTAAAATACTCTGCAGACTGGCTACGCTTACTTTATTCACATATATCTCACATAAATTCTTATATTCAAAATCATGTAACAAAGATATTAAAACAGAAAATGTATACTAAAAATGTTACGATCACTGATACGAGGACAGTTCCAGAAGTATTAGACCTAACTAAGAAAACACAAAAAATTTGCGAAAACATAACTTTTAGCTCGATACAATTGTCCCAGCGAGATGTTCAATAGCTTCGATAACACGTTTATAGGGAAAATTGTCGAGCTCTTCAAAATAGCTTTTTAGGAACCAATTTTCCCCTTTCAGTCCATTTTGTTTCGACTGTTTTTTCATCTCAGATGTTGAAGTGATGGACCTATGTTTTATCTATGATTATGAATTGACGCAAAAATTCATCTTTATTGCTGTAAAACTTCGCCAAACACTCAATTGAACCATTCTTATGCAACGCTGTTTTTGTTCCATTGTGAGTAATCATGGCACTTGGCACTCATCTTGTGCACAACTTTTTCATGTTCAAATTTTCAGTCGATAAGCGCGATTTACAGCATTTTTTGAAATGCCTAGTACCAAATTTGTTAGCTCGCGCACTTTTAATGGACGGTCATTCAATACCAATTTGTGGATTTTATTCACCATTTCTGGCATGGTCAGCTCATTTACTCGACTACTGTAATGTTCGTCTTGGCAGCTCATATGGCCTCTTTTAAATTATGCCACTTAAAATTTTACTGTTGTAAATAAAGAAACAGATCCCCCCCCCCCCCAAGAGTAAAATCTAACTCCGCTTTGATATTGATCAGACTGCGGCTTTTTAAATTAAATTATTGTATATCACATAACAAAAAGATGGTTAAAAAGATTTATTTGAATGATTTTGATGGTATACGATTGCGTGGACGTCCGATGAGTAGTTGGAGTGGTATGATTGAGAGTGTTTTGCGTGAGCAAAAGTTTCCAAGTAGTAAGAATAAAAGAGCATGTATGAGAGAGGAATTATAAATGTGGATAAAGCGAAAGTTGCTTGTTTGGATAGGAATGTTTGGAGGCGACTGATTTCGGGTTGATAAAAAGATTTTGTGCCACACCCTTTTGGGCACATGGCGTGATTGTGTATGTATGTATGTATGTATGTATAACGATGACCAATTTTTCCATATGTTTACAAATTCACTATGAGAAAGTGTTCACCTATTAGTGGCTGCCAAACAAATACTGAACTAGGTAACGTCGTCAAACTTCAAACTTAAGCTTTATAAGTTTGGTACTTTCTAGTTTCTACCATAGTCATTCTTTTCACAAAACAACCGCCATTTATATGTCAGGTCAGGTATTTCTGGGACTACCCTCATAATAATATACTTTTAAAACAATTGTTCTGACATGTATTTAATTTTACAATAAAATTTCTAAACAAATATTTCCTAAATTTTATAATCACACCAGGCAATCTTATGTAATAATTTTTATTATGTAAATAAATTATTTCAAATTGTTTACAAAGTCTTTAAGTCACAAGGCGTTGATTACGAAGTTTTTTTCAATCAAAATTTAAGTACAAAATGTTAAATATTAAAGTATATATATATATATATATATATATATATATATATATATATATATATATATATTATATATTATTCAATTGTTTTGCTCTCAAAGTGGAAATAGATATTTAATAACCTTGTAATCAGAGATGAAAAAACCTTTCAAGTTTTTACGTTATTGTATAACGTTATTAATTATTTGTTTTCTTTACATATTATTACTAATTTGGTACTAATTTATTATCATTTTTTATAACTTTGCAAACAACATTATAAAATAATTATTATTTTTAACTTTGAAATCAATGTAAATTAAAAAAAAATGTTACCAAATTAATTTTTATGTTTGAAATACGAGTACAAACAAAATATATTTTTTTATCAAGCGTATCATAATTAATGTACAAAATTTTTAATGTATTTTTTATTAATAATGTTTTTGAATTTCCAAAAATGTTTTTAAATTTGGATTCTATTTATTTCTAACAATGTTTAACATAGCAAACTGATAATTTTATAATGTATTAAAATCCTCCAAACTTGGTATGTAAAAATATTTTTATATTTTTTTTAATATAATTATATAGTGTGTTATATTTTCTTAATAGATTTAATTGCTGATGATGCCTTGTATCAAATTTAAAAGTGGAAACGTTAAATATTTTTTAAATAATTAAGATTGTATATTAATAAGTTCCTCATAAGCCCATCCAATAATATATTACTAAAGGAACAGATTGAAAAATTATGTGAATAATATAATATAAATAGATAAAAAAAAAAAAAAAAAAAAAAACTGGATATATTTTAATATTCTTTGTGTTTAATTTTCTAAAATAAATTCTGTTGCCAAATGTTACCAAATCCGAGTAAATATTCTCTTTATAAAATATTTAGTTAAAATTAACATATTCTAACATATTTACGCATACATGTAATTTTACATCAAAGGACTCCTACAAAATTTCATACATTACATACATACCTATAAAGTCTAAAATTGTTAATGCCTCAAAAATTTTAATTATGGATAAAGATACTGTTAAATTATGTATTCTTTGATTTGGAAGGAAAATTTCTATTCATTTCTTAAGAAAATACTGAAATTGTAACACAAACCTTATATATCTGTATAAAAAATTATAATAAGAAAAAGAGAAATATCCACAGAAGAGGCAATAGAAAAATCGAATAATAGAAAACAGTGTTCAAATTTTGTGCATTATCACGAATTAACAATCCCTTTACTTATATACAGTATGTCTTATATACAGTATGTCTGAAAAAGTTGGCAACAAATAGGAAATTTTTTTATTATTGATTTTACGACAAAAAGTTATTTTTTATATGTATATTTATTTTCGTAAGGGTAAAAAATTGAAGTTTCTGATCAGAAAAGTTCTTACGTAAGTAAAAAATATTAAACAAAATTTAGAGGGCGCACCTAGCGCTTAAAAATGCCATTATTTGGAAGTTTTTCATATAATGGCCTATACATATATCAATATTTTATTTGACTGAGCCATTACTCTGCTTTTTTATGCCTACATAAAAATGCGACATATTTTTCAAAAACAATAAAATACAAGAAAACTGTTATAGATCGGTTGAAAATTATTGAAATTATCATTGTTGTCGCAATGCCCTGAAAAACAACTCTATCAGACGCTTATAACTAAACGTCAAATACTTCAATTAAAATGACTCGTTGGAAATAATGTCTCATTTTTATATAGGCATATATGGCTCGGTCAGATATATGTTTAGGACATTATATGAAAAAAATCCAAAAAAGCCATTTTTAAGCGCTCGGTGCGCCCTTTAGATTTTATTTAATATTCGAATCTATTTGCTAAAGAACTTTTCAGATCAGTAACTTAAATTTTTTACCCTTGCCGACAAAGAAAATTTTTTTTATACATATATCTATATATATATATATAAATATATATATATATATATATATATATATATATATATATATATATATACTAAGGTGTATAGAAAAAAATTTTTTTTTGTCGGCAAGGGCAAAAAATGGAACATATAGACTATATGCTCAAAAAGCCAAACATATAAATTCTTAACAATTTTCACTTGCATTATCAATTGTACGAATCGTTAGCCCACTGCCAAGCAAAGGACCTGCCAGCTTATAGTAAGTTCCAAACCACTCAGACCCAACCCATATCATTTCACTCTACATAGTTCTAATACCAAAAATAATATTTAATTTAATTTCTGGTATAAACATGGCATGAACCAGGGACCTTTAAGGAATCCGTTTAAGAAAATCATAATTATTAAATCTTACATAATTCTCGTTTTCGAATTTGTTAAAATTAATGAAAATTAATAATCCATGGTTGTTAGAAAGAAAAGAGCTTTGTTCCTGGTTTTTTCTCTGGATTATTCGCTTGAAAGAAAATGACTTTAAATATGTGCGCACACAGAGTTAAGGCTTCATTTCAAAATCTTTTCTCTTTGCAAATTTCTTTGTTTTAGTCGCAAATGAAATTCAATATGAATAAGGTATTAACAGACTTGTTATAATGAGATAATTGCTGTACTGTGTGCTTCTCCTTTTTTAAATAAAATTTGAGAAGTTGTAAAATCTCTTGAAATTTATAATGATTAAAATCAATTTTTTTAGCGTAGTAAAAAATAAGTTCATATTTGTTGTCTAGAAGCTATATGCAGGATTTCTATATTATATATATATATATATATATATATATATATATACTTCCCTTTTTATATTATCTTAATTTAGGGACATTCTGTACATTTAATCTTAGATTTTCTGTTGGTAAACTTATTTATTCGACAAGCAGAACTTTTTATTAAGAATGAATTTGTTGCCAACTTTTTCAGACATACTACTGTATCTATATATATAGCCTGATTCAGAGTAAGCGTCTTATTTTTTTAGCCACACTATGGGTACTACTTTCAAAATATTTGGCAGTAATATGTTTCAGGAAATTCTCTACACGATGGTGATATCAGATTTTTAATTGGATGAATCATTTCAAAATGGCGACATTTAACTTTTTTTTTTAAATGGGATGTCATAATTTTTTTATTATTATTGAGATCCTAAAAACATTCTTTTTACGATAGTATTTTGTTTTTCTTAAAAATTTATTTCTTTCCCTATCAAAAAGCAAATTAACATTTTAATCTAGTAGCGCATGAATGTTTTACACCCGATGTTATTTTTGTCCAAATATCAAGTAGCGGTAGACAAACTAGTTTTCAAACGTCAAACACCACCATTGGACGACGTTTCAATTTATGTATTGAAAAAGAAGGAAAACATTTCGAGCAATTTTTGTAAATATCTAATTTTTATTTGATGTAAATTTTTAATATTGAGTTTTAAAAAGTAAATGTAGATGACAAAATAAAGTTTAATTGTTTCTTTTGTGTCTACCGCTACTTGATATTTAGACAAAAAAACATAACATGCGCTACTAGATTGCTTTTTGATAGGGAAAGAAATGAATTTTTAAGAAAAACGAAATATTATC